>CP119838.1:0-437500 GCA_033953505.1 Leishmania tarentolae
AAAATGTTTCTGTGAAGGAAATGAGCTTTGATGATCTCGAGGGGTCTGTTTGCAGATGTGAAAGGTCGTCAAAAGGTGTCGACGTGGCGGTTTCCTGTGGATGAAAATATGGTTTTTTATGGTCATATAGACGATTTGGTTATTACTGTTTTTTAAATTCTTTGACCACAATGTTTCCACACAAGCTGATCGACTAGCCTCTAGAAACACATTTTTCCTGCTTCAATGTGCTTAAAAGAAGAATAGTAGCGGAGGCAACAATGAGGTGGTAATATAAGAAACAGAGACGAGTAGCGAATATTTTCGGAGAGAATGTGAGGCTGGAGGATGTTTAGCGTGATGTCTGATGTAGCAGGACCCTCCTCTGTGAATTGTGCAGAAATGATAAGGCGAGGGAGCCTTTTTTTGTTACAGACGTTTTCTCGAGATTGTCGGAATGGAGGGGTTATTGATATTGCTGTTCCTTTTTTGTGGCATCGGATGAATGAAGGAAGGAAAGCAGCAGAAAAAGACTGTGAAAGGAATAATGTATTCTGGGTGCTTGGGAGGATTGTGGAGTTGTATAAGCACCAGCGTTTGTGGTGTCGGAGAAGTCTGCAACGGCACGCGGAGAATTCTCGCGTTTACAACAGAGTAAACGTACAGTGAAAAGGAGAGACGCAGTGGCAAGTTGTTGTGCAGATGGCGCGACGACAAATCCATCCAGTGGTGCCCCCGACAACGCACAGCCATCTTTTTCAGCGGAATGCCACGATCGGGGGTTGGTACGTTTTGGTTATATATACATATGTATTTTTTTTTTTTTTTTGAAAGGGGTTTCAACGCATGGTTGTGAGCTTTATATAAAGCGAATATTAGACGTCAAAGAAGGGGCAGTTCATTGCTTTTCAAGTTACACTGCGAGCTGCACACGTGATGGGCTTCATGGACCACTGACAGAGTCACACGCCCAAACCACAGCGCTAAACAGGGAATTTTTTGTTCAAAACGGGAGCCTCCTTCCGACACAAAATGAAAAATTCACACCAGGAGAGTTTGCAACTCCATGTAAAAAGAGGAAGGGATGTTGGTTCGCGTGGAAGTGTACAAAAAACTGGATGGTGGGAAGGATTCAAAAAGGAGTCAGGGTGCAGCGGACACGTGGAGCAGGATTTGAGCAGCGGTGTATAGCAATGGGGTGCGAGAAAATACTGTCACTCTTCTGGCCTTAAAAGGCCCCTCTCGGTGCACAAACGGACTTCAAGGGGGGCAGGGGGGGGCAAAACGAGAGTGTTGCGAGGACATCACTATCCGAATGATACCGTTAACTGCGGAGACGTCGAAGAGATATCGGCAAAGACAGACCAGATCGTTAGGGTTTACATGGAAGAAGCAATTACCCTTTATTTGCCGTGCAGCGCGATAGGAGTTCCCACCTAATATATGTTATGGGACCTGCGTCTGCTCGCGGCGAGAAGTTGTGGAATAGGATGGTTGTTCAACGCCCTTAACAAGCAGATCGGTGTCCAGGAAGGTTGACATGAAAACAGAAAACTTACGTGTGATCTGTGTGTCATCTTCTGGAGAAACTTTAGCGCAACTGGAAGGGCGGTTTTAGCAGTGATGAGGGAGGAAAGTGCACCCTTCCATCTGAGGGGACTCGAGAACGCCAGAGGAAATGGGTTGAACGGATAAGAGTACACAAACAATGCAAAAGCAGGTGTTTTGACTTACTGTTTCGGATATAGAAGCAGGGTCGTCACTGGAGAGTTGGAGACATCTCTGAGTACCCAACCACAGGGGGTTCTGAGCTACTCTTTCCAACAGAGCTAACTGCTCGGCTGCTCTCACCTCTTTCTGCTCTCTCCCATTGCGGTTTTCGGCTGCGTGAATATGATGAATGAAGTGGGGTCAGCAGGCGGAGTAGCCTTAGTGGTACTGAGGTTATTGCTCTTGGGTGCCGCTGGGGGTGGTTTGTCTTTCTGTTGCGATAAAAGTATCGTGTATTGTATGTTTCCTGCAGTACTCTATACGTTTCAGTGTAAGCTGTGTGATGTATTGGAAACCGTTGCAGCAGCTATCGTTTTGCTCTTCAGATAAAACTGAAAGAGAGTTATCTCTGTGGAATTATCGTTTGCGATTTTCCCATACCTAATGTGCATCAACAGAAAAAGAGAGTATCTGGTGCCTCGTAACGTACCACTCTACTGTTGAATTCCTCACTACGTGATTCGGTGCTTGAGTTATCACATCTTGAGTATTTATCGACTCTCTGTGGATGGAGAAGGAATCATGTTTTCGAAATGATCTATTCTATCTCGTTGTTCACCTGAAAAAAAAATTTTTCTATGGCATCTGTACATTTTTTTTGGAAAGAATTCTGCGCATTTTGGGTCTTTGGCAGCAGTTCCAACCCGTTTGGGAATCATGTCATCGAGTGTTATAGTTGTTGGTGACTCTATCTGTGGAGGGGAAGGAGATCAGAAACTGAGCACAAGCTCAGAAGAAGTGTATCTTCGTGGTTTCAATACCTTCGCAGGCAATAATCCCAGTGACTTGGCTCTTCTCCACGAAGGGGCTGGGGAAATCGTGGCTGCCATCAGTGGGCATATAGAAGTTACGGATCGCGTGATTTCGGTGAAGGGTCTGCTGTCACGGTATCAACCTGAAATCGGTGATGTGGTAGTCGGCCGCATCTTGGAAGTGACAGGAAATAAGTGGCAAGTGGATGTGAATTCATCTCAAACCGCCATTATGCTTCTGTCAAACGTAACGGAGCCTGGAGGTATTTTGCGCCGTCGAGGTCGCGGTGACGAGCTCGGGATGCGCCAGATCTTCGACCAAGATGATCTGGTAGCTGCAGAAGTTCAACGCATCTCTCCGGATGGTGTGATGTCCCTGCACACACGTGCAGCGGAGAAGTACGGCCGCCTTTCAGGAATGGGCATTTTAGTGAGTGTTCGTCCCTCGTTAGTGAAACGTGCGAAGCACCAGTTTGTGGAGCTGCCGCACTACAGTACCCGACTGATCATCGGCATGAATGGGAAGATATGGATTTCTCCAATGGAATCCTCCGCCAGTGAGGAGGAGAAGGAGAATGCGACCGAAGCACGTCAAAATGTGGCACGTATCGCAAACTGCATCAAAGTCCTAGGAGTGGCGGAAGTACAGATTCACCCAGTATCGATAGAGGCAAGTGTTGCGGCGTCATTAGAGGCAGGCTTCTCGGCGTTTGATGTTTCGCTTGAGAAAAACCGAGATGCCCTTCTGGCTCGCGTGGCTGACATCGTAGGAATAAAGCACCGCCGCTCTGCTGACAATGTCTCTTTCGCCTGAGCATTGCTCTATAGGCACTCGTGTGTGTTTTTTTGTTTTTTATTTATTTGGAAGGTGGTATTCTATTCTTTTAAAATATTGACATGTGTTTGGGGTGGAGGAATCACAATTGTTGGTGGCGTTTCACTGCTGGAATTATTTAGAACGCGAAGTGATATGCAACCTGTGATTGAAAACAGCTAGTGATTAGCTGGCGAGCTGGTGGCCTGTAAAGGAATATGAGTGAAAGGAACTGCTTAACTATGTTTCCACCCCTTTGTGAGGAGATCTATAGGATTTGTTTGTGTGTTCAGGAGCTTTTCGTATGCAGTCTGTTGTTATGTACGTTCAGGTCACCGAGCTGGTTCACTGTGTTTTCTCACCCATACAGTACTTTTGCGCTTCCGCTTCACATTTCCTTCAACCACAACTGTCGATGACGTAATCTCCAACATGTATTGGGGCAACGTTTACCTTTTGTTTTGCTTACTGTGGTGTGCCGTTGCGCATATGGGTGTGGTTTCTCAAATTGTGCGATACGCTTCAGGTGTGTATTGATGAACTCAAGTAGGAAGAACTCTCGAGGATTTTCTGTCAGGGAAATCTGTTGTTTCAAGCGGTTGAAACTCCACGGTCTCCTGGAGCACAGCACTTACCTGCGCACTGTGGTCTTTGGGAATGAGGAGAGTAGGAAGTCCTCTGAACACATTTGTACAGCTATCTAAGAAAATGTGAGCGCACAGCTCAAATGCAGCAGGAACCAGTAGCACGTTGGTCATTTTTGATGTGTGATGAGCAACGTGTACATCGACGGAGGGAAGACTTTCTAATGGGTTCATGCCTCTCTGCCACAGCTGCTCGTGATGCGCAGCGTGTCGCAGATGTTTTCTGTATTCCCTCTTCAAAAGGATCAAATGGATCTTTTGTTGCAAGTGTACGTCACCAATGGGGAAGCAGGGAATGGTAGCATTTCCATGTCTCTGTGTTGCGTGAATGTTGTACGATTAAGGTGGTGTACAATTCGAAAGTTTCTGTTTGTAACTGTCCTGAAGAGGACGTTCGGCTTACCACCACCAGACTACTGTGCTTCGCGGAGACGAGGGAAAAGCGTAATGGAGCAACATCAATATTTGTCTTCTTTTTTAAGAGAAGGAAGGAGTGGATATAGGGTGTTTAGCCTCCTACAGTTCTTCTTCAAATTCGTGATGATGTGAGGGAACGGATTCCAACAGGTATGATGGGTATCTTGAAGGGAGGCCTTTTCTGCCGCACGACTTTTGGACGCCTGTACTAATCTGGGGCTTTCGCAAATCCCTTTCCTGCAGATTGGTTAAAGGACAGTGCCTCTTATATTTGTTTTTGGGGCCTGGCCAGTAAACTTTCATTTAAGGTTACCCGCCGCTTTGAAAACCGAAGCTCTGTGTTGACCGTCAAGGTGGAAAGCATCCGTGCCTGTTTGTATTCGTGCAGTTCTTGTGGAGGGGTGCATCGTCAACTGGGGTTGCTGGAATCCTTAATCCCTCCAGTGAGAGTTGTGCGAGAACGCAAAGAGCAACCGCAGCATAGCTACAGAGATACCCTGGAACTGTAGTGAAAGTATGAGCTTCTGCATCGATCTGCCTGGCAGAACGACAGGGTTGAGACTGTATTTTACGTCTGCGACTTCATGGACTGGCAGAATGGCCGGTGCGAGGGCAGCCACTGTGGAAGAAAGCGCTAAAACAGACGATTAAGACTACCGGGTTTTATTTATTTTTTTATTTTTGTGGATGTCGTGTACGCACAGTTTTTTCGTTACGCTGCTAGAGTGCGAAGGGGTTCATGGAGCATCTACCTTTGGGAGAGCAGGAAAAGCGAGAGAACAATTGGCTTAAGTTTCATCAACTCCGGCACTAAAGCTACCATGCTCGATGGGGTTTCCGTGTTTCGACAAGGTGGTGGTTTTTTGTAGTGGTCAACCTCTACAGCAGGAAGAAGAGGATGCTCGGTGAAACTTTGCTGGTTGTGTGAGGCTATGCTGCGTAGACATCTGATCAATAGCGAAGTAGAGGAAGTGCGCCAGTGGAAGCCTCTGCTCGTGCTCGAGACTATGGTATCAAGAGTGATGACAAGTCTATTCTAGCGAAGAGGGAGATCTTCTTCACCGGTCAAAGGCAATGACCACAATATTGACTGCAGTGAACTGGTTGGTGGTTTTCTATGTGTAGGAGGCACTCTGTCTTTTGCAACGATCATCTCCGCTGACTGTTTTCGATGTACTCGATATAATTGACGCGCATGATTCGGAGTTGGTGGTTCGTGAACAAGCGTTAGAGTACACTGTAGATGTTTAGGAATACGAGTGGTGTGGTCGCATTCTGCAACTCGAGTGGGTACTCAAGTGCGCGGCTTGTGACCATTTTTCCTTGGAGCGGTTTGTACTTTGGCGGTCACTCAGCTCGGAGGATATGAGTGAGTGCTATGTTCATGTTGGTGCCTAGCTGCGGAGGTGGGGGACCTGCTAATTTGCGAGCGGATCAGGCCCCTCTTAGCGGAAGCGATAAAACGGCTCCTGCATGGTTTGAGCCACGTGCAGCAGGTGTACAGCTGCAATGAGCTGCTTTGGTGTGCCCTCAAGGAGCAGTGGGCATCGAGAAAAGATCGTCTCAGGTGACTGCGTGCAACTCTCGCTAAAGTGCGCTTTCCCCACCCTTTGCGCTCGCCTTGAAACCTCTCAGCGAAGTGCTGCACGGTGGATATCAATGGAGTGCAAGGTATGGAGTTGATAAAGTTGCCGTGATGGCTTTCTTTTCGAAATCATTGCGGTCAAGGGGAGCACTTTTTCAGCATATTGAAGGTTGGCTATGACGTCAGACTAGGCATTCTTGTACTGCAGATGCTCGGTGTGATGGACAGCCTGTGAAAAGCGTAGGATGCGACCTTGACAGCATCGCATACGCTTGCATCTCGACGGAAGAAGCTGACGTGATGGAAGGGGTGCTGGACAAGTACACGATCGCCAACATCGCGTGGCGTGAGGGTGAGGCGCAGGCTGCGTTAAACGATGGCTCGATCATGAATGCATTACCCCAGTTCAGTCATGGCGAAAGTAAGGTGAAGAAGTGGGATGGGGTTTTCGTCCTTAGTATTGCCGGTGGCATGATGGCCACTCACATTCCGGGCATATGTGACAGGCAATGGCAACGTCATGCTCGTACAGGATGGTTCCCTCTTTTACACTCATTTTGCCTACTCGGGGGCCATTTCTAGAGGAAGTTAGGCATGAAGCGTGAGACAGCGCCTCCGTATTTACTACCACGTAGTTTTACGCGCTGAGTAGGTCGAGTAGTTGGGCCTTTTAAGTGCTTGTGGAAGAATCATGACAAACGTACAACGCACTGCGCCGGCACGACATCGGACTTCTGATGCTCTTTATGCAGATTCTCCCAACAGGCATACCGTAGCTGCAAAGTGTAGAGGACATTGAGTGACTGCGCCGCAGTACATCTCAACAGTGCCGATGAGGAAGCCCTCGAACGTTACAAAATCCTCATCAACAACGCACGGGACATTTTTCGTACACTGCTGAACGACTATATGTTGGTGTACGGAGGTTGTGGTCATGTGCTAAAGGCATGACTCCTTGTTTGAGAGAATGAGCACCTGTTGGATTTACGATATTTGAGTGCTTCTATGTTCCGCTTCGAGACAGTAATAAAAAAAAAAACGATGACAGAGCACACACGACACGCACACAGTTTAAGATGGATTGCTGCTTAATCGCTGTTTATCACTTTTATCGAAAGTTTGCTTTCAACTTTCACTCGTGTGGTGATGAGACGGTGCAGCCGGCTGGGCTGAGACAGCCCCGACGCTCGTGTGTTTTCAATTTTGGTCGGAAAGACCACGTGCGCACACAGATGTGCATATGGAACGTTTTCCTTATAAGGGGTATGTTAGGTGCACCACCTGACATCGTATACGCCTTCTCTGTGGCTTCGCCTTTTGCTTTTTTTGTATGCATCCGCCGTGCACTTCCACTTCCATTCTCTCAAGCCTCACATTTTTAGCATCAGTGGTATCACACACACACACACACACACGAGCGCGCCCACACGTAAATAAAGGATGGTAGCGTGGGGTCCGCTGCAGCGGCGGCTGATCGCCTATATTGCTCGTCATCCACAGTTCCAGGGGGCCGTAAGGAGCGTGGGGCAGCGCGTGGTGGCTCACCCGGCGTTTGAGAAAGCAAAGGAAAGCGCGTATTCTGCGTTGAAGAAGGCGGGCGCGAAAGCCGCTCGCTATAGTAGGGTTTCAGGCGAGAAAGCGAGTGGCAATGCAGAGGAATCGACGCTCAATACATGGAGGCGCAGAATCAACAGCGGCTGGCATAAACACAAAGCTGGCGTAATGAGCTTTATCGCTGCAAACTTCATGGCTATTCTCATATTTGTTCAAGTCAGTCCAATGTTATGGCACTCCATGAAGCGCGGCATTCACTACCTTACCGAGGCCCCGAAAAGCACTGAGGGAGAGCGGAGGGAGAAACTGACAAAGCGAAGAGCAGAAGCATCAGGGGAGCAGCCCGGTTCCAAGGTGGAGGCCCCAAGGGATACCATAGTGGATACGGTTATTCGAAGTGTACCGCCTCCTCAGACCACATGGGACAGTCGTACAGACCGTGGCGAACTGCCTTCGAGGCCGACGCATTCTTGGCAGGCATCGTCGTCACTCTTCGACGACACGGTTGGCACCAAGCAGCATCCAGACGCTCAGACATCGTTTAACGAAATGCACAAGGATGTATTTCGCACTCCGGATGGCAATCCTCAAATCAATTTCGACACATCGTTTTTGGTGAAAATGGGTGACGAGACCACGTTCACATCATCTCTTGAGAGAGAAGCACTGACGGGAAGTGCGCGCCCTTACTCAACGTAAGTTTGTCCACTGCGCCGTTCCCCTCCCCCTCTTCCACACTCTCCGTCCCCTTCTCTTAGCACTGACCTACATATCTCTCGGTGTAGGTGTTCTCACATAATGATTTGTCGGTCTCATTTCGTTTCTTTGCTCGTTATCTGCTACGGCAGCTTAATCAATTTATGAGGTTGCTTAATAACGGAAGAGCAGTACAAAGAAACAATGCGTTGCCACTTTTTGCTATTGACAGGTGTTTTTGGGGGATGTTACGAGGCAGAGCGCTTGGTATAACCGCTGCTTTCCCACACCTGCTGTCGGGTGACAGAATTGAGTACGGTAGTGTGTTGAACTTCTGCGTTCGGCGTGGTCGTACTCTTTGTGGTGTGCAGCTTTGTTCTCTGATACGGCAACTCTCTGCACGGCTTACGCCACCTTCTAGCTGCCCTCTCTGGAAAGAAGGCTACACTATGCATGCTCAAGATTGGCGCGTTTCTTTTATTGTGATGTTTTCACTTGCGTGCAAGCACACGCCCCGTGATTTCAGCACTGGCATCCAGTGGAGTCGTAGTCGCGATGATATTTTATCCCTCTCTCTCCTTTTTCTTTCCCCCCCCCTCTTCTTCTTAGCAACTGAAGAAAAAGCTGTCATGTTAAATGGGCTGACGCGGGTGAGCACCAGTTCTGAGCTGGAGTCGATACTGGACATCGTTCAGTCGTCCGGCGAGATTGCGGTTGTCTTCATTTCGCCGAGCATTGGGGACTTGGAAACGATTACGAGTGAAACACAGCGCCGACAGCTGCGCATTGCGGGAATCCCTCGCGGTGGATACACAATTCTTCCTGCTATTCCGTTATACGATGACGAGCTGCTTCAGATGTGCGAGCGGTACACCGCCGCGAACGACTACGAGAAGGCACAAATACGCGACAGCTTGTTTATGCGAGAATACCCACTATTCGCCTACAGCGTGCGCAATCACAAGGCATTGTTTCACCCTGCCGACTACGTGAGCCGGATTCTCCAGTTTTGCTCCTATTATGTGCAAGCGCCCGACGCAGACGTTTTGTCGCTGCTGGACAGGAGTCCTTTTCTTCACATCTCCCCGATAAAAGAAATTTGCACACATATCCGCCTTATTGCCCGCGGCACCCCACTGGCCCCAGAAGACTCCGAGTCGCCGGCCCCAGAGCAGCTGCGCTTTCACGCAGAGTCAGACGCTGAGAAGCTTGCAGCCGAGCGAGCGGGCGCTATGTCCATCGCAACCAGTAGTGGTGGCGCCTCAGAGACGGAGCAGCTCTCTCTCTTCAGCGGCGTTGTGCCGTCGGCGCTGTTTCAGAAAGACGCAGTTGAAGAAGTTGATAAGGACACCGAAGAAACCATGGTGGATCTCACCGGCGAGGAGACAGTGGACGCAGTGCACAGCTTTCAGGCAGAGTACTTGACACTGGATGGGCTTGAGCTGGTGACAAAAGCGGCCATCTTCTACGACCGCGAAGGGGAAGGCCAGCGCATCGTTGCTGTGTATATTCCAGGAGGGGTACCAGAGGACACCTGCCGCGCAGCAGCAGCAGTCCTGGAGCCAGCAGCGACAAAAAAAAACTTGCGGGCACTTACGAACGGTGGACTTCCACCAGACACCGGACTCGTAGGCTACTACGACTACCTTACGAATCCCACCCGGCACAAGTGTAGAGAGACGGAATTCAGCCGTAGGAACTGGGGCCTCTTAGCCCAGAGTGAGCCACTGCTGAAGCATCTCGATAAGCTGTACAGCCAGTTGGCTCCAATGCACCATCATCTGCAGAAGGTGGCCATCCCGTCACAGTACCAGCTGTGCGGAACGGTGTTCAGCACTATCACTGTCAACAGAAACTTTCGCACCGCCGTGCACACCGACAAGGGTGACTTTCGAAGCGGCTTGGGGGTTCTCTCAGTTATCAACGGCGAGTTTGAGGGATGCCATCTCGCCATCAAAAAGCTCAAGAAGGCATTTCAGCTCAAAGTCGGCGACGTTCTGCTTTTTGACACGTCTCTGGAGCACGGCAACACGGAGGTAATAAACCCGGAAATTCACTGGCAGCGAACCAGCATTGTGTGCTACCTGCGCACTGGACTAATGTCTTCTGTGTGCGAGATGGAGCGACGTAAGCACCTGAATCGGCTCATTCTCCAGCAATTGCGCAACACGGAGGTTCTCAACACGACTGTGAACATCAACGGAGCCGACAGCAGCCTGCCGCCGCTGTTTGTGCCGACCCGCCTGGCGAGCCATTTGGCGCCAGTGCAGCTTGCTGCACTCGGCTTCATTGTGGAGCGGACAGAGAAGCAGAGTGGGTGTGTGGTGGCTATGACGATGGGATTGGGCAAAACGCTCGTGGCACTCACGCTGTGCTTCTCACAGTTGCATCTTGCACCGCAGGCTGACATTCTCATTCTCACGCCAAAGCCGATCATCAGTCACTGGGTGGACGAAAAGAACAAGTGGGCTATGCACGGGCTCCACTTTCCACACTTCGTCGCCTCTGACGGACTCAACTCGTTGGAGTTCGAGCAGCAGCTTCTTGAGTACGAGCGTCAGAAAAACAACGAGAAACCCAAGTTGGGTCACGTCTTCGTCATCAATGGCGAGTATCTGGCAGGGTTTCTGCGGCGCTTCAAACGATTCACACCGTTGCTGATTATTGTGGACGAAGGCCACCGAGTGGCTGCAAAGGGGAATAAATTAACGGAGTCACTCGATCGCCTACGGTGCAACCTCCGTATCGTGCTATCCGGCACGCCGTTGCAAAACGACGCCAGCGAACTTTACCGGCTAGTGGGATGGGTGAACAAAGGCGTCGGCAGAGTACTGCCGCCGAAGCGTTTCCAGGAGCTGGCGAATGACATCAACCAGTTCGTCGAGGGCGACGATGGGGCCTTCTATAACGCGGTGATGGCGCAGGAGTACATCCAGGACTGGATGCGTGGGTTTGTGTTTCGTGAAATGGAAAATGATTTGCCACCACTGCATGATTACCTGTTGATCTGCGGTTCCTCTGACGTGCAGCGTGAGTATGAGGAGAAGTTGGGCCTCACAGAAACAACCATGACTGCCCTGAAAGCCACAGAGCATCGACCTCACCACCTCTCTACGCACCCTGCGTGTTACCTGGCCTTCATATCCGACAGCTACCAATCAATGGTAAGCGGTTGGACAGTGCGCGCGCAGGCGAATACGTCACGGATGCGAGTGTCTCAGCTGGAGGAGATCGATACGATGCGATTGGAGCATTACGTGCAGATGGTTGAGAACGAGCAACTTGACACCTTCATCGACTTGAGCGGCAAGATGCGTGTGCTCGTCGATATTGTGCTGCGCGTGCAAGCCCGCAAAGAGAAGCTCATCATTTTCTCCCTCTACGTGGGCTCGCAGGACCTGATTCATCGCACTCTGACAGCGCTGCGGGTCTGCACATTTACTGTTCGCGGCCGTGACTCACAAGACCGCCGCCGCCGCGCCATGCAGGAGTTCAGTGAGAACAAAGACCTCATCGTGTTGGTGTTATCCACAAAGATTGCCGCATATGGTCTTGACTTTACGGCTGCGAATCACGTTGTTTTGTTTGATTCGTGGTGGAACCCGCAGGTGGACGCGCAGGCTATCGCGCGCGCGTACAGGCGAAATCAACGGAAGCCGGTGACTGTGTATCGCCTTATCTCGGCAACTGAAAACAAGTTTGTGCTGAGTTCACAGACCCGAAAAATTGCCCTGTTCAAATGCATCCTCCACGAGCGCACGAGTCGGCAGGCGTTGCCGGACGAGCTCGAGGATTGCGCAGCGAACGAGAAGGATGAAGAAAGGCGAAGCTTCTGGGCGAAGCTGAAGACAACTCTTCTAGCTGGAGGTACTCGGGCGTTGTTGAATGTGTATCGCTACCAGGAGAGCGTTCGCGAAAGCGAATGAGTGCATCAGGTGACAAAGGCGCGCGTCGTCTTTGCGGTGTCGGTATCATGTGGGCGTTCTGTTGGCTACTCCGTTTTCCTGCTTCTCTTTGTACCTGTCTTTGAGTATGCTTCATTTTGTACCTCCTCAGCTGCTTCCATATTCCTTCTCCCTTTTGTCATTGGTGTCTGTGTTTCATGTGTGGGTGTGTGCGACTTGCCATGGAGAGAACAATTATACAGGGCTCTTATTCTCAGATGCGTAAGCGGTTTTTCCGTAACGTTGCTGCGACAGGCTGCTCACACATGGCTTAGTAAATGATATTAAAGGCTGTGTGGGAAACGTAGACGTGTGTGTGTGTGTGTGTGTGTGTATGGGTGGGTGGGTGTTGTCAGGAAGGACATCAGCCACAGTTTTGACCTTAATTGTTTTGTTTGAGCGGTGAGTTCACTCTTTATGGCGATTATCGAACCCCTCGCCAGCACTGAGCGTCGTTTAATTCTGCTTCGCGCTCTGCTGGGTGCCACCAAGTAACCCTTTTCTGTTGACGGTTCTTTTCGTTTATTTGCTTATGGGCCCGCTGGGCATCGATTACGGTGCGCATAGTGCCCGATCCAAAGCGCTTTTTCCGATCAAAGTCTCAAGAGCATATAGCGTTTTCTGTGCGTGTGTTCAGCCGTATTCATGTGTATCATATGTCTATTGTTTGGTAGTTCACAAATTGGTGTGCTGTGTGTTTGTCTTTTGTTTGCTTAGTGGGCTCCTTCCTCCTTTGCCACACGCGAAAACACACACACAGAAATGCAAATACATACATACATATATATATTTATTTATTTTATTCATGTATCCTCTCTCTTTTCGTCCCCACTCCCTCTCTGTTTCGTTTTGCCTTGATGATCCAGTCGCCGGCTTTCGCTTGTGCGTGCGTATGCCCTGATGGAGCAAAAACAAAATGCAAAGGAACAGACAGCCGCGTATAGAGTGAACCGTGTACGTGTGGGCGTGGGCGTGCGAATGAAGGAGGAGTGAGAGCACTTACCCGCAGGGATCTTCTGGACAGATCATTTTTCTCCTGGTGCGTCTCGCGTGCAGTTGCAGGGAGGTAAAGTAGGGAGCCACAATAAAAGAGTGGATTGCTATGATTTGGCATGGCTTTGATCTCACGATAGCTACCCGGAAGAGAACGTCTACTGGTGGATATCACGTCCCCGCTCACCTAATCATCGTTCTCCACCCGTCCCCACCTCTTCGCCCCTCATATCTAACCTCCTCCCCACGGATGTTGTGGCTGCAGCCATAGCGCTGTGTATGCACCCTGACAGATCTGTGCGAAGCTATCTAGAGACTGCTTGCCACGCCCGGTGCTGGCGCGGCTGCCATGAAGCGAGGTGTACTGCATGCTAAGAGCCTTCATGTGCTGCAGCGTCTGCTCGGCTCCGTTGTTGCGCTTTACATATCGCGAAGGCGAGCGAAAGCCGATGGGGCACGTAATGTGTCACTGTATCGTACACCCAGTATAGAGGCCCTCAAGCGGCTTCCGATTTTTTCGAAATGGCCAGAGGCAACGCTTCAGGATTTGCTGTCACAGGGGGTGATGGTGGCTCACAAGAAAGGAACGTGCATTGGCTTCGCATGTGAACCACCGCAAGCAGCACATGTTTATTGGGTGCTCGCTGGTAAAGTCGCTCAGGTACCGACGAAGACCGAGCTGCGCGAGTGCGCTGTTGAACTTCCGCACCTGTCGCCAAACGTACCGAGGACTGGCCCAGTGGTGCTTCCCGCTCACTTTCTGGAGGATACGGCAAAAGTGGCACTACCTTCTCTCACCTCCACTCAGGAACGCATCACGGAATCTCTGGCGACATACCATGCTGGTCAACTTGTCGATGCCGAGGGGCTGCTGCTCGGTGGGGGAAGGTGGCGCTCGCTGCGATGCCAGACAGACGTCGTCATGCTAAGATTCCCCTTTCCGCTTTTCTTGAGAGAAGTTCAATGTTTGTCCGTCCCGGTACGAAGGGAAGTGATCGATGTCGCACGCACTGTTGTCCAAGGTGCCATGGCGCAGCTGGCTCAGGTGCCATCCGTGTACTCCCTAACATCGGCGAATCTTGTCCTTCAAAGCGTTCCGCTGAGAGATCTGAGAGCACTTCGTCTCCAGCTGAGGCCGTTTGTGTGTATGCAGCTTGATGTCATCTGTCCCAATGTGGCGAACTCGGACAAAGTCTTTTTTCTCAGCCTCGGCAAGGTACTTATTGAAGACTGCAGCAACTGCTCATCGACGATGGCATCGAAGGTGTCGACTGCTATCGGGCTGGAAACGTTTGTGCCGTGTCGCTTTCCGGATTACTACGGTCAGAAGCTACGGGCAGTAGCGGCTACGTACTGTGAGATGTGGTACATCTCAACCGCCTCGCTAATCGCCCTCTGTAGCGCTGAAACACAGCTCCGTTGCGCGCATGCAGCTACGCAACTCTTGGCCAACAACACGAACCAGCTCGCGCTAACATCCGCCCTGCGTACATGCCCTTGCTTCGCGAGTGTCTCCGAAGCGGCCGTCGCTGTCGTCGCTCGGGCTCTGCAGGCTCGTGTTTATTGTGCGGGTGAGACAATTATCGCCTCAAAACGACCGCCTAGCACAGGCATTCTCGTAGTAGACGGAGTCGTGGTCGTGCACTCGAGTAGGAAAGAAACCTCGATTTTGTGCACAGGCCAGGCGCGCTATTTTTGCGAATGCTTTGTGAAAATGGCGCTAAGGGAGTCCGTTGTCGCGCAGAGCAGCTCTATTGTACTGCACGGATCTCCAGGAACGATATTTGAACTCATGGAGGGGCTCAACACTGCGTCACACGACATGAAAATCATGTTAGACAGTGCACAGGAGTATGTAAATGGTCGTTATGGGGCTGGGGCCAGCGAACTCAGCAAGGCGCAAAATGCGGCAGTCGAGCGTGTAAGAGCATATAGGCGTCGCCTGGCAAAAGCTCCCCCGGCAGCGCCTTCACCAAGCACCAGCATCGATGCCGTCGATGACCTTACTGTTCTGGAGAATGAGCTCTTGACCAGTCTGGCGTTACAGTTGGCAGCTCTCCACCCCGACACAGCGGACGAAGCAAAATTTGACGTCCTTCGTGTAGGGGAACTGACGATGGGAAATGATGACGCTCCTGCCTATTCCCGCCCAACTGAAGAATGCTTTTCCCTTGACGACGAAGGGAGGCTTGTCACATGTTCATTGCCAGAACCAGTCGTTTCTGCGCACTCCTTGACAGAAGTCCCTGCGGCTCGCTCGCCCGTTCATGCTGCACCGAGAACTGACGTAGTGACGGCGCCATTGCAGCGGCTGGAGCAAGCAAAAGGAAGGACTGCCTCAACGCGGGAAAGAGCAGTAGTTGAGCCCCGATCACTGCGCACAGCTGTGCGCCCCCCGGCCACCACGGCAGTTCGGCCGCGCGTTGTGCCCTCCCCCCGTCTTACCGCGTTGCGCGCCACTGCAACGCGTCTGCTAGACGAAGCAGATGGCATAGACAGACGAAGAGAGTACCAACGCCAGCTGCTGCGCGTGAAGCATCCCTTGTGATCCTACATCACTCCTTCTATGATGATGCGCGGCCCTGCTGCCCTGAAAGCACCGCGGTTGCGCACTCTCCGCTTCCCCTTTCCTTTCCCTATCTTCGTTGGCACCTTGCATGATGTAAAATAAAGTTCATTGTTTGGCGGTGCGCTGGTGCGCCGTTTTCTTTTCCTCGGCTCCGACGAGCACGAAACGTCTTACGTTTTGCTAGCATCGCCTTTTCTCTTCTTCCTACACCCTCCCCGGATAACCGTCGAGTCACCCCCCCCCCCACTGTCCGCCCACTCGCCCCTCTGACCCACTCCCGGCGCTTCCCACACCCTCTCTGCGTCCTCCTACTTCCTATTTGCATTTCATCAAACAGCGCACACAGAAAATCACGTTTGGAGGCGGACAGACAGGAAACCGAGCCATCGATGTTTGCCCTTCCTGTTTCAAATATGTGGAATTCTACAAACAAAGAAAGAGAGAAAAGAGCTCACTGAGGCGTCTGCTGCGTACGTGTGGACGTTTGTGCGTTTGCCTCGCTCGTGTGGTAAGGGGAAATGCGCACCATCTCGCCTTCCCTCGTTCAGTAGCAATGTCATCAAGTGTCGCCTACGTCTTGGGGACAGAAAGCTGTGGAAAGACAGATCTCGTCCACCAGCTGGAGTATCTCAGTCGGGGTCTTGTGCGCACGGCGCCGACGGCCTGTACGCCGACGATAGGGCAGGAAGTGACGGAGTTGAGTATCCGTTCCCTCACTGGCGAAGGGAGGGTCACGGTCGAGGTGCGGGAGCTCGGTGGCTCTCTGGTGAATACCTGGGAAAGCTTTATTGAATCTCGAAAGGCGAAGGATGGAAGTAACGGTAGCACAGCGTTTCTTCTGATCTTCGTGGTCGACGGGGTGGCTCCTCACCAGTTGCCGTTGGCCTCCACCATATTCCGTTATCTCACGCAGGGCTGCCAGGCACCGTGCACCGGATGGCCGAAGCTCATCGTGGTGCAGAAATGCGCCAGCGCACACGCCATCACAGCAGAGGAAGTGCGGAGCTTCTTCCTAGACGACGTTGAAGCACAGGCAAATGTCGACGTTATTGAGGTAGACTCGTGGAATGGTATAGGAGCAGGGGACATGCTCAGAAGAATCAGGGCAGTTTTCGGTGGCCTTCACTAGCGATGGTGTCCAAGCCCCCCTGAATATCGTGCATGTGAGGTCCTCATGTCGCATGCTCGTGTGTGTGTGTGTGTGTGTGTGTGTTGCGAAGAGGGGTATCACCTGAAGTTGCTCTGTACCTCGAAACCTCCTCGCTTTCTTATACAATAGGGCTTCCTCGCTCTGTCAAAAGGAGACACAAACGCACAGCACAGAGAAAAAGACCCCTCCAGGCCGTCTCACAGAAAGACAACAACAGAGGCATATTTCTGCTACACTGCCTAACTTGTTCTGTCGCCTTTAAGGTCTGCTATTGGAGCAGCGCCTCGAGCGCTGCTGCTCTCCTTCACAAGACTTGCTTGCGCATCTCATTCTCATCGATATGCATGCTTTCTCATCTTCCCTCTCTCACCCGTCTCCACCGCCACACCCGAAACTTGCGCGTGTTTCTTGTAAAAATGCAAAGAAACGGAGAGGTGTCTCTTGCGCACTGGGTTTCCCCCATACATGAGCGCACCACGTCGTGCGCCGGACTCTCTCTCTCTCTCTTTCTCAGGTTACACACGATACTTGTCGAGCCACTGGCTGATGCATATCTCCCTAGCGTATCTGGGCTTTTTTTGTCTTTTTTTTTCTCGGCGACGCATCGAACTCCTATCATCGTGCGGGAACTCACCACCACCATCACCACAGGCATCTTCCATTCCTAATGAGCGACTTCGAAGTGGTCTCTTCCGAAGATGAAGAGGCAGGCATTATCACCGTCGGAAGATCTGCAGAGGTGCCGCCTTACGGGCATCTGCGCCCGTTCTGCAGGGGAAAGCTACTGTGGTCGCCGGAGGCATCCCACTGGATCCTTCTCCTGTTAACCCTGGCAGGTGGAACGCTACTCTTCACGGTGCTCTGGGGATCTCTCCGCTACACTTCCCCGAGGATCCAGCTCAACTGGTGGATGACGCAGCTACCTGTTATTATTGTTGCGCTTTTGGCAGTGGTCTCTGCAACGCTTCTCCTTTGCACATCACTCACAAACCCAGGTATCCTGCCGAAAAACAGCGTCCCGCCCTCGCTGAGCGGCTCCTCCGCGAAAGACTACTGCACGACACTTTCCTACTGCATGACCTGTCATATTTACCGCCCCTCGCAGTCAGTCCATTGCAGGCGCTGCAACAACTGCGTTGCAGTGTTTGACCGTCACTGCCGTCTTCTCGGGTGCTGTATCGGTGAGCTCAATAGACGCTACTTTCTTCTTTTTCTCTTTAGCACCTTCACCTGCAGCCTCTTCATCTCTGCATGTCTTGGGTACTTTGTCATCGTCGTGCCTCCGAAGGAAAACCTGGTGCTGTATGTCTTCTTCACGGTCGGCCTCGCCATTACCATCCCTCTCAATCTCGTTCTGGCCGGGTACTTGCTCCACAACCTCCGCCTAATTCGCATGGGATTATTGCACCGAGAGTACATGAATGGAGCCCCCCAGCGCAGCCGCGGTCGTGTCAGCTTCTTTGCTAACTTGATGCTAGTGTTCTTTCCGAGGAAGGAGTGCGGCTAATCACCCTCCGCAGCACCCTCGCAGGTGTGTCCTCGCATTTATGCTTTATTGGGCTCGCTGTGGGAAGCCCCAATAGCAAGGGTGTCACCCCGTGTGTGGCATCCCACGATCCCGCCCCCCACTCTCTGTGGAAGCCAGGCGCCCACGTCGTGGACGGTGCTGCGTCGGAGCAACGTGCCATCATGGACACGCTTGTGCCACTCACATGGTCGGTGGTGCGTCAGCGTGACTCCAACGTCTCCTACTCCCGGCGCTCACTGCCTGCTGGCTTCGGGAGCCTGCGCCACCCCGAGAAGGATGCCGCACATGGCGACTGGCCCCATGGAAGCGGCTGTGCGGGGTCCTGCAAGGCTGGGGGGATGTGTGGGTTAGTGCACAGCTACAACGCGCGTACCCAAAGCATGCTTCGCACCACACAGTGGGTGACTTGTCAGGCCCGATAGAGCGGATTCACATTCATGTTGGGCGGCACGGAATGCGCACGCTGAGCAATGAAGATTTTGGGGGGAATCCTCCTGTTGTCTGTATATGAATTTTTTTTTACAGTTAAGCTGCTTCTTTGTATTGGTCATTCTGTCCACATGGCTGATCTATGTAAAAGTACTCAGCAGAACAGCTCCCTGGTGAGAAGTCTTTTCGGTACCCCCACGCCCACCCTCGAAGGTGCCGTTATGCAAGTAAACGCGGCCGCCAGCGCTGAGTGTATAGAACCGCAACGGTAATGCTCACAAACGACAGCTGCAACTGGCTAGCATGGCGCTGTGCCCACGGCCACCAGCACTGTACATCACTGCAATGTTCTCCAGCTCATTCACTTTTGCCCCTGCCTCTCTATCTCACTGCTTGAGAAGGAGCGCTTCTCCCTCCCCTTCGCCTGCTCCGCTCGCACACGCACGCGTCCACAAAGAGCAGGAGCCGACGCAAGTAGTGGGCGCACACTCATGTACCGCTTGACACGCACCGCCACCATGCTTCGTCAATTTGTTGTGCCAGTGCGTCAAACAACGCAGAGAGCAGGATGGGCTACGTCACCGTTGCTTAGTGTGCAGAAATGCTTTATGAACATGAATCGTAGCGTGCAGACGCGGTGGGAGATCGATAATCAGACCGCCTCGCAGAAACGCACTGAATATGACTTTGACAAGGAGCAGTGGATGAAGCAGATGCGCTTTGCCTCTATGGACTGCATTATGGACCCCGACATCACGCCCATCCGCTACACCTCCGTCGCAGGAGTGAAAAAGGCTTTCCGGCGTTTCGTGACAATGCGCAAACTGATGGACCGTCGCCCGGACTTCGATCCTGCGCAGCTGAAGGAACTGTTCATTCAGTTTAAGATGTTTTCCCATGAGAAGAGCACAGATTGCTTCAAAATACTGCAGCGCATCACAACGCACGGAGAGGCAGACCGAATCTTAAAAGAGATCAAAGGGCGTATGAACGAGGACTTTGCCAAGAAGAGCTGGAGGTCGTTGAAGCAGCAAGGAGCTAAGAGCACGTACGAGATGGAAGTGGACTCATTCGACTTGGTGACATGCTACATGGGTCAGATGTCGCAGGAGGACTGGCTCCAAATTACGTACCGCTGCGAGTTCCGCCAGCGTGCGGGCAAGGAGTACGACTGGGAGGCGATGATGGAGTACCCAGTGTTTGAAGTGCGGCTGGGAGACGGTGTGAAGGCACCCAACACCCAGCCCTTCATTGTCGTAGGTGTGCTGAAAAAGGATGGCACCCGCTACGGTAAGGACTCACAAGACGCCGCCGACCTACGCAAGCAGTTTGACCGCACAGGACGGTGGTTCTGAAACACCCGATGAGTACAACCGACGCATCATCTTTTTTTTCTTTCTCCCGTGCGCGCTTCAATCCTTGAATCGTGGGACGTGCAAATACGGCTCCCCATGCGAGCAAATTGGTCGGCACCCACGTTATCCTTTTGCATGTCGCTGTGCATGTGTGTGTGCGTGTGTGTTGAAGCGACACTGTTGTCTCACAGTTCCAGCTGCGCATTTTGCTTCGTTACGTAGCCTTACTCGTTAAAGTGAAGCAGGCACGCAAGGGTGTGGGTGTCCAGGACGTAGTAGCAAGGACCGAAGTAGGTGAAGGGCTGCTGCCGAACCCAGACCGCCTCTTCACGGTCTCGTCCTACAACACGAAGCTCGTAGGAATGACGACTGCTTACGAGCATTCTTTAGCAGATGCCGAAGAAGCGCTACCGCTGCCCTTACCTTCCTCTCCACTCACTCTCGCGTCCCTCTCACATCTATTACACTCTTCGCCGAACGTTTACCGCCTAACCCCACGTGTGGTTTTCCTTGTGTAAACATCATCTCTGCACGTCTCTGGTGGTCTCATCACTTCAGGTGTGTGATGGAGGGGTGAAACCTCTCTACGTTACAGCAGCACACGTTGTGTGTGTGTGTGTGTGTGTGTGGTTGCAGCAGTAAAGGAAAATATGGACCGGCTCGCAGGAAGTTTCCTGAGCAACGGTGACGTCGCCAACGCCTCGTCCCTGTACAATTCATTAGAAAAGCTGAACCCAACAAAGTACAGTCGCATGGCACGCATCTGCCGTGTGCTCCTCGACCCGCAAGGGGTGCCGCTGCCGCATCGTCATCGAGACATTTGCGAAGCGCTTCTAGACCCTCTCGTGCCGCCAGAAGTGCTCCTTCGCGACTCTGTGGAAAACGTGCAAAAGTCGTTTCAGCGCCTGGCCGTGTGCACGCATCCTGACAAAAATCCACACCCGAGCGCCAACGACGCTTTTCTTAGACTAAAAATGATGAAGGACAAGGCGCTGGAACTGCTGCGCGAGGAGGTGGAGCGAAAATGCAACGAAGCGACTGAAGCCCCGGCTAGCAAGGCTGCAGCCTCGAATGGGCGCAAGAGCAAACCCAAGATGCAGAATGCCTGCCCTTCCGTGCCCACCGTAGCTCACAGGCGGCGGCCTTTGAGACCAGGAGCCCCTCTACCCGCTGCCGCTACTGGAGGTAATTCGGGTATCACCCCTGCTGCAGTATCCTCCACGATTTCTGAACTGAGAAAAAACAAAATCACACTGCATGCTCTAAAGCGGAAGGACATCGCGGATGATTTCGAAATCTTCAGTGCCACGCAACGTACCACGGCGGTGCAGTCTGAGGTGAGTCTCAATGACGTGGAGGAGGCTCACCTCGCCGCCACAGTGCCCGTAATGCCCATGAAGGAGAGAGTGCAGCGCGCGAATCGTCGGCGATCGCAGTCCAACGTTCCACAGGAAAATACAACCATTTTGCCTGATACGACGTCTCCCAATTCGAGCCCATCGCTGTCCAGCAGCCTCCACGACTCGATGCCGGGATCCTCACAGACACGGTTGTCCCCACTGTCTCAAAAGTTAGGTGGTCCTAGCGTGAGTGTCAAGAGCGACGGCGCCAGTGGTCGCGATGCATCAGCCCTTTGCTCACTATCCATCCCCGCTACTACCGTTCCTGCTGACAATGACGCTATCCGGCGGCAGATTGATGAAGCGTGTCTTCGTTTGCGTGAGATGCGCCTGCAGCACACTGCGGTGCGCCTCGATCTTGACCTCAGCTTTGAAGCGTACAAGCGCAGCAAGCTGCCACAGTGAGTGAACATGTTATAATCGGCGATTCTCAGTCGCGTGTAGGTGGGGGGACGTAGAAGTGACAACTGGATCGCACAGACTGTAGCTACAACTATGCGTGAGACGGCCCCAGCACAGGCGATATGGATGGCTTGTGTTGATGGGAGGCTGCAGGAGACGCAGACAGCACACGAGCACCTTCTTGATGTAAGTATCCATCTCTGGTGTTCGAAGGGATTAGTCAACAACAAAAAGAGAGATCAGCGGCACAACCGAACACGTCGATCACTTAAGAGTCAAACACATGTGGTCATGTATCCTGCGCAACCTCATGGCAAGTGAGCAGGGGCTGCGATGGCCACGGCCAGCTACTCCCGCGCACACAAACATAAGAAACCTGAAGCTATGCATGCGAGAATACATATATATGTAGATGTGTGTGTGTGTGTTCTATTCGTCAGCTCTATCTCTACTGCTTTCGTGCTTACTTTCGCTCGAGCACACACGCACGCACGCGCACATCTGGTGCGAGTGCATATCGGGTATGCTTTTCTTTTGTTTTCATCTGTACATCTTGTTTTCTTTACTGTTGACCGACGTCTCCCTTAGCGACTTGCAGCGTCTTTCGGTGTGCAGGATTTTGCAACGGAAGAAAGGAGTGGGCAAATGCAGTGCGTTGAGAGAGTCGGTGGTGCATTTTCATGAGCCTTCGCTTCCATTTCTTTCAAGCTGTATCGCTCATGAACTCACACTTATCAGCCGGAAAAGGGCCGCATTTCCTTCACGGTGTACTAACAAAATGCTCCAGCACCGGCGTCAATATATCCCTCCCCCCTCCCGGGCACGCAGAGTGCACTATGCTGCAGCAGCCGTCACAAAAGTGCAGTCCTCTCCGTAGGTGTGCATGTGTGCGCATCGTGCCGGCAAGTCACTTAGTCGATCAACGGTGCTGTCTATCTCTGTGTTCACCGTGCAATTCAGTTCCTTGTTTTCTCTCCCGCTTCTCGCTTTTCTTTTTCCTTGGCGCACATGTTGCGTTGCCTGTGCGCCGTGACGGTCGTTTGTATTGTGTGTGATGGGCGGTGTTCCTCTTCTCAAGTTTTCTGGATCCGGTGTCTGTCACCGTCCCTCCCAGGACATCGTGGACAGAGACGAAGAAGAATGCCCTCGACGAGCGCGTTGTGGCAGACGTCAAAGGTCTCTGCCACTCCAACTGCCACAAAGTTCTCGATAGTTCGGAAGCTACCCACTGCAGCGCAAAGTAGATCTCCACTGGCGGCGGCCCCTACAAGGAGTAACGAGCCGAGGCAGCTGCCGCTCATCAACTTCGATGTAGGCACCACCATCAACACAGTGAACGCATTGCACAAGGAGCAGCACCGCGTGTGCGAGGAAGACGTCACGGACAAGCGAATCAGCCGCTACCACTATGCACAGTTTGTTGCACGCTTGAATGAACAGCGCAGCATATATCAATCTACAGCGGTGTTTGTGGAAGCAATGCTGAGGGAGCTTCACCACACCGCTGAAGCCAGTATTGCAATGAAAGCATCGGCAGCTACGTGGGGTCTCAAGCTCCTCGCTAAGCACATTGGCCACAACGCCATTAACACGGTTCTCGAATCACTTTTGCCGGCTATTTATTGCGAGTACGACCCGGAGAAGTTGTGCAGGGCACCCCCCGCCGTGCAGCTGCAGGTGGGCAGGCAGGATGTACTCATGGACAACCCATACTTTACGCATTCCATGTTCGTGGATGAGGTGCAGGTGGACAAACGATCTGCTACCAAGCTTCAGAAGTCGCTGGAGGCAGCCTTGCGTGCGAACGATGAGCGCAGAAACACTGTGTGCCGCATTATTGAGCGCCAACGGCATCGGAAACTGGAAGTCGCCTTCCGTTGCTGGCGCCACCATGTACGCCAACAACGCCTTCTGCGCATGATGGGCAACAACACAGCCAAGCAGTGGGCAGATGAGATGATGAGGCTGCGTATACAGACAATCTTTTACCAATGGAAGCTACTTGTAGAACGATCACGAAGTACGTACTTGACAGAGAGACTACACGACGCCGCGTTTCAGCTAGAAAACGCAAAGAATCAGTTTCAGCTTCAGTGCTACCGCGCTGATCGCCTGGTGCAAACCGTGAAGGAGACAACGGACGATATGGGGCGGGTGTCAAAAATCAACGAGGAGCTGCAGCGGCAGGTGCAGGAATTAAAGGAGGAGCAGGTGCGCAAGGAAAAAGAGTACCAGGAGAAGCTAACGCGAAACGTGGCAGAGGCGATGAAGCTGCTAGAGACGTACGACTCGCTGGCGCGCGTACTTTTGCATTCAAAGCAAGCGGACGAGTACTTCATGCCAGAGAAGACATCTGAAAAAGAAAATGAGGAACTTCAGGTAAACGCTGTCACAGAGGCAAGCTGGGAGCTCCCATCCGACCCAGCACTGCAGCTGCTGCGGCAGTGGTGTGATGGGGTGCTGGCACAAGTTAGCGATCGTAAGGAACCATTCAAGCCGATTGGATCCTTTGGGGCCGACTTTTCGAACGGCGAGCGTTACCTCTACATTTTTCAGCGAGTATTCCCCGAGGTAGTCCCCACGGTGCTCCAGATCCACGGCATGGATGTCGAGTCACGGCTGCGCCGTATTCGCGGCTACACTGCTGACTGTGGTCTTCGCTACCGGCTGGTACCCTCGGACTTCCTGAACAAGCGGGAGGATCTACTTGTGTGCTCTCTAAGTGAGCTCTACCAGAAGCACATGCTACGTAAGTGGGACCAGATGGTGGGCAGGTCAGTGGCGGAGCTGGAAGCAGTTAGGGAGGGTGGCATGAAAGCGACCCTCTTTGGGTACACATCCCCGTCACCAACGGATGATGTCGCAGACACTCCAGCCAAGCAACTGGACGAAGCCATGGTGAGGTCACACATTACTGACTATGCGGAGCGATTGAAGACCATGAGCGAGGAGCTCAGAAAGTCACTTGCAGTGGAGAACGAGGTGGTCAAGGCTAGTAGCACTATTGCAGTGCAGGAGGCGCGCCTAGGTGGAGAGCGTCTCCAGGGAACGCCTATCCCGCTTGTCGATGAGGCTGACCGGTGCGCTTTCTGGAAACTGCCGGATGGGGCGTTGGATGACCTGCGCGGGGCTCAGAAGTTCGATTCCGAGGAGCAGATGTGGAACGTAATTGTGACGCAAGCACTCCCGGAGGTGCTGCAGGCGCACGTCGACACAACGTCACGCATCTTCTTCCTCTTTGCCGGAGATAACGCCAGGTCACTCTCGGAGGTGGCGTTTTGGCGCTTTGTCGAGTGCAGTGGCATGTTGGTCGGTACTATGGAAGTTCCCATGGACTGGGTAGCGAAGCAGTACGACCATGTCGTGACGCCGCAGCTTGACACAGCCCTGAAGGCGGTGGCTCGAAATCAGAGCGAGATGAGTGTGCAGAAGCTGCGTCAGGTTGCCTACCAAGAAATGGACATCCGCAGCGCAACACCACAGCAGTTCGTCGAGCTACTCGTTCGACTGGCCATGGTGTCGGAGAATGGTCAGTACGGTCTCGTCGAAGGCACACGCCGCCTACTGCAGGGGATTCCGCAAATCGGCAAAGAAATGTCTTCAGTGGCATGCAAGCTGCACGAGCCGGAAATGCAGCATGTGTTGAGCTTCTTCAATGAGGATCTGCTCCGCGTCTACCTCTTCTACATTAGGAAGCAGGAGTCTTCGCGCAACGCCCAGGACGTACTGATGGCCACCCAGTGCGGAGGTCGCTTTGCCTCGAAAATGTCAATCACAATGTTCCTTACCATGCTGGAAGACTGCCGATTTCTTTTAGACGGCAAGGGGGGGCTGATCTCTTCGGTAGGCATCTCAGTTGATTCCACGCGACAATTCTTCATCAGTGCCGCGCAAGTACGCAAGGTGGTCTCCACGTTGGGAAGCCTTTGCAAGAGCACCATGAGCGGTGGTCTCTCGTTTAATCTCTTTGTGGATACACTCGCGGTGCTAGCTCACCACTGGTGTCCCGACCCGCTCGTACCGGAGCCGCGGCGCCTCGCTGGCTTTCTTGCCCATACAGTGCAGCAACTGAGTGCGCGCCACATTAGCTCCACGTTACTCCTCGGTAGCGTTCCAACAATTAGGTTGGAGGGACCCAAGAACGTTGACTTCTCCCATGAGGCAAGCCCGTCAGTCGGCCCGGTTGTCTAGACGTTAGGAACGAGGTTGTGCTCCGTTGAAAGTGGGTAGTGGGACAAGGAAGATGGAGGAGGGGGAACAGCGACGAAGGTGCGTAGTATTGGAGCCATCATTCCCGTCGCTGCGCCAGGTAGGTCTGCCGGTATTCTGTACAGGTGTCTGTGTGTCGCCAAAGGCGCACCCTCCCCACTGACCTCCCACCGTTGTCCCCCCTCCCTCACTCTTTCCATGTTCCCTTCGGGCACGCCACCCTCTTATGCACTGTTCAGCCCTCCTCTCTGTTTGTTCATGTACATAGCAAGCCTCTGGCGCTTGCCTCCCCACACACACACACACACACACCTTTGCCCATAGTCCCCTCGACGGCATTCATGGAGTGCAGGTGCTGGCTCGCGTGCATGTGTCCATGTACTCCCTGTAGTGCATTGTCACTGCACACTTTCAGGAACTCAAGGTACCTGATGGCTGCGGTACTCATGGGGGCCAGATGATGCACCGTAGACCCGTGCTGGCCCCTGTCCTTACTTGCACACGCCCTAGCGCCTCCTCTTTTGTGTTCACCAGTGGCGCCTTCACCTCCCTTCTACCAGGCAAGTGTGCAAGTAGGGAGATTGCAGGGCGCCTTCCCTCTCTCAATGCGGCCATTTGAGGGAGTCAGCTCCAACACCGTTCCGCACAGCGGTAGTCTTAAGCAGCCTGTTTGGTCTGCGCAGCACAGCACAGACAACACGCCTGCTCTTGAGTTTTCTTCACTCCGCCTCCTCCCGTTCTCCACTACTGTCGTTTCATGGTCTTCATTTTTTTTTTCTGGCTGGTTGCGCCCTATCACGCCCTTGCCTCTGCTTCTTTGGCACCACCTGGCAAGGTACACGAGGCTGGATGTGGAGGAAGGCTGTTGTTGCGGTGCCGATGTCCCGGACGAACGCTTCTTCCCCCTTTTCCGGTTGCTTTTGAGTGCGAAGGGTAGCGCAGCTCTCTCCACTGCCTCTTGTCGTCCCGATCATGTGGAACACACCAAGCTTTGCCATTGCCCGTGTCAGGCGCAATAGCGTGGTTCGAACTTTGTCAGCGCGCTATACTTCGTTGGCATCGCTTCAGCGCCCTTTTTCGTCGTGGTTTGAAGAGCAGTCGCGTGGTGGTCAGTCCCACGTGGAAGACAAAGCTGTCGCTGCCTTTGCAATCAACGCTGAGAGGCTGGAGAAGGGCAAGACAATCATCAAGAAGAAGGCGCATGGAATTCCGTTCCGCATATCTGATGCTGAGGCGGTCGACAATGTGTGTCGCCACCACGGAACTGCAGTTGAGATTCACAGCGTGGAACGCTTCCTCATGCCGTTCTGGCTCACTGAGACGTCTGCCGCAGGCACCTTCAAGGCGGATCTCCTCCAGCACGATCGAATGAACATCACCCAGCCACACTACTTTCTGTGGCTAGAGGGGCCTCGGTACCAATTCAACTACCCCTTTGGGGAATACATGCCGATGAATCAAGTGTCCGCGTCCTACCGTGAGCCTCCCGAGGTGGTGGAGAGCTGCCTAGCCGGCACCCACGTGTCGTCAATGCTGCTCTCTCGATTCGAGCTTCTGCATGAGGTGGAAAAGATGGAGCACCGGCCCACTGTTATCCCCTTCACCATGTCAACTGTCACTGCTCTCTCCGTGATAGAGAGGCGCGTCAACCGCCGCGTCGTTATGGATCGCATTGACCGCGAACTCCGCAAGTTCCACGGCTCGTTCCTGAAGAGCAACGTGAGCGTGACAAGCCTGCAGATGGTGTCCTCAAGTATTCGGCCTGTGTTCCTGCCGCTCTTCAAACTGACAGTGTCGACTATCTCGCACTCGATGCCAGTACCGGCGTTCATCTGCGGTGCCACTGGAAAGGTGGTAGGCCCGGTGCTTCACGTGCAGCGCCGGAAGCGGCTGGCGTTAACGACTGCTGCGGCTCTTGGTACGTTATTGAGCGTCGCGCCTCTTGTGGAGCCCGGCGTGGCCACCGCCGCTGCGTTGGCGGTCGCGGCCTCCTCTGGGTTTGTGCAGCAGGCTGTACAGCGGGCGCGCGTTGTGCGGGAGCAGGCACGCCAGACGGCGCAACTCAAGTCCGTTGGCGTCCTAAACCTCGTTGCCGACAGCTCCGGCTACCGCTGGACTCCAGAGGAGGAAGAGAAAGAAGAGTACGAGTACCGCGAGGAGCTGCGCCGCCAGGCACGCGCGAGGGACGCCTTTGAGCAGCGCGTAAAAGAGGAGGAGGCGCGCGACCGTGCCCGAGCCCATGGCACCCACTTCGACCCGAAGAGCCGCCGCCGCACTGACTTGGCGGATGTGGACCCACATGGCTACTACGAGCTCCTCGGGCTGAAGGGGAAGGAGTTCTCAGCCACGGCGAAAGACATCACGAAGGCGTTCCGCGAGGCCGTGCGGATGCATCACCCGGACGTGCACCCGGAAAGCGAGGCGGAGAACAAGAAACGCCACATGCAGCGTATCATCGAAGCCTATAAAATTCTACACAACCCCAAAACGAAGAAGTCGTACGATTCTGGCAAGATGAGCGTCAAATCGAAAGACTTCTGAAGTAGGAAGTAGGAAGAAGATCAATGGGGGTTCTCATCCATGTGCGTCTGTATTTCAGCACCGTTGTGAAAGCCTCCTGAATTGTCGCCTGTCCGCCGGCCGTCACGCCCATCTCCTTCCCCTTCCTCCCACGCTTCGGAGCACACCTTATCGCGCTTTATCCTCCTGTTTTCGTATGTACGTGCGTTGGCGTAATCGAGCTCGACTACAGGTTGAATAAATTGCATTGCCGTTTTCGTTCTGTGTCAGCGTACCTCACCTCTCCTCAGACCGCTTCCTGGAGGTTCCCGTGGATGTATGAGCAAGGGCCACATGTGGAGACATCAGTGCGTACGCGTACGGAATAAACACTCCCCCCCCCCCACCTGCTTTCCCTTAGGGAAGGAACTGCTGCTGTTCAAAGGAGGTCATGTCTCGTGCTACTTTTCACCCTGCTGAAGTCACACTTCTGTGCGCAGCACCGATGTGGGCGCAGCAGGGGCGGATCTTCGAAGCCCAAAGTGCACCTCCTCACGAACCGCTCAAGCTCTGGCTTACAAGCCGTATTTTCGCACTCTCTTGCTGCCTCTCATGATTCACCCTGCCCTCTCGCGTAATTCGTGCTTCTGTGCTGTTCCCCGTCCCCCCCCCCTTCTGTTGGCATGAGCCACTCTTCACAGGTACTGTCACGCACATACGCACCCCAGCGTCGTTGTACACTTCACGGCAGTGTCCCCTCTTTCTATTTCTCATTGAGCCATCTGAATAATGGCGTCACCCATCTTTGTGCCGCCACCACCGCCAGCGGTGATACCACTGCCTTCATCGGCAACGGTAGTTCCGCCCCCGGCCTCTAGTGTTGTGCCGCCTCCTCCTCCCACGGCAACCGTTCCGCCACCTCCGGCTCCGTCTCCACCATCAAGCAGCATTTCTCTGCAGCAGCCACCAGGTATCCACGCAGCCGTCTCCGCAGCATCGCCACCACTCTCGACGATCGCTGCGGCCCCGCCATCTCTGGCAGCCGCACCCCTTGCTCCAACAAGTGTTGCAGCCTCACCACCACCTGCTCAGGCAGCTACAGGGGTGCCCGCGCCACCGCCTGTGCAGCCCATCTCTGTTGAGGCGTGGAAGACCCTGCAAAGCGCCACTCGCGATCCGGTGCCCAACATGGAGTCTACCCGCTACCTGGCGGTTGATGAACGGGTTCGAGATGAGGTATGTCGGCTCTTTATCCTCTCTGGATACGATGTTGGTACCCTCATGATAAACATCGCCCAAAGTCTCCAGCACGTGGGGCGTCATGACGTGGGTCTGCTACGGAACGAGAACAATACCGCCTTCACTATCACCCAGTCTGCAGCGCACGCGCGGCAAGGGGGAGCACCGGTGGAGCAGAGGCGCCAAGTTGTGGCTGATGCAGTCGAGCGCATAAACCAGGCTGGAAGCGAAGCCGAACGCGCTTTTGCTGAGGTAGCGCAAGGTATAAAAGCAGCTGCACCGCCGGTGGCACCAATGAAGGATACCTCTACCGTTGCAGTGCCAGCGTTCCGCAAGAGCGCCTACGAACTGCTGATGGAGCAAATCGCAGCCACTCGCCGCGGCCGTAGCCCGCAGAACCGTCGCATCGCCTCACTGGGGAGGCGCCCAAAGCGCGCAGCGGGTGGGGCGGGGTGTGTCGAGTACCCCACCTCCTACAACGGTAGCTATCTGCTACAGCGCTACGGTGGCACGTACGATCCGCAGCGCCAATACAGCCATTACCGCTACCACGACTTCCCCCCATCGAAGTGAGGCGTACCAGCGCATACGCCCCGCACACACACGCGCGAATGTAATCAGCGTAGTGGCGCAAGAACGGAGAGGTGGTGAAAAAGAAATGGGTTTTGCGCACATGTTAGAAGCCTGACTGTCAAGCACAGCAAAATCAGTAGTGCGGCATAGATAGACTGCACCTTCTCCTTATTCATCTCGTCCCCCCCCCCTGTCCCCCACTGCACAAGCGTGCCTGTGCGTACTTGAGTCTAACTGCCCCAACATGTGTGGTTGTGCAGACAAGAGGTGGGAAGCCGGATTCGAAGGAAGCAGCAATGTTCAAGAGTTACAGCACGCATCGGGAGATGTAGATAAATCATGACTCGCATAGAGCGCCTCTTGTCAGTGGCCAAGCGCGTTTGGTATGTGGCATCTGCTGCGCACTCAGCGCACCAAGAAAACGTGGTTCTGTACAAGAGTCATCTCCCGCAAGCCCTGATTGAGGGGACTCTATTGGCATGTGTTGTGTGCCCTCGATTGCTTATCCTCGATGTACTTCAGCACGGCATGCCCTCCGACAGCGTTCACACACACACACAGTGCCACGGGAGCGCCACTTCACGGACGAGGCCCCCCTCTCCCATGTTGTCTTTTTTTTAGCTCTGTTTGGAAGGACACTCCTGTCGATGTTAGTTGTGTGATGCCGTCTTGCCAAAGCCCACTCCGCACCCTCACGTCGCTCCAAGCCCTCTCTCGCTCTCGATCCTAGTAGTACGCACACTTCATCTGTTGGACCACATACAGAGGTACGTGACAGAGACACTGCCCCCCCCCCAACACACACACACACTGGCGTACGTAACTAACGCTCCGATCTACCCTGGTCTCTCGCGACATGCCTCGCCGAAAGATTATCATCGATACAGATTGTGGTGGCGACGATGCCATTGGCATCATGGCCGCGCTGGCGGACCCAAACACAGACATCATCGCCATCACTGCTGTCTGGGGAAACGTGAACGTGGATCAAGGAATGGAAAATATCGGCAAGCTTCTCGACGTGTTTAAGCGCGACATTCCTTTCTACAAGGGTGCCGAGGCACCGCTCGTGTCGGATGTCGAGACGGTGCAGTGGGGCGGCTTTGGCAAAGACGGCTTTGGCGATGCCGATTTTCCGCCGTCTGCACGTGTGTCGAAGCAGTCTGAGACCCACGCCTCCCTCGCCATCATTGAGCTGCTGCGAGCGGCTAAGCCGGACGATGATACTGTCTATCAGCTCGTTTGCCTGGGACCCCTCACCAATGTTGCTCTGGCGATGCGACTTGACCTGGAAGTGTTCCATATACTGGGCAGCGAGACGGAGCCAGCCATCACAATCATGGGTGGTACGAGTGAGGCTAAAGGCAACTCTAACTTAACGGCAGAATTCAACATGCACTGCGATCCTGAAGCAGCGTACATCGTCTTCAACCAGCGTAATATGCGCCCCGTCCGTGTGGTTTCGTGGGAAGTGACAGTGGACTGCTCCATGACATGGACGTTCTTCGACGAGTGGATAGGCCGCCAGGAGAACGGCAAGAAGCACCAAAACCGCTTTCAGGTTTTCATTGAGAAAGTGTTCCAGCGGCTGGAAACCTTCACGAGACCGCTTTCGGACGGCACCAAGGCGGACACCGGGGATGCAGAGGCGACGCAAGACAACACGTGTGTCATCCCTGATGCGGTAGCTATGGTCGCCGCTCTTTACCCCGACAGTATTCTGGACCAATTCATCACCTACTGCACCGTAGAGCTGCATGGTCGTGAGACGCGTGGTCAAACCTGCCTGGACTGGTACGGCACGAAGCAATCAATGGCAAAGCGAGGGCGGTGGTGCAACTGCGAGCTGATTACGCGTGTCGACAACGCGCGCTTCTTACAAGCGATGAATGACATTCTCAAATACAAAGTTTAATACTCCACTCCACCACCCCACCCCACCCCCCGTCGCGTTGATGACGGCGCGGACGCCACGGTCTTCATAACTTCTGCTTTTCGTCTTTTGATGTACGTGTTTGCGTAGGATGTACACAGCTGGTGGAGCCGAGACCGGAGGCGAATGGAAGCGCGTCAGTTATCCACAACTGCGCTGCATAGCAACCTTGTGAGGTTCTTTTCGCCTCTCGTTCGCGTCGCGTGATGAGCTACGCTTTCTCTCCCGGATGCCACCTACTTCCCACCCCCCAAGGAGCCCTTCGCCCGTGCGCTAACTGGCTTGGCTCCGGTGTTTGGCACATACTGTGAGAAGGAAAAACGTAGCGATGTGCATGGTCAGGAATGTTACTGGTGCGGGTGTACGTGTGCCTTGTTCTCATGTTCTCGTTCTTCTATATGCGAGAGTGCACATATGGGGGCGCATGTAAGTGTTGGGTGTGCCCTCGGTCCTCACAGCCGGTTCATGACACGTAGATAAGCGCGCACACACACCACAGACATACATGTAATCACATCTGTACGAATACCAATATAAATATATATATAGATATATGTATGTATATACCTATATACTTGTTGTGTGTGTAGGCGTGTGTGTGTGTGTGTGTCCACGCATATATATGAGCGAGGCTGATGTGTGCATTGGTTGACGTAACTATGGAAGAGGACTGCTAGTAGCTTCTTCTTTCTTGGGGAAGGTTCTTATTTAAGGTTTGCAGGCCTGTATTTTGTAAACCCTTCCCCTTCCTCTCTCCCCCTCCCCCATCTCTTTTTCTCTTCACCAGCACACATCGCCACACACATAAAGGGATGTACGTTGGTGCTGGCGGGTCGTTGTCCCATCGAGGTGTAGTGAAGGTGCTCGCTGGAGTGCGCAGCGGCAAAGATGACGATGTGGACCGCAGGAAAGAAAAGAGATGGGAGGATCCGTATTGTGGTCCACATACACAGACGCACAACGCGTTGGCTTACTTTTGATCCATCTTTCTTGTGGCGTAAGTGTGATGGTCATGTCTCGCTGTGACTTCTCTTCACTCCAGTATATCCGTTGGCCGTGGTGGTTGAATGTACTTATAGGATTTGGCTGACTGGTGGTGTCGCTCCTGTGCCCTCTCCCTCCCTCCTCTCTCATGCACTGGCTCTCAGGAATTCCTCATCGCCCCTACGCCAGCCTCCCTCCTTCCCAGTTTTGTTTCGCATTGGCTCCGCAAGGAAGAGTATGACGTTGGCTAACCTTTAAGCAACAGCGGAGGTGGGGGAGAGCGGCCGCGACAGTGGTGTGTACGAGGCGATGACTGAGTGTCTGGAAGGCTGCGGCGATGTAGTTGCTATCTTGACGCGTTGGGCTGTTGTGTGTGTCTTATTTTCTTGACCCATCTTTGTCCCACCCCGGCACAGGTGTTGCTTGCTACACACACAAAAGAAAATGAGGGAATGGTGCGGTGTGAGCGTCACACACGCACGTACAGGATACGTATCCATCCTCTTCCTCCTGCCCTCTCCCCCCCCCCGCCCCGCGTATGACCCAACTTTCGTTCATGTACGTCATTCAGCGCGCCTACACTGAGGCAGCAGAGAGCCACTGAAATGGGGACGTATCGTGGGGGGGAAGCCCACTGCTTGGAAGTCGGGTGGGTAGGTGAGGAGCGAGAGTAACTGCCAACGGAGCAACGTGGCAGTTTCTCAGCGGCGCGTTGATAGGGCTGGCTTCGCCTAATGTAATGGCTGTCCACCTCCCCTTCGCATCCCTCGTCATGCCTCTCGCTTTACCTTCTGCCCCTGCACTCACTGCCGTCCTCGCCGTCCCATTGTCATCATCGACATGATGACCCACCTACGTCCTATCCCTGTTTTTCCACCCGGACGGAAGGTGCGTAGGCGGGTATATCTATAAAGTTTGTGTGTGTGTGTAGCGTTGTGTGCACGCGCGTGCGTTCACTATTGCGCGACAACCGGCGTCAACTCCTCCACACAAGGGTGTATCTACAATACATACATACATATATATATATATATATATATATGCCGAGCGCACGGATCCAGTCACAAATAGAAACCTGGGAGAAGTGAGGATCGACGGGTGAGGGGTCTCTCGTTGTTGTCGGACATGTCGAGCAATGCTGCTCCCGCGTACGAGGGGAAGCAAAAGGTTTACGCTCTCCTCAACGGCACTTTCCATGCGGCGATTGTTCTGGAAGTAGCAGAGGACGCCACAGAGGGCGGTTTTCTGTACTATGTTCGCTACGTGGAGCAGGACAGCAGACTGGACCAGTGGCTGCAGGCGAGCGGCATCAAGGAACGTCACCAGGGCCGCGCACATCATGGCAGCGGCAGCATTCATCAGCAGTATACCCCCAGTGGTATCAAGACGCGGCGACAGAGCCATGCGACGGAGCAGCAGAACGCAGAGACGGCAGTGCTGGCGGGCGAAGGGTCTGGTGTATCCACAGATGTTTCGGCAAACGCGAAAGGTGGTGGCACCGCCCCGCACTTGGTCAAAGTATCAAAGACGCGCGCGCGCCGCGATAGTGCGTTTTTTTCACGCACCAAGAACATCTACTCGATCTGCATGGGCCCGCACGAGGTGGAGACGTGGTACTTCAGCCCTTACCATCTCGCCCGGCCAGAGGTGCAGCAGCGACTGCAAGCAGCGTCTCAGTGTGTCACGGGAAGCACCGAGCTGCAGTTGGTGCAATCCACTGCGTCCTCCGGTGGCACTAGTGGTGTGAGCACTGGTGATAGCAAGAGTGTCAGCGTAGGGGCGAGTGGGCCAGGCAGAGAGAGCGGTGCCGGTACGCGACAGTGGCCAATCGCGACGCGCTCTTTCTCTCTCCACATATGCCCCTATTGCCTGCGGCCCTTCCTTGACAACGCAGCAGTAGTGCGGCATCTCCAGCAAGACTGTCTCCGCCATCCCCCCGGAAATGAGATCTACCGCGACCCAGTGCGGCGCCTTGTCGTGTTGGAGCTGGACGGCTCGCTGGAATCGACCTTCTGTGAGCACCTTGCCCTTCTCTCGAAACTCTTTCTTGAGCACAAGGCCCTGGACCACGATATGACACCCTTCCTATTCTATGTACTGTGCTCCGTGGAGACACACGGCCTGCAAGTATTGGGGTACTTCAGCAAGGAGAAGCAGACCCCGGAGCCGTACAACTTGTCGTGTATCTTGGTACTACCGCAGTATCAGAGCCGTGGCATTGGTCGATTCTTGATCGAGCTCAGCTACGAGCTTTCTCGCCGCGAGGGAAAGGTTGGCACGCCGGAGAAGCCCCTCAGTGACTTGGGTGAAAAACTGTACCTGAGCTACTGGGCCGACTCCGTTACCATGGCTATTGCCCGGGCCATGGAAGAGGGCCACTGCGTCTCTGTGGATTATCTGGTGCAGGCAACGGCGATGATTCAGGCAGATGTGATACGAGCCTTGCAGCACCAGAAGCTGCTAAACGGACATCAGCTGACCATCTCTGAGGACGTCGTGGAACGCTGCTACACGAAGCGCCTCACCAGGGAGCGGGACATCACGAGTTATACCTTCTATACACACTTGCTCAGCTGGGCCCCCGGTTTTTACGAAGAGTTCCGTGGTGTGCCGCAAGCGCCCACGTTCGTTCCCTGGCGCAGCCCCAGCGCCCCCCACTCGCGAGCCCGCGGTTGACGAGGGCGCACGAGGTGCACACGAGGAAACAAACTTGCATGGTTTTCCTCTGTACCATCATCTTTTCCCCTTCCGCTCCCTGGCTGCCACACTCTCCTTGGGGTGACTCTGAGAAAGAAGTGAAGGTAGTGAAAGCCGACGTGAGGATCACGTTAGCACTGCCTGTTCGCGAGTAGAGAGATGAAGGACTTCGATGGTGACAAAGCGAAGGAGTCCGTGCGTGTGTGTGCGTGTCTTCCGTTTTTCCCTTCAGCCGCACATCATGATGGCCACTAGGCCGCACGTGTACCACCTCACAAGGTAAGAGGCGAGTCAACAAGAGGTTTCCCCATGCAGCGATTTAGGCTAATGCGCCTCAACCGATGCAGAACCGAGTGTGCGCCTATGCAACGGAGAGGGGATGGACGCACTCTCTCCGGGCAGATGCACGTCGTGCCCTCCTCCCTCCCTCCCCTTCCCTTGCCTATCCCCTCTCACCTTCTCCAGTCCCTCAAGTGCTCTGCACAGGTAATGCAGTGCTGCTGTCTTTTGAAGGGTACCCCCCCCCCCTACAAGTCTGTGTATCTCTTCGGCTTGTCTCCCCTCCCCCCGCATGTATCATCTACTCACCTGTATACCTTTCCTGCCCTCTCTCTCTCCCCCCCCCCCGAACATTACACACGTTGCACGGCTCAGTCATGTTTCTCTGGAGTCCTCATAGTAGTTGCGCAACAGGTGACATACGCTCCCTCCCCTCCCCAGTGGATTCGCCGTAGTAATAAGTACATCAGTGCAACACATACAACGTATCGACACCTTGCCTGTGTTTCTTCTACTTTTGTGAGCGTATCTCCCCCTTAGCACACCGCCTTCTTTCCTTCACACACCACGCACGCACGCACGCACGCAACTGTCGACTTCGCAATGCGCAGGGCACTTGTTGCAAGCAGCCTCATGAGCCGGTGCGCTCTGGCATACCGACACTGCTCCGCCAGGCCTGAAGGAGACAAGGCAAAGCTCGACGACTTGGCCACAGCCTATTCTCAGCTGACGCTGAAGGAAGTGTCTGATCTGCAGCGCCTCATTTTTAAAAAAATGGGTCACAGCGAGGAATTCTACGAGAAAGCGCTGCTGCGCGGCCTCGGCGGTGGCGGTGGTGCGGTTATGATGGCTCCAGCTGCTGCAGCGGCAGCACCGGCAGGCGACGCCCCAGCAGCGGAAGCGCCCAAGACGGAAAAGAAGAAGGTTGAGAAGCTCACGTACGACGTGAAGCTAGAAAAATTTGCTCCAGAAATTAAAATCAAACTCATCAAGGAGCTGCGCACTGTAACGAACCTCAGCATCGCAGATGCCAAGAAGGCAGTGGAAAAGTGCCCCGGTCTCGTGGCCACCAACATGAGCAAAGATGACGCGGAGAAGCTCAAGGGGCTGTACGAAAAGCTCGGGGCCAAGGTGGAGCTCCTCTAAACGCCGTAGCACCACAGCAGCTGTGACAGGGTGTGTCTGGCATCTGCATTCTGTGTGTGTGTGTGTGTGTGTGTGTGTGTGTGTGTGTGTCAATAAACGGAATCTCCGCTGGTGTTCGGCCGGTTTTGCGTGTACGTGTATCGGCATGTGCTGCTGAACGTGTCTGTGTGGGCGTGGGTGTCGACTAAAGGGAAAGACATGGATATATGCGTTGGTCGCTCCGCGTGCGTGTGCGTCCTCCTGAGTGCTTCAGTCTTGTAGGCGCGACTGTCCCTATGGATTCTGTTGATGAACGCATCACATATTTTCCCTCTTGTGCTGTGTTGTTGTTCACTCTGTGGGTGGGGGTGTCCTCTCTGTGCTTCCCTCCATCGCCTCCTCTTCGCTGTGGCCGAATGGGCCTTAGCCAGTATGGACCAACCGCGTTGCCGCTTCCGCTCGCTAGTACTGCCCCCCCCCCGTCTCTCTACTCCCGCCATGCACCTACAGCTCCTTTCAATCCAGTAGTCCCACCGAGGACAAGGACTGTGTTAGAGGCAGGCTGAGGTCGCGTAGGAGGGCGAAGGGACAGCCCCGGCACCGCTCACTGCCCTCAGTCAGTCCTTTGCTCGCATCGGGTTACAGAAAGGAAGAAAGAGGTACGCCAACGTCTCTGCCTCCATCCATCACCCCTTCCCTGTGCCTTCCCTCACTCTCGCTCTACCCGCCTCTCACGCGCAGCAAGATCGCTCACGCAGCGGGAACGCGCGTGGACGAAGCGCCGTACAAACGTGTCCTCTTTTGCCTCCTTCGCGCATCCGGTGAGGGGAGGTGCAGAGCCGAAGCGCATGGTGAGACTAGTATGCACGCTCTTCTGCACACATGACCTACTACACCGTTGAGGAAATCATTGATCGCCGCATCAACGAGGATGATGGCACCATCGAGTACGCGGTCAAGTGGGAGGGATTCGCTGATGAGATCACATGGGAGAAGCGCCACCAGCTTATGGAGAACTGTGCAGAGGCAGTTCAGGCAGTGGACCAGCGGTGCATGGACTCCACTAATGAAGAAATCAAACGTTGGCACGACGGCAAGTGGAGGTGTAACGAGGAGAACGCGCACGATCCACCACCGCTAGTAGGCGCCACGACGGAGAAGCGCAAACGCAGTCGACCTGTTTCTCCGGCTGCAGTCAAGGACCCAGATCAGGTGGAAGTACTTAATGGGCTTCTCCTTCGTGCTCCACGCGGCTACAGTCACGACAATGATGCGTGTGCCGTCAAGCACACCGAGGAGGAAGGAACGATTCTGCTGCTGGGGGAGGTGGTATTGGCGGAGGAGGTGTCAGCGATCCTGAACGACACCGGGAGCTCCCGAAAGAAGCGTAAGACCGCAACCGCCACCACGCACGTCTCCCTTCACACCGCCCCGGCTCTCGACGTCGAGAAGCGTTGGCGCGATATGCACGGGCAGAGCCTCCTCCACAGCGTTGAAGTCGCACAGTCAATCACTCCTTTTTACCCGAACTTTCGCCTCCATGGGTGTGACCCGGCAACACGGTACGCGATGGAGCTGGAGATGGAGCGGTCCTCACACTTGCGCATCATTGGCATCGCACCTCCGCACTTGACGCACAGCGGGGCGGTGTTTGGGGCACCCGTGTCTCTGGAGCCTCTTGTAGGGGAGAAAGATGTGGAGCAGTTACGCCAGAGCGTGCAGTCGGCGTCTCCGCTCTTCGGGAGTGCTGCTCAGGAGCTTGTGAAGCCCCATGTGGAGCAGATGGTGGTCCGGTACATCATCCCTGAGGTGATGTCAGCCACCGCTGACGGACCCGATACGCCTACCATTGAGGGGCTCCCTGCGCACAGCCGCATCGCCGCAATGCCACTTTCTGTCTTCCGGGTGGTGTTTCCACAGCTTCTCATCGACTACCTGCTCAAGAACTCGGTCGTTCTGCATTGACCGATGTGGGCCAGATGAAGGAGTAGCTGCCTGCTCATGCACACTTTTTCACCCGCACTGCGCAGTAGCATAGGCATGAAGTGGCTACGACACACACATGTGTTGGTGTGGGCGCTCCTCAGACTCTCCCGCATTCGCCTTTGCACCGCTCTGTGCCGATCGCTCCTGCATTATCTTCTCCACCGGTCGATGGTCACTGCGTGTTAACGCGCAGTCTTAGGTGGGGGTCTTGTTGAACGCAAGCAAGGGAAAGCAGCATGAGAGGCACATCAGGGCCTCGGTGTTTCGTGGCTTCCCAGCCACCCATGAACGATTTAACAGCACCTTGCTGCGGCTTCCTGTGGAGCCTTCCTGGCACAGCATTTAGAGCAATCTGCACCGGACCCACTCTCCGCCCCGCTCTTCCCACAGGGGTGGGCATCGCGCACGGCTTCTCCCCTGGCCTCTCCGCCCCCCCCCTCCCCCGTAAGTATTACCGACGCAAGTGGCTTTTTCTCGTTTGCCTCAGTATGCCTGCAGACGGTGAGCAGCCACCGCAGCCTCAGGCGCCAGCCTGAAGCTGTGCAGGACCATCGACTAGAGCAAACGTGACTCAAGAAATATTCAACGTCTTATCGACGGTGCAGGGATTTCCCGCGCGAGTAGGAAAGAGCAGTGGGCTCGAAGTAGCGTTGATCACGTCTTCACACAGTCTTTCTTGGTCAACAGACACGTCGGCCTACCCCGCCACTGAGGTAGAGGTGACGCTCAGTCGATGCAAGTATACACCAAAACCTGAGAACTCTCTGGGGAAGATTCACGCTCGAGTGCAGCGAAACAGCAGTACTGTGAGCATCGCCATACTACTGGGCACACACACGGCAGTACGCCACCGTCTCCAACTCCACTCGGTCTCCTCCCCTTTCACGACACCTCTGTGTAGGCCTGCAGAAATCGTTCACAGCAGGAACAGAAGAGGGTGTGGGCTCCATCAGACTCGCGAATTGTGGCCTCCTCTTCGGTTCGAGAAGGACTCAGCCACGACCGCGGAGGAAGGCGCGGCAGTCGAAAACAAAAATGTGCACGGTCGCCATGCAAGAGAAAGCGGAGGAGAAACATGAGAGGAAGTGCGAATGTCGAGCCAGCGCGAGGCGACGCCGTGGCCGCCCTCTGCACAACTTTCCAAGGCCCCCAAACTCCTTTGCCCAAAGAGCAGAAACTCTTGCTACACTCGCTCCTCGGCACGTGCACAACTGTGTACTCCGGGTCTCGGTGCACGTGTACACCTACAAACTTTTATAGCAAGGGTGTCACCCTGTGTGTGGCATCCCACGATCCCGCCCCCCCCCCACTCTCTGTGGAAGCCAGGCGCCCACGTCGTGGACGGTGCTGCGTCGGAGCAACGTGCCATCATGGACACGCTTGTGCCACTCACATGGTCGGTGGTGCGTCAGCGTGACTCCAACGTCTCCTACTCCCGGCGCTCACTGCCTGCTGGCTTCGGGAGCCTGCGCCACCCCGAGAGGGATGCCGCACATGGGGACTGGCCCCATGGAAGCGGCTGTGCGGGGTCCTGCAAGGCTGGGGGGATGTGTGGGTTAGTGCACAGCTACAACGCGCGTACCCAAAGCATGCTTCGCACCACACAGTGGGTGACTTGTCAGGCCCGATAGAGCGGATTCACATTCATGTTGGGCGGCACGGAATGCGCACGCTGAGCAATGAAGTTATCAACGCCTTTGCCCAGGAGGACGCGACTGTGAAGAGCGACTGGAATGCACCGTTCCACGAATGATGCAGTGTAGGAAGAGAAGCAGCAAAGCGAGAAAGGTGTAGAGCGAGCGAAGAGTAGTCACGCTCATGTGCATCGTGCGTCACGCTGTGCACACGAGCACCTCGTATTGAGCTCCGCACCGTCACCTTCTTGGGCATCAGCCGAGACGCACCCAGTTCACTTTGTCTGATACTCCCTCGGGGCACATTCGACGAGGCCTCTGGCACCCGTCAGCCTCATATAGATGTACCGTCTAGACTGGGCGGCGGCGTCTCTGCCCTCCTTGTCCGTCCCTCAACACCGCTTCCCCACCCCCTCCATCTTCTCTCCGTGTTCTTCGCGACTTCGTACCAACACCGCCACACACGTGAAACAAGCGAAGGGCATTTTGAATGCATATATACAGCGCACCAAGACATTGTCTATGCGGCTCATCTCGACCGAGACGACGTGCTTCGTCTTTCTCACGCCTCCGCGGTAGCACAGTCAGATCGTTGTGTTGCTCGTTTCCTCTGCCAGGTGTCCTTTTACTTTCACAGCTCGCACACTCATACATGTGAACGCGCAGCCGCCCCACCCACTCCCCTCAACCCCGCTGCGCTCGATTCGTGAGGTCCTCCTCGCCTCAGTATTCTGTGTGTGTGTGTGTGTGTGTGTGTGTGTGTGTGTGTGTGTGTGTGTGTGTGTGTGTGTGTCGAACGATTTTGAAACGCGGTCTCAAGGGTGCGTCTGCCCTCAAGAAGGAGAAGACAACGAAAAGTGTATACATCTATACGCACGCTCCTCTCCCACAGACGAGCGTCGCTCACTACACGCGCAGAGAAAGACAAACACAGACACGGGCAGGCTTTGAGATCTCTTGCTGTATCTTTTCCTCTCCACTTCGACCTTCCGCCCTCCGGGAGATTGAAACGAGGTTTTTGGTAGAGGTTCATGCATCTCTACATCACACGCACTCATCACAACACAGACAATCAGACAAGGTGGACTGCCCATGCATATCGCCCCCATCCCGCCCTGAGGTCGAAAATTTCATTGACCGTGTACTGTCGTTGCTAAGGTACGTCGGATACACGCGCTCCACACGTACGCGTGCACGACAGCGGTGCACAAGCACGCAAACAGATATACATGAATATATAAGAGCAGATATTGTCGCAGTTGAAGGTGCTTCTGTCACGGTGTACAGCAGCAGATCGTGCAGATCTAAAACGGCGTGTTCGGCGGGTCACAAATAGAAGAAGAGTGTCAAAGGCACTGACCATCAGTGCCGTGCTACACTCATCTCTCCCCCACCCCTGCGGAAATAGGCTGACGCTCATCAAAAAACGTACCGTGTACGTTGATTAACTACTCAGAGAAAACTCGGTCGCCGTCGGCATCAACCTCCGCTCTTCTTCCACATTTGCCGCCGTTCCCGATGCCGCAACTTCAGCAGCTCTCTATGCATCGCACAGCAGGGTCTGTGCAGCAGCCCATAAAGCTGCCCGATGCGCCGCGACCATCGTCTCCATCCTTCCATGCTCCATGCACACCGATTCCCAGAGCAGTCTTGTTCAACACAGCGGGTGGCTTTGCGTATCAGGTGATGACCTCGGCCTTCGAAAAAGCAGATGCGCCGACAGTGAGTGTCTTCACAGTGCGCCGGATTCCAGTCGCCAACTCCCGGGTTCTCTCTCTGCATCTCGCCGCGGCTGCAAGTTGCAGGTTGCCGTTCTGCGTCGTCGAGGGTGGAGTAACGTGGAACGATGTGGTAACAACATTGATGCTGCCTCAGCCGGACCGGCCCACTTCCCATATGGGTTGGAACGTACAGGTACTTGGCCAGGACGTGGACAGCGGTGCCTGGGTCCCCATCACGCCCTCTCTGTCTTCACGACTGGAGACACGTTACTTCCTGTGTACCGACGTCGAGGTGTTGTTTGGGCACTATCAGACCTCGATTCTTTACATGCAGGCAATTCTGCTGACAGCTGAAACGGCTGGGCCCGACTGGCGCACCCCGTTACAGCAGAGCTCCGCCACCGGGGCTGCTCCACCCCCCACGCCCATCAAGGCGCCACGCCAAGGAGGTGCGTCCGCACCGAGTCGCAGTGCCTCGCAGTCGAGCGCTATCACGGGCGCGCATACCTCATCTGTACGACTCGCAGGGAAGGCGAGACCTTGCAACCTGGAAGCCGACTTGGGTCTTGCTGCGCAAATGCCATCGACGCCACCCCTCACCCCTCCATCGGCGCAGGCGATGTGGTCGCTCGCCGCATTCGTGAAACAACAGGAGCGCTGGGGCCGTCGTTGCCAAGAATTGCGGCAGCGCGCGGAGGGTGCGACGCCTCGGGAGGCGCTGCAGCAGGTGCGTGAGGAGCTGCGATTGTGTCGTGCCGCCTTTGAAGCTGACAGAGCCATCACACCCGCCTGTGCGGACAAGGGTGTTGCCACGTGGGCGCTTAGCCTGCTGGAGCACCAGTGCACGACACTGGCCGACGTGGTATACGCCGCTTGCACAGAGGGGCGCAATGACCCCCGCTTTGTTCTTCGGCTGGCTCGAAGTCGTCTCACTCGAGCATGTCAACTGGCTTGCAAGGTTATCGATGTCACAGACTCGGTGCTCAGCGCTGCCGGTGCAGCTGATGACGCCGGTATCATCTTGTCTGACTTTCCTCGTGACTGGCTGGCGCTTCTGCTGGCCTCACTGCGCCTGCGCAGTCTTCGGCACGTAGCTCTGGCGCGCGCCTGCGAGGCCGTGTCGAACGAGCAGCCGCAGTCGTCGTGGACGATGGAGGCTCTCGTTGATGAAGCGGTCCAAACGGCCGGTTGGATTCTTGAAGCTCTCTTCAGCATCTGCGAGCGTGGAGAAGTACCCCGACTGTCGAAAGCCGCACTGGCAGAGACGTTGCTGACATGCACCCTATCCCTCGCTGAACTGGCAGCGTATCTTTCCACGAACACATCGCGTCGCTGCAAACTGATGGCCGCGGCAGTTCACGTCTGCCGCATGCGTCTCCAGCTTACACGTGGCGGCGACGATGCTCACTGGCTGCCGCAGTGTGTGAGCGACTTGGTGGCCCGCATGCAGACCAAGTTTGGCAGCATACCACTGACGTCATCGGCCTTTACCGAGTACGCTGCCCTTATTCGACAGCTGCGAAACTCGGTTGAGTGCGCGGAAATATGCAACAGGGCAACTGCTGCGCACGCCGGCACCCCCTCAGCTGCCATTCAGCCAGAGCCGCTGCCGCTGGGTTATACTGTTACGCGTCTCGCGGTCACGGCAGCGGTGGATGCAGCTTTTGTGCGCGGCAACACACTGGTGCGTGAGCTTCGCCGCACCGCCACGGCAGTGCAGAGGACAGTGCAGCGGAGCTCGACTGCACCTTGCTCGTGGAAACACTCGCCGCAGTCTCCCCATCGCCGCATCGTTCCCGAGGTAACTGAGCACTGCCAGGCCCGCTCATCGCCACAAGCGTCAGAAGCGATGTAGCGCCTACGCTCCGATGAAGCATTGTGCACAGAGGTGCTCCTGTTCTCGGCGACAGCTGCACTCCATCCCAACACTTGAGGACAAGCACTGTCTGCGGCTTGCATGGAATCTATGTTCGCCTTACACGATTTGCTCTACCCCCTCCTGCCCACCTACTCACGTGTCCGTGCTGCATAGCCAGTGCCTCTGCCCTTCTCGCGCTGGCGTCATGGCACACATGTCTCCGGAGTACTCTTTCAGGCATACGCAAATAATTTATTTGTGTATGCATCAGTGTGGCGCTGGTTCGGCCTCTCCTGTTTCTTCTCTCCGTATCTTGGTGTTACGCCTCTGTTTTTTGCTACAGTTGTGTTGCGCCCCCCCTCCTCACCCACCCTTCTTCCCCTCTCTCGATCCCATCCGCGATGCCGCGCTGACAGCGGTGCAGCATCTGTGCACGCCTGTGTGGGTCTGCTCAGAATAACGCTCTGCTTTCCTAACTCGTATTCGTCCCTCTGCCTCCCGCAAGTTTCTTGTGTGTGTGTGTGTGTGTGTATGTTTTCTCCGTGTGCGGTGCGTGTCTCCAGGCAGCAACCCTGGTTTGCTGTAGCTTTCTCCCCCCCCCTCCCTCCCTGCCTGCCCATGACCCTGGAGGGTCCAGGGCATCCTTTCCAGTTAGGAACCCAACGCAATACCGCTTCACAGCTCGAGGAATTGTGCGGGTGCCGGCAGGCGCACGAACACGCCAGAAAACAGTGCCGTGAGTACACATGAATATGTATACGAAGGCAGCCCGGCCTACCGCACCGCGGCCTTCTCAGTCTTCGGGCTGTAGATGAGGAGTCGCATATGTTTGGAAGGGTAACGAGGAGGTGGGCGCACCTTGTCGTCGGTGGGCGGCCAATCCTTCGCGCGAGCTTTTTTTTCTTGGCAGCACCGTGCCGTACTTCTCCGTGTCTCCCTCTCTACTCCTCTCCCGCCCCTGCCTCTCTATGTAATCTCATAGGTATGTGGTGATGCACTACAACGATGTCTTCACGCCTCTCGCTCTCTTCCACTGGTCACCCGGCCACCCTCGCCACGGCCACACCTCACTGACACCGTGCAGGCGTACGGGGAACTGACGCAACTTCCTCTAACGCTGCACAACCTGCGGCACCCTCTCGCCCGAGGTGACTGGGACACGCAAACCATGATGCCGCCGAAGGGCGCAACGGCCTGCGCGAACGCGCTGGCACGAGCGGGAAGTCCCCGTACGACGCGATCTACGCCAACATCAGGTCGTGGACGTGAGCATCCTTCAGCTGCAGACACCGATCGCAAAGGAGAAGCAGGTTGGTCTTGGCCGGCAGCTGATGACGGGCGTGTGCAACTGGGACTCGGATGCGGGTCCCTACGACGAGGTGCCGCACCCGTTTGGTAGAACGGTGAAGGAAGACGTGCGGATGGCGTACCACTGGTGAGCAGACAACTACATCAAGTGTCTGCTGGCGAAGATGCACGAGACAGGGCACTCCAAGTACGAGCAGAACTGCGGGCCGCGCGTGCTGCCTGGGCAGCCGGTGTGCGATGCACGCTCTGACGGCATCCACGAGGCGCGGTCGCTGCTGGCGGAGAAGGTGATAGCCAAGCCCGCTGCGTTTGCTGAGCACCTGACGCCACTGCCGGAGCTGCACATTGGCGCGCAGCCGGGGCCGACGGTGGAAAACGTGCGCAAGATCAACCCGCAGGTGAAGCCAAGCCACATCCGGACGCTTTCGAATGAGGTGGATCACTCTCCTCACGTGGTCCTGCGCTAAGAGATGGAGCGCGGCGTAATGGAAGAGCGCGTGGAGGCGGCAGACGTGCCGCTCCTGTGGAACGAAAAGATGAAGGAGTGCATTGGTTTAGACACTTGGGCGTGATGACCTCGGGTGCCTACAGGACATCCACTGAGCTGCTGGCGACTGGGCGGGTTTCCCCGCCTACACGATCGGCACCACCGGCACTGCACAACTCATGGCGGCCAACCGCCAGCAGCTGGGCGACAATGTCGTGACGCAAGGCATCCGCACTGGAAGTATCGACTCCATCTTGGCCAGGCAGAAAGAGATGATCTGGGACCTTGTCTGCCTACTCGAGATGGAAAAGCGGCTTATCAAGGCAACCGGCGAGCCGCTGAACCCGCGCTACCTGCGCGACCACCTGGAGCGCCGCTACCTGGACAGTGAAGACAGAGGCGTGGAAACGGGGTTTTTTTTGCACTCCTTTGAGTCTTGCGTTCTGGGCTCTGGCCCCCTCCCCTTCCCCTGCTAGCGTCAGCAATCCCCGGCCTCGTCGTGCACGTGGACCTTCTCGTCCACACACACACACACACACACACACACACACACACACACACACACACACACATACACACACACGCCCACGCAGACGCTTTGCGTGTTCCCTTATCTGTTGTGCCTCGGCCCCGGCGTGAGGGCAGGTGCGGCATTGACTTTTCAACGGAAGCACGTGACTCCCCGTGCGACCTCATGTGCGTCCTTGCACGCCCCCTCTCTTGTTGAGACGACATGGGCACAGCCCGGCTGCCTGCCATCGAAGACAAGGAGGACTTCCAGACGTCTTGGAGCCTCTGTCGGTCTTTGGGTTGCTCTGTGCGCGAAGGACCAACTGCGCCGTCAGTGTGGAGGGCACAGTGACGCGCGTATGCAGACGTCGGCACACTGTTACTTTCTCCCTTTTCTCCTTACTCTGCTAGCACAGTGCACCGGCAGGCTAGCTGCTGCGTCGGGCTCCTCAAATGTCTTTTATACACTCCGTGTACATATATGTATATATATATATGTACGTGTGTGTGTACATGTGTCCCCACGCACATGGACACACCGGTGGGTGGACGCCTGGAAGAAGAACAGTGAAAATTCGACGGTGGCCCATCACACATTGATGGGCCGCTTCGTCTTTCCGCGCGCTTCGCAGACTGTCCCGCCCTGTCCATCACGGCGGCTGTGTTTGCCGCTGCTATGTGGCGGCACAGTGGCTCCAGGGTGGCTTGCCTGAGCCCAGAAATTCACCAAGTGATGGTGCGAGATGATGCGCTGACGCCCTCCGAAGCCCCATCCACCCAACCCCCGCACGCACACACACACACACACAACATTGCTTGCTGTAGCCGTTTCACCTCCCGTCTGCCGCGTGAACTCAGCAGTTGGTGAAGTCGTCACGGACTGTACGCCGCATACACGCTTGAGTGTATAATCGCGCCTGCCCACTGTACGGTCGGGCGCGCTTTATGGCACCCTTCTCCTCTCCCTCTTCGAGAGCCGCTAGCCCAACTGAAGTATTTTCTTCCTCCCCCTCTTCTCATCCTCGTTTTCTCGCGCATGTGTGCACATGCAATATGGCTTCCAAAGTTGCTCTCTCGCAGTCCCCCACTCGCACACGCCCACATTCCTATTCACCCTCACAGTTTTCTCCCCCGTCCTACACAGTCTTCGCTGTATCCGAAACCCCGAGATGACAGACATCGACGTCAAGACGTACAGCGACGATGCCGCGCTTGGGAAGGCGGCGCCAACTATCGAGTCCGCGCACCCCATCAAGGGCGAAAAGATTATGATCACAGAGGACAAAGTGTACGTCCTTTACTTCTTCAACACCTTCTACCGTGGCGCAGACGTCTGCAACGACGAGCTTACGGCGCTGTCGGAGGAGCTGGCGGACAAGGTTACTTTTGTCGCCATCAGCACCGACGCCGACATCGCCAAGACCGAGAAGTACTTGGGGAAGGAGATCATTGATGAGAACACGAAGAAACGCCTGCGCCTGGATCCATCTCACATCATCTATGACGAGGGCAAGACAATCAGCAAGAGCTACGCGGATGTGTCGAATCTCTCCGTGATGTCTTGCCCCATGGCCTTCGTCATCAAGCATGGGAAGGTCGTGTGGCGCCAGCAGTTCCTGCAGACTCACACCGTGAACCAGTCCAACTTCCGCGCGCAGCTAACTAACGTGCTGGCTGATAAGGAGCTGGAGTCTAACGGTCCTCGCCCGAAGGTGGAGATTGAAGAGGAGGAGGCGGAGGGCATGGATGGCGATATGTCACTGTTCTAAGGAAACACCGTGCATGGTCATCGGTGCGCCCTTGCGCGCACCATCAGAGGGGGCAGAAGTTGTGTGAGTGTGTGAGTGTGTGTGTAGCACCTCGGGCTGTCGAGGGACGCATTTGACGTTATGGCAGGAGGAACATCTTCACTCGTTTTCACATGCTCCGCGCCGACACATACCTGCCAATTACATCTCTCCTCCTCTTTTCCCCGTATACACACACCGGCACATTACACACGGCCCCGCCCCCTCGGTCTGAGCATGTGTGTATGCGCCTTTCTATGCGAAAGCGATTGTGTTTGTGTAAGACGTTCAAAGGGATATGCAGCGAACCAGCCATCGCCCTCCGCCGCCCCAAGCCAGGAGGAGATGTAACAGCGGGCGAAGAAACAAAAGGAAGAGGGTGCCAAGGCGGTACAATGTGGGCACGGGTGTCTGTGGTATAGTGAGGGCTGCGTACGCGGCTCCCCATGGAGCGCTCCCTCTCCCACTCTCCTGTTTTCTTTAGAAAGAACACCGGCAGACAGCAAGGGAGCCTACATGTTTTGTAGTGGGCTCCGGAATCACTCCTCAGGCATACGTGCGCGCGCTGTATCCCTTCTCTGGAGCGCCATCGTCCCACCTTTGGCTCGCTGGTCCTCCTTCTGCGTGCCCTTCCCTCTCCCCGGGTTCCCACTGCACACCGTAAAGAAGGCATCCTTTGCTCGCTTGTTTAACGTTGTCCACATCGGGACGGTTGTTCTTTAGTTAATGGTACTTGTGTTTGTGCGCACGCTGTTCGGTGGAGAAGCGGACGCCCTTTCCCCCCTACCCCTCTTCCCTTGCATCTGCCGCACTTCCGATGATGAGGGGCAAGATTGGGAGCCGGCAACTCTAGAAGACGTAAAGTGTTAGCTGAACTTGTTTTTTTTTTTTGGGAAAAGAGAATGTCAAGCACATTTGGCATCAATGCTACGGAAAGAGCGAGCGAGACAAGCACATAACAACTCACACACGAAAACGGGAGAAGGACGGCGTTCCCGAGCACACATGTGGGCGCGCGACGGCATTCAGCGTAGCCGATGGGCAGTGCAAGCGATGAGGCCTCGAAGAGGTGGGGAGGACGCGTTACCATGCAGTCTGCGAGCCTGTTTATGCAAGCGTGAGGGTGTCACCTTTTCTACCTCGCCTCTCTCTCCTGCTCTTTTGCGCTCACTTATGTACCCAGTCCCCGCCCCGCCCCGCCCCCCATCACACACACACACACACACACACGCACACCCCTGATCGCTCATCACTTGACTCCACGCAAAACGGCGCGGCCGTTCCAACAGGGCCTCTGCCTTCATTCCCACAGCCCAGCCTGAGCTCGGGCAACACTGCAACCCTGTCGAAGGCGCAAAGCACACGCCGCTACTCAGGAAGCCGCTTTCAGCCCCCATCCCGGGCAAAACGACGTGCGAACATTTGCTCGTGCGCTCACGCCCACGGTCACGGACACCCCTGCGTGATCAAGTGCAGCAAGCCCATCCCGCACTCCTTCCCACGCCTCCTCCTGCAGACATGGACCACCACGCACCTTCTGAAGATGTCGTCGACGAGGCGACAATGGTCGTCCTCCCTGAGCATGGCCTCGTCTTCTCCGAAATCAATCAGATGCAACTGCAGCTGTGCAAGCCAAAGCTGCTGCCCATCAAGTCCTACTCGCTGGAGAGACTGGAGAAGATTGAGAAAAAATTGGCGCAAGAGGCCAAGGAAAAGCGCGACGCACACCGCGCACAACGACAGGCAGCACTAGTATGGACATCACCAGACCTCATGGCCAGTGACGGCATCAATACCATCCCTGCACCGGCATCGCTGAGTACGGCGGCGCCAGAACCTCCTCTGAAAGCGGCGGCGACACCACTGCGAGACAGCTCTGCCACATCTCCCTCTTTACCCTCGTCAGCCTCGTCGAGGTCGCTGGTGTCAGAAGAAACGGTGAGTCTCACACCGGCGCACACGGCAGAGGAGGCCGGCGCTGACGCCCCTATGAGCGCGCTGGAACGCAGCTCGCGAATGTCGTCGTCTACAGGCGTTTCTTCGTTATCTCCTCCTTCGGCGTCAGCGACAGACCAAACCTAGCGTTTGGTGCGGCTGTGTTCAAGAGGGAAGCGCTTGGTCGATGAATGTGATCGCGCCTGCGGCCACTCCCAAGTGATGGGGAACAGGGCAGCTGCCTGTTGCGACAACAGCACACGAAACGAAAGCAAGTTACTCTCTCTCTTCCTATCACATGAGTCTCGCGTTACGGTGCGTCGGTGCGCTCCGTGACCTGAGCTCCTTGGTGTACGCCTTCATGTCCTTTTTTCTGTTGTTCTCTACCGCGAGGTGCTCACTGTCCTCCTCCTACCGCGCGTCTGCGTCGTGTCGGAAACGCTTCCTTCTTCTCGCCATCAGCCCTCACTTGCGTTGCTGCCCGCCCCACTCGTCCGTGTAAGCGCGCTTGCTCTCAAGCTACGGTGCAGCAGCCACCCTTTCCCAAGGGCTCTTCTCCATACGGAGGCTGCGCGTGTGCGCGCGCGCACCTGTACACGGGAAAGTGGCAGAGCAGGGTTCCATCACACGGCACTTTGAAGCTCAACGCTGTCATCGTGCTTGTGGCACTTTCCAAACTCGAGGATGAAGGCACTGACGAGATCAGCCAAAGCAGGGCAAGAGTAAAGGTGGGGCAACGGCGAAGGGCTGCTGTGGCCCCCACTCACCTCCATGCTCCCCCTCTACCCATTCTCTTCTGTACTCTGCCAGTCGTTCGATGCCTTTGGACTCAAGTCTCGCTCCTCTACTGGCAGTACCGCGATGTGCATCCCTTGCGGGTTGTCACACACACACACACACACACACACACACACAAGCACAACTCGCCAACGTTTCCCATGCCACAACGCCACCCTTCAATTTGGCACCCTCCCCAAGTTGTAACCTTGCTGTTCTACGTGGCCTCATCTTCCATTCTCTCTCTCTCTCTCTCTTCTGCGTTCATATTCATGCGCGTGCGTGCATCAGCGTCTCTGTGAACGCTCTTAGCAGCCGCAGCAGCCCCAGCCCTGAGGATCAAACACTTTAGAAAGAGTCTTCACTATCAGCGCACGCACATACGCGTGTACTCAACCATGTACGACGATGCAGAGACGCGTCGGCGAGAAGAAGTGTGCCAGCATGCTGCCGCGTCTTTAATTCAGCGGCGATGGCATGAGTACATAGAGCGGCGCAACTTGGAGCAGGATGGCGCGCTTGGTGGTGCGCACGGCAATAATGTATTGTACGTTGCCTCTGTTGCGTTTGGCGACACGGGCGGGAGCAGAAGAAGTGAAAATGCTGACGCACTCCCGCCGCTGAGCAGCAACGGTTGTGATGAGCTTGCACAAACAGTACAGACGCCAGAAGAGAAGCGTCAGGCGTGTGTGGAGGAGTACCGCGCTCTGCTGGCGAAGCGCAGGGTGTTGCTCGAGAGCAACCTAGCCTACCAGCAGCTATTGTCCCGTCATTACGCGGAGCAGCGGCGCCGCAACGGCGAGGACTATGCGACACAGCTCACAACACCAGATGCGGAGGCAGCGTATTGGGCCCTTGTGCGCCAGGTAGCAGAGGAGCGGCAGCGTGTGGCGGCACGGAGCGCCGCTCTGAAGAAAGATCTTGAGCTGCAGCGACAGCGCTACGAGCCTATCATGGAGGAGGCTGCCACACAGGAGCACGACTTCCAGCAGTACATTCAAGAGCTCGCAGCGCACGCGCGCTTCATGCGGTCCAATCGGCCAATCCCAACGGAGGCGATCGCACAGTACGTTGAACGCGATGCAGCGCAGCGCAGCGCCATCCAAGCCTCTCGCGTGCGCTACCTGCAGCTCAAAAATCGCTTACTTCGGCTGCGGCGGGCGGCCAAGGGAGGCGCTGCAGTGTCCTCGTCTGCCTCCACCGCAACGGCAGCTGCCACTGGACAGGATGGTGAAGAGTCTAACGCAGCCAACCACCACATGTTTTTGATCGACTTTGAGCAACTCAAGGTGGAGAACATGAGCCTGAACGAGAAGATCGAGGAACGATCCGAGGAAGTCCTGAAGCTGCGCAACAAGGTCACAAATACCATTCACATTGCCACGCATGTGCGCGAGAAGCTGGATTGCGTGCGAGCGGAGAACGCCGAGCTACGTCAGCATGTCACGAGCACAGATGAAGAACTCAGTGGTGCGCGGGATCAACTGGCAAAGTCAAAGCGGCGCCGCGATGCGCACCTGCGCGCCAACACACGGATGAAGGAACGCATGCCCCTAGTCGGCTCGCGCGATCTACTGATGGACTACGAGAAGCGCAAAGCTGTCATTCACAACTACCGCACCCGCTTGGTGCAACTGACCGACCGCCATAAGGAATTGATGGCCAGCATTAAAAAGGAGGAGTCCACCATCGCCTCTCTCCAGCATGAGCTCAGCCACTACCCCAAGTGAGGCGGTGCGCATTTATGAGGAGGGAAACAGACGCATCCCCTCCATCAGCATCCACAGCTAGACCCCTAGCAGGTGGCAAGGGAGGAAGCCGTGTAGACTGCTAGATGTGTATCAAAGCACTTTTTTTCGAGAGAACTCCCCCCACCACACACACACACATCGTCTCTCTCTCTCTCTCTCGCTTGCCACTCCCCTGTTCGGTCCTCCATCTGGGGCAGCAGTGTCGCGTACGCTTTGCATGTGGGTGTGAGGGCAGACGTGGAAGTGTGTGGGGAGAGAGGCGTTGGCTCCACTTTGTGTCGGTCTCTCTCTTTTCTATGTACGGCCCTTGAAGGGGTTTTCTTGTGCTTGACCGATGTATCAGCCCCGCCCAATGCAGTGAAAAGTGGGAGCGCTGAAAAACACAACGCTATACCGCACAGGCAGGCCGACAAGAGGTACCAAATACAACGGTGAGGTGTGGCGCACCTCTCTTTCGTCTCGCTCACGCCTGCGCAGGCAGATGAGCGAGACGGTAAGCCACCGCACAACTACCTACGGTAGAAGCGAAGCTCGGACATACACACATACACACACACACACACACAAGCCTCCTCATGACGCCTTAATTGTGTGCGCAATGAAAGGGGGCGTGCCCAAGTGACCACGCCGCGAATGCTTCAATCTCCCTCGTTTTTCATTCTTCCCCCCCCCCCGTTTCTCTACCCGAACGGCAGATCCACAGTGCTGCAGAGCCGTCTTTCGTTTGCGTATCCCTCCATTCTCTTTACCGCCCCCTCCCCCTCATCATCACTGACACCCGCTACCCTTCTATTCCTTTCTCTCTCGTGCCGACCTCGAGAAGCCCTGCACTCCCCTTATCTCTCTCGCTGCAGCCGTCACATCATCCCCAGTGCGTCAAAGGTCAGAAGAGGGCGCGGGCACGTGCGCACACACCCACGGAGTATAGCGGGACTCTCGCAAAGCTCATTTTCTATCTTGCGACCCGTACATGTGTGTTGTGGCCGCGTAGTTGTGCACCTCCCTCTCGCATCTACGTTCACGACACCCCCCTTCCTCTGCTGTTGTTTGGGTGTCTCTGTGCGTGTGTTTACCACTTTCCCTCTCCCAGTCCTGCACCCTTCTCTAAATTCAGGCACGGGTAACGACACACACGCACACGCGGTCCCCTGTGTCGCCTAGTCGTTGCACTCGCCCTTACCGCCTCTTGCTTCTCCCTCGCTACCTCGGCGCTTTGCATCGCCATCTTCCCGACCAGCGGTGTCGCACTCATATTCTCGGGAAGGGGCAGACTTGGTCTCGCGCACGGTCGGCGCTCCTTAGCGCACCCTGAAAAAGGATCCCCGTCTTCCCAGGCGGTCACTTGTGCAAGCATGCTGTTCACAAATACCAGCCCTTTCGAGGAGGAGTACCAGCGAGTCGCAGCGCCTGCTCCGCGGCCACCTGCTACCGAGCCCTCGAGCGCACCTGTCCACGATGTAAAGGTACCGCTCCACCAAGCGCAGAGCCATCCGCTGCCTCCACAGTCGTCTCAGTCAATGGCTGCGTACACAGACACCGGCTTCGCTGCAACGTCTTCAGCCTCCGTTTTCGCCTCCCCGCCCGCGTCGCTGTCGGCGCCGTCGGCAGCAGAGAGTGAGCCTTCCATCACCCCCCACACACACACCCACGGCCGCGTCGCTCTCGCCCGATTTCGAATAGACGCCGCCTTCAAGGGCAACGAGATGATGCGCCCCATCACGTACTTTCCGATTACCACGGAAATTCTCGCAGAAAACGACGCGAGCTTCACCGTGCCGGATGTCCCGACCAACGCGCCGCATCTTTCCGGCATCGATATCGGCGTGCGACGCAACGACTGGTCTCGCGGCAATTCGGCGAGCGTCGATCGGCGGTACAGCGAGGTGGTCGACCTGCGAGAGCTTCTCACGTACCAGTTCCCCACACTCATTATGTCACCGCTGCCACGCAAGAGCAGCGTCAGCGACATCGAGACCTACTTCAGCGCCTCGGACGCATTTGCCGCGCAGCGCCACAACCTCCAGTTCTTCCTCAACGAAATCGCGTGCATGCCGGAGGTTATCTTTTTCTCCGAATGGGTGGCACCATTCTTTCTAGATCCTCGGGACACCTTCGAGACTGGCACACTGTTGCGCATGCGTGCCGCTCTGCGAGATCTGCGCCTCGCCACACAGCCCTTCCGTGAGTGCAGCAAGCGGCACCGAAGCTTCACCGAGTACACGGCAAACAAGATAGCGGCCAAGTCCAGCAGCCTTGTACGATCCGTGGCGGGCTTCTTCTTCAGCTCCAAGAACGACGGTGGTGTGAATGACAGTCGCGGAGGCGACGGGCACCCCAACATCGGCGGCAGCGTACCGGTGTCAACGTCATCGTCGTTCACGTATGACTGGACATACCTGCCACCGTCGGCCAAGTCGGACGCATGTGCGTGGGTGCGTGTGTGTGAACAACTTGCCCGCCGCCAGCAGGCGCTGAAGGCATCGGCGCGCTCGTTTGAAAGGTACCTCTCTGCTTTGGCACACATGAAGGACGCGCAACTGAAGGTGGCACAGTCTTTCGAGAACTACGAGCACACGCTTCGGTCCAGTCCTGCGCTTGACGCTCTCGGCGGCGAGTACCACCTCGCAGTCGGCATGATCGATGCCGTTACGCAGAAGGAGCGCGAGTACATCGAGCGTAAGTATCTGAACATGTGCCTGCGGCTGAGCTTCGAGGCAAATTTGATTGATGCGGTATTGGACGCAGTGGATGTGGTGCTGGGTCAGTACCAGTTTCTCTCCAGCGCCCAGCTCATGAATACGCATAACCACATGCACGAAGAAGCGCTGATGTACACTCAAGTCGTGAGTCGAGCGCTGCTCGTGGACTACCGTGACCGATACAAGCTCTTCTACGAAAAGCGCATGCGCAACTTGGTGCGAGAGCAGGTGGCTCGACCTGCTATCGAATGCGCCGCCGCTGTGCAGCAAGTCATGAAGGGCTCTGAGTTGCTGCGTGTGGTGCAAGATGCCTTATTTACTGAAGTGAATCCTACTGCAAGCTCGCCGGCAACCGCTGCTGCGTAGCGCGCCTCAGGTGCAAGGCGGTGGTGCAGTGGACAGTAAAGGGAGATGAGAGACACTGTTTCGTCGCCCATCACGAATTCAGCAGCAAAGTCTTTCTGCACCCCCTTCGACTCTCTCGATCTTCATTATTATTTCCTCACACACGACAACGGGGTCGACGGCAGTGTCAAGTAGCATCGCGCAGCCTTCAACGAGAGCGGCACGCGGAGACGAAAGGCCCTCGCGGGCCCTCCCTCCTACCCCCTCCCTCTCGCATACACCTGTGAAGGTGTCGCGTGGTGTATGCCGTGCGCTGCCGCGCCGACCGGCGGCTTCGTTTATCTTCATTGCTCCGGTGGTCGTGGGTGCGTCAGTGTGGAGTGATGAATGGCTGTGTTGGTGGGATTCCTCATACGCTTCACAGGACTCCGTGATTGGTTCCCGCTCTAAGCGCCCCCGTGGTCTGTGTTTGCTTGTTCGTCATACTTTGTTGTGTGCTTCAGCGGTGATCTTCATCGATATCGCGTCGGAGCGGATGCGTGTCTCTTGATGTGTGGTGTCCTCTCGCAGAAAATCTGTGCCTCGGCCGCTTCTGCGACTTGCTGCTGCAGGCGGAGTGCGCTTTGTCGATCCTTTCATACATCGCAAATCTACGATCTCTCTCCGTTCACTATCACACTGGATTGTGCTCGCAGCGTGCACCGCGCAGCTAACGGTAAGTTGGTGCCGTACGATGTGTGTATGGCGTGGATTTTATATTGAGTTGCCTCTTGGCGGAGGGCACGCTGCAGTATAGATGATGACAATAGCGCAGGATGCCGCCTGGATCTGTTGTGAAAGTCGGTATGGCTCACCCTTCTCTTACTCTCCGAAGCAAATCATTTTTTTTTTTTTTTACTTCTCCTCCTCCGAGCACACGGGCACTGCAACGTGTGTATCACCTCTTGCTCGCCGCTTCCTGTCGTTCCTTCAACTTGCTGCGTCTCTTACCGTTCTTGATAAGGCCCCCCTTCCCCACATTGTTTTTCGACTCATCCCTTCCGAGAGTGTGTTCCGGCGTGTCGGTGCAGGCGGGCGTATGCTGATGTATTTCTTGCGCGCGGCCCTTCAATGTATCGTCTGTGTTTCAGTTGCGTGAGCCTCGACGGGAGAGAAGACAGCGCCAACCATGGAGTCCACTCAAAAATGTGTGCAGCTGTGTGTGTGTGTGTGTGTGTATGTGTGTGTGTATTGGGGGAGAAGGGCAGCACTCATGACTGCGATGCCCACTTAACAGCCACATGATTCAAGCGTCATGCGTTGGGGTAAGCGTGGGTGGCAAGAGAAGAAAGAGGCGGAGATTGCGTGGCTCCGCATCCGGCGCGGGGCACCGGCATCGCCAAAGCGGCACGGCACTGAGCCTGGGACTCATCCTTTCCCTTCTATGTACAAAGCCCCTTCCCTCCCCTCCCCTGCCCCCCTCCCCCGCGCGCACGCACGCACACCCACACCTAAGCGCCACCACCGCCTTGTTGTACTCTGGACCTGCACTAACGCACAGGCACATGCAGACAGTGAGGAGTACACACGTGCATGCACCGATATGCGGACGCGGTCATGTGTTCTCTGTCGAACTACCCTTCGCGATCCGCCCCGCTTTGACGAGACCGGAGTCACGCTGCCAAGCACACACAGCAGGCGCACGCACTCTCGGGTGGGTGCATTCGCATGGTGGCAACGACTCGGCATGTGCACCACCCCACTTCGGTGCTGCTGGCCCGGGCATCTGCCTATGATACCATTTGGCACGGATTCGCAGCGAAAGGGGGGGGGGCGGATGTGCAAGTCGCCATCGAAGCCTTCACTGACGAGCGGCAGGTCTGCGTACATGTCACTCTCTATTAATACTCCTCGATACGTTGCGAACGAGTGTGAAGCAGAACGGGGTGGGGACAAACTGCTGTACCTGTCCCAGTGTCACATGCGCCAATGGAGGCAAGGTTGGGCTCATGTTCCCGCGTCACTGCCCGACGTGGCCCAGCACAGGTGGTGTCGCCCTTTAGCCGTCTTGACGCGATTTGGTAGCATGCTCGCTGGCATCTTACCCTAGCCTCTCCAGCGACTTGCTGGCCCGTGCAACTCCTTGCAGGCGGCAAACTCCAGCCTCGCTCATGCGTCTCAGCCATGTCGGAAGTTCGCGCGCGCGCTGGAACACTTCCACGACCGTGGAACGGCAACGGTATTCTTAGTGAAAGTCTTCCTCGACAGCCACCGCGTATGTCGCACAATTGCAGTCTCGTGGGAGGGAGGGGGGGGTACGTGGCCGAGCCTCAAAGCAGTGTTTCGCGCCCGTAGCCACCTCACCAGATGCGTCCCCATAGCGTGAGTGAGCAAGCGGCATCGAGTACAGCGGTGCATCCGATACGAGCAGCAGCGGCAGCACGCCGCCGTCTCTGCTGTCTTCCGCTCGCTACGGCGAACCGCCTAGCACGGCTCCAGCGCTGCCGTTCTCGCGCACCGGCCAGGCCACAGATGAGGCGGTGCATTCAGCCTGCGTGCTGCCGCAACTATAGGGCAGCAGCCTGTACCTCGGTATATGGGGCGTCAACGGGGGCCGGCACGCATCTCCTGCACCTCTCTCAGAACTATTGGTGGCTGCCCCGATGGTCATGGCCTCTGTTTAGCTGCCTTCTCTCGAATACAGACGCTGCGGTTCGCCATCCGCAGACAAAGGGCATGGACTCCTCTGTTGCCCGTTTGCGCGCCTTTACGCGCTCCCCTGGATGTGCCTAGTCCTTCCCCTCTCTCCTCTCCTTCGTGCACAGCTCAACTGCAACGCAATAATTCTTCCGGTGCGTGCGTGATACGTGTGGAGGTGCTTCCGTGCGCAATAGTGGGTTCTCAGAGCCGGCAACAGCCATGTCTTCGCAGACCTGCCCCAACTCGGTCAAACTCAGCGTTCGCTTTGTCTCCCGGCAGCGGGCAGAGCCCTCGAGACGATGAGTGTACTCCCCCGGCACCTGCACCCCCTCCCTCAGCAGCGTGATGATGATGGGAGCCACTCACACTCACAATATCGATGTGCGCAGGGTGTCCGCCCTCCCCCCCCCGTCTTTGGACGGCATCGAATGCCATCAGTAGCTGGTGTAGCCCATCTGGAGTCCCGGAAACGTGGAGCCATGCAAGGCTTGGCCATGCACGAGAAGCCCGTTCTCAGCTACTTTCCTGGGATGGGTCCACTGGGGGGGGGGTTACTTCTTCCGAACCCTTCTCTGCATCATCAAGTCCACCAACGGCATACAGTACAGTCCTGTAAGCGGTTACTTGCTGCTGCGTGAGAAAGGCACCAAAATGAAAGGCGGCAATGGCAGGTTCGTGTGTAGCCAACGCTTTCCTAAAGGAGCCGCCGCACAGCCATTCGCTGGTGTGCGTGGCAGAGTAGGTGGTGCGGAGGAGATCGCACAAGTTAGTTGGTCTTCGCCATATTATGTGTATGCGCCTCCCACCCTCTCGCGCTCGGACGCGTTCTGCTTTCTCTTATCACGCCTCGTTGCTGCTGCTGTGGCCATTGGGGTTTGTGGGAAGGTGCCGGTGAAGACATGTGTGGGTAGGCGGTGGTGCGCACACGCTTGCATCAACCGCCCGCTCAACCCCCCCCCCCCGATCCTCCAACCACCACCCACCACCACCACCACCAAGGTAGGCCCGACCCCCAGAGTGCGTTGTGCACCCCCTCTCCCTTTGGCCAAAGGCGTCCAAAGTGAGAGAGTGACACGTACGCATGCCGGGATAGGCGAACAGCACGTCGTACTCATGCAAAGCGAGTAATACGGAACAAAGAACAGACGTGTTGCCGTCTTCTCTCTCTTCGGAGACATGTAACATCGATGGTGGCGACGCACATGTGGCCCTGCCATCGTGGTTGTGCCCGGCATCTGCTTGACTGCCCCGTTGCTTTCAAACGCATGCACCTCTCCAACCACTTCCACTATTCATCTCTCACCTTGAGAAGGCACAGAGGCATACACCAAGGAGACACGCACACACGGAAGCGTGCTGCGCTTGATAGCCTCAGCAAGGCGCCCCCTTTGTCGGTTGCTTAGTATTCGTGTTTTACCACATCCTGCACCCGTCCCCATATAACGACCATGGATGAACTCTTCCGTGAGAAGGGCTTTCACCGTCACCCGCCGCTCGATCTCACGAGCCGCGCCTTTCAGCCAAAGAAGTTCATCCAGCACGTCTTGACCAATGTTTCGCATGCTGTGTTCGAAGGCCAGCTCGTCGACAAAGTCGGGGTAGCGGAGCAGGACACTGGAGAGGCTCTCAAGCAGCTAATACGCGACAACCTCGGCGTGTTCATCAACTCTAAAGATGCCATGGACGCCGTGTACAACTCTGACGCGGAGCTCTTCACCGGCGAAGCCCTCGAAGGCATCACAGAGTCGTTTAAGCGTGCATCGGCCAGTTGTGAGTCACTTGTGCAGCCCATCACAGCAATCTTTCTGGAGGTGCAGAAAAGCCGAAAGACTCAGGATATGCTGGACAAGTTCTTCAGCGTTCTCGGCGTGCCTGGTGCCATCTACGACAGTTGCGGCGTCAAGGTTGCTCAGCGGCGAGAGACTGCAGCGGCGATGGCGGTGGCGAACGACTCCACCCGCTCCAACGACAAGGCCGACGCGTCGCGCGGGAGGGACACCGACAAGGATTGTGGTTTCATTGGCCGAGACGACCACTCAAAGAAAGAGCCTCACCGATCTCCGAAGTGCAAAGCCTCAAGCGCCTACGACGACGAGGGCATCGAGGAAGACGAGGAGGACGAGAGCGACAGCAAAGAGAATTTCGACACCGCTGCCGTCGCTGCCAAACCACACGGCACACTGGAGGGTCTCGTTGACAGCACCGACCCCGCCGACATGTACGTACTGGAAAGCGGGGAAGAGATCTATTTCTGGTATGGCACACCGCTGGTGCGGCTCCAGGACGTTGACGCACGGCGGCAGCACGTCGATCATGCTGCTAACTACGAAACAGCCGTGCTGCACTTGCGCCGTGCCATGCTGTACCTCGAGGAGACGTATTCGCTCGTCGATGGTACAATGCTGGCTGGAGACGACGGAGAGCTGCCGAAGACAACGCAAGCGTCAGCTGCAGCAAGCGATGGCCGCCTCCCGCCACCCGGGCAAGGTACTTCATCGGCCGCTACAGAGGGCGCAACTGCCGGGTCGTCCAGGAACGTGAGCGCTGTCGGCCGCAGTGCGTTTGCCTACAAGTTCGCCATGGCCCTCCTCCGCGCCGCGTTGTACCTCGGTAGCCAGCTGGCCGAGGAGCTCATCTACGCGGACCCAGCCGACACTGTGCTTATCGAGGACACGCTATCCATGATGATGGACACCAGCATCGCCACGGTGAAATTGCACCACTTCTGCGCCGTGTTGTACGAAGCGCTGGGAGAGGGCAGCCGACATGAGCAAGTGTTGACGAAGCTGCGCACGCAGCTGTCCAGTGGAGGGGAACTTGCGGAGGGCATCGGGTCAAGGGGTGGCGGCACCGTCTCGCTGCTGAGTGCTTCCAACGACAACACGGTTAACTTTTCTGCAAGTAGGTCCGGCACCGAGGATGGCATAGGTGGGGCAGCGGCAGCCTCAACTTCCCCTGTCACTGCGCCGCGATGCGGTACAACCGCCTACCAGCACCCCGTGCAGTTCTTCATCTCCATTGTGCAACGCCAGCAGAAACATCTCTTCCACTCCAGCGCCGACACCCTCCTCCGTGAGGCTCGTGAGTGGCTGCGGAAGGCGCAGACAAACGCCGCTCCCGATCTGAGGGAGCGACATCGGCAACAGGAACAGCAGCGGAAGCTGAGCATCGCAGCAGCTGGAGGGGCGGGCGCTGGGGAAGGCACCGCGGCAGAGCTGCTGGACAAAAGCGGCAGCATCTACGAGGGTAAGCTGTCGCCAAATTCGTACCTCGGCGCCAGCATCTGCGGCGGCAGCGGCCTCATCGGCAACTTCAACGATTCCTTTCTCCAGGAGGGATCCTTCATATGGATGAGCGCGCGCGGCGTCGCCGGTGGACAACAGTCGCCGGAGGACTCGTCGGCGCGGGGCGACGGCGACGGTGCGGGTACCGCAGCCAGCGGCAGCGCCACAGTACGCAATGATGGCAGTCCGACAGAGGAGAATCGTCAGACTGTTGGCATCATCCCCGACGCCTACGTGTCAAGGTTGCTGGACGCCCTCAACACACCGGAATCGCCCTTTCCCACCAGCACCGAGTTCCGGGTCGGCGCCTTGGACATGGATGCGGTGCTCCTGTCCAGCTGTCTACAGATTCGCATGCACAGCTCCTCTCTGCTCAGCCAGCTGTTCACGCGCGCTGAAGTTGAGTCGGCCGTGATGGCGCAGGCATGCTCTCTCAATACTTTTGCCCTTCGACTGTGCGCTGAGTGTGTTGGGACGCTCGAACATGTGGTTGGCTCCTACTGGGGCGGCATCGCAACTGCGCTGCACTCGGGCGTTTTCGACTTTGTTCCTGAGCCGGACTCGCCGCTGCACACTATCTTGACCCAGCTCTTGTGCAGCACAGCGGCCCAGGCAGCGGCGGGCACTGGTGGTACCGCGGCAGCCAACAACAAGAGTAACGGGTTGCAGCGCTCGCCGTCGACCATTCTCACTGGCACACACTCACGCTCTGTAAGTCGCGCAGGAGAGGTAGAGGGCAACACAGACATCTCCGATGACGGCATCACTTTGACGGGCGCAGCGAGCCATGGCGTGGCCGCGGCGGATGCGGGAGGGAGAACGGCAGGTACCGGTGTGGCGTCCGGGTCCACTGAGCAGCTGCCGCCCATACGCTTCGTGCCAACGTTGCCGCATGTTTTTCACCCTACCGCAGCCAGCAGGACAAATAGAAGTTCAGCACAGCAGCCCACTGGCCCGAAGCACTTGCGCGACATCTCGGTGCAGGCAGTTCATCGCATGATCAACACCGCAGCTGCCACGCTGCAGGCTCTCTTCTTGGCCTTCATAAACAGGAGCGTTGTGGACGGCTTCGTGAGCACCCTGGCGCAGTACCAGACTAGTGATCTGAGCAGCTACGGCCGCTCTGAGCGTATCGAGCTGCACGCGGCGGTCCTCTATGAGACCATCCTTGGCCAGTGGGAACGCATGATGAGCCTCGTGAGTGACGCGATGCTGCGGCTGAAGATTGTCATTGCCGACTCCAGCAGCTTTGCCACGATCACTTCGGTGACGCAGGTGGAGGAGGTTGGTGACCTCCTGCAGGAATTGGAGTTGTTTCGCTCCACATGCTTGCGCTGCTACCTGCACGGCATCGGCGTTCTGAGTAAGGCATACCTGACAGCGCTTCCGCTGATGCAACGGCACACCGACACGTCGCTTGACGCGCGCGTCCGCTCCAGGCTCAGTCGCGACTCCGTTTCTTCCGATGTGGTGCACAAGCTGCTCAACGTCTTGTCCGTCGTCATGGACCGTTGCGTCCCCTTCTTCGCGCGTGATACGGAAGTCTACAACAGCGCAGACATGTTTGCCGTCAAATTGGGGAGCCGGCGCGATGACGCCGACGAGGATGCGGCGGCGGGCGGAAGAAGCGGCGGTGGCGCCAGTGCACGCAGTGCTACGTCGCGTCGGCGTCGCCTTCTTCGACAGCGTTCAGCGAATGATCCCTCTGGTGGGGAAGGGCACGGCGAAAAGCCCAGCAGGGACCGTTACGGACGAGGAGCAGCGCCTTCCGCACCGGACACTCTCGAAGACGGCACCGATGCCGGCGTGGATCCTATTTCCGATACCATCGCACAGTTTCACAAAAAGCTAGTCATGGAGAGCCTACAGGACCACGAGGAGCTGGTACTCGCCCTTCTCTCGCACCTCCTGCTCGCCTTTGTTGATATGTTGCAGCTGAAGTGCCGCACAGCCACTACAGATATCGCCCTCCACCCCGCAGAACGGGAGCGGTGTGTCGTCGAGTGCATGGCGGACACACTGTGCCTCGCCACGACGCTGACGCCTATTCTCACGGAACACCTGCTAGGGCCCTGCTTCTTCGAGGTGATTGCGCGTCAGCTGCCGGACCTGTGTGCGACACCAGTCGACGTCGACGCAATGCTACAGAGCAAGCAGCAACAGTACAACCAAGTCTACCTGTCGGTGGTGGAGGAGCACTGCCAGCTTGCGGTGGACGCCATGATGAACGCGTACTTGGCACTGGCCCAGCAGCCTGTCACAGACCTCGTCAGGCGACAGGGCTTTGTGCAGCCGCTCTTCGACTGGCAGCGTGTCTCTCCGCACACCACAGCGGCAGTGCGCCCGTACATCGCCGATGCGATTGCGTGCATCGCCCGCGCGCACGAAACGTTAAACGCGATTCGCCAGCCGGTTCTGGGGAGCGCCGCCACGCAGCGTCTTGTGGCTCATCTCGTGCGCACCTTCCTGACCTCCTTCACCAGTGACGTGAACGTCTTCGAGCTCTCTGTGGAGTGCAGCTCCAGCTTCTTGGTGTACGGCCTGACACTTCTCGAGGCGGAGGCTGTCACCATCCTGCGTGTTGTGGACGCGGTTGTGGCGCACGTGAAGGAAAATCCCACCACGAATGAGCTGCTACCGGAGTTGGCGGCGACGCGGGAACACCTTGTTGCCGTCACGCAAACCTTGGAGGGCTACACCGCCTCCGTCTGTGAGGCCATCGTGGCCACACGCAACAGCGATGGAGGGGGTGCGAGCGAAGCAGTCGTCGCCTTCTCACGCCTGTCACGTGCGAAGCAACACGAACGGCGCGACGAGATGGTCCAGGCAGCGATGCGCACACTGGGATACATGCTAGAGGCCATCAACACGGAACTCGAGGAGTCGTCGCTGTCGAGCGCAACACTGCTGCAGCTGCGCAGCGCGTCAGGAAATGGAGACGATGCTGGGGACAATGGCTTACGCAGCGCTGTAGCAGAGCGTATCGTGCAGCGTATTGAGCGACGCAAGGAGGGGTACGAACTCCGCCGAGCTCGCGCTGCTGCGGTACCGCAAGGGGGGCGCCAGCGGAAGAAGGCGTGGGGGTCTGCGGCTTTGCCTGAGGACGGCACTGGCCCTGCAGGCGGCTCAGACAGCGGCGCCAGCAAGAGTGGCCGGCGACAGCTGCTGCGTCACCTCACGCACGGGCCTCCACCGCCATACGCATCAGCCGATCGTGGCGACGTGGAGAGCGCCGAACACCTCTCCCCACGCACCTTGCAGGAGAGCGAGAGAGAGTCACTGAAAGCGGCAGAGGCAGCCAGCAACGTGTTTCAGCTTGCTCAAGACCAACAGCAGAAGCGCCGAGTGCGACGCATGAGGAAAGTCAGTGCGGCCGACGACAGAAGTGCAGATGGAGCTTCGGAGGACGTCGAGGTGAGCATGGGAGATGCCAAGTCCAGGCCCACATCAGCGACGGTGTCGTCACCCCCCTCGGCGCCACTTGCGCGTTATCCGGTGGGCGGCAAAGACGAGGATGGTAGTGAGGAAGGTGAAGCGGCGCCGACGCGTAATGAGGTGTTCCGGCGTGCACGTCGGCGTGTCAGCAGCGGCGACAATGGCAACAGGGCGCCGGAGCGGCAGGAGAGGCGCACCAATCGCTTCCGGCGCACTCATGTGCTTTGAGAACGAGTGTTCATGGCCTCCTGGGCACTTCCCAAGATGGAGAAAGGCGGCAAAGGACGTAGGCGGAGAGGGGGTCCGACGAGGGGGGGGGGGGGAAGGGGCCGCCATCCATGCGACTCGTTTCTGTTGCATGCGCTCGTCTGTATCATCGGGTGTGGAGGTAGGGAGCGGTTCATATCCTTTTTCTCTCTGAACGGTCACTTTGCTGGTTGTGTTGCTCATCCACCGTGCTTGTGCGCTTGGTAGCGCGCGTGGTGTGCGTTGGTGATGCCAGACGCATAGAAAGGCGATGTCGCATGGATTGAAAGGCCATGCTCGGTAGTCGTCGGTCTACCGAGTCGGGAGGGCGCACCGGTTTCACCGCTGTCTATGCATGGGTGCGCACGTGTGAAAGTCGCGGTCTCAAGGAGCCAAGAGTCCCCCATGACCTGTGCTGTACACACACACACACACACACACACCTCAACTCCCCGCTGCACCAAGACTCTTCGTTGCGTACCATTCTTTGTATGTACGTGCCTGCGCGTGTGTGTATCTGTCTGTCTACCCTCGCCAGCACCCCCCACGCGCCGCCCTCACTTTTTTTTTCTGCACGTTGTCTGCTTTCTCTCTCTCTCTCCGTGCGTGTCATCTCTACAGAACTTCAAGTCATCTGCCTCTCCCTCCATCGACTGAGCTCTCACTCTCCCGTACCGTTGCACCTCCGTACATCAGCGCGCACCATGTCCAGCAGCTGCGTCTTCTGCAAAATTATCAAAGGCGAGATCCCGTGCGCGAAGGTCGCAGAGACGTCCAAGGCATTCGCCTTCATGGACATCAACCCCCTCTCGCGGGGGCACGTGCTCGTCATTCCCAAGCAGCACGCAAGTTGCCTACACGAGCTGAGCTTGGAGGACGCCGCGGATGTGGGCGTGCTGCTTGCCAAGACCAGCCGCGCCGTCGCTGGGCCAGATGGCTCCATGCAGTACAACGTCCTTCAGAACAATGGCAGGTTGGCCCACCAGGAGGTGATGCACGTCCACTTCCACGTCATCCCTAAGAGGGACGAGAAGTCAGGGCTGAAAATCGGCTGGGACACGATCAAGGTAACGTCCGAGGAACTCGCCGAGGACGCGAAGCAGTACAGCGAAGCCATCTCGAAGATTCAGTAGCGGCGAGGAACTCCACAAGAAGACAAGACGAGCCATGTCGCTGCGGCGGCGCCGTCTTCCCCCAGCCCCCGCAGCACACACCTATTAGCTCCCACCCACACGCACGCACGCTCCCTTCATAGCTTTGTACTGCACCTGCAAGAGCTCGTGCGCAGCGTTGTTTGTTTCCACTGTATGTGCGCTGTCGAAGGCGCTCCAGTATGCTGAAGCTCCATTGCCCTCCATCTTTCTCACCGTCTGCCTGTCATCCTCTGGTGGGGTGTGTGAATGTGTAGTCTTCGTGGATGGTGGCCCACGCCCCCTCCCCCCCCCCCAGCAGCTCCGGCCCCCTCCCTTCCACACCGCGGCCAGCAATGCAGAAGGGCACGTCCCGCGGTCCCCTTTCCCTGCTCATGTCCCCGCCGTCCATCATCGCCCACCCCTCCGCTTCCACTGTCTGTGCGTCTTGTCTACCATGATCCTTTTGGTCGCTCATTGCCGTGGTGCTCCTCAACGATCCCCTGCACCACCACTCACCCATACGACCGAGCGGCCAACCCCCCCCCCTCCTCCTCCTCTCTCAGGATGATCGCTTAAGCTCCCGATTGAACGCCCACCCCTCTCACACAACCAGCAGCTCCACACGCTAGCCCGCCTCCCTTCTCTCTCGCTCTCTCCCGACCTCATTTGGGATTGCTACTCGACCTCGCGGACCACACAGAAAGAGTCAATGGCACCGAAGGCGCAGAATGACGAGGCCCTCCTTGACGCCTGTATCAACGCCAACCGTCTCGAGTACCCGGAGCAGTCGCTGATCTTCGTGGCGCTCATCGCCTCCTTTCAGCCGGTATACTTCTCGCACGCCATCAACGGCTTCGACTGGCGCCATGCTCCGAACCTCATCCTGTACATCATCATCACGGGCTTCACGACGTACATGTTACGTCAGGCGTACGTGGTGATGGTGCAAAGCGAGTTCTGGGGCCGTCAGCGCCACTTTGCCGAGGTGTCGGACGAGAAGGCGAAGGCGCTGCGTCGCCTGCGCCTGCAGGTAGCGGTGGCGCACACCCTGTTCTTCCTGAACAGCATCTTTTTTGTGGTGAGCACCTGCTTGATGGCGTACATCTTCCGCCACACCGACCCTCGCGCGAGCTACATCCTTTCGCCGACGCTCACGGCGGCCCTACTGTGGCTGATCTCGCAGAAGAACGAGGAGAGCCGCCAGCGTCGCATGCGCTCCCACAAGTAGACAGGGAAGAGACGTAAAGTGAGAACAAGAGATGAACAAGTCTGGGAAAGCGCGTGAGACGCATGCGACACTCTCTGCGGGTTACCGGTCGCAAGGACGAGGACACTGGAGGACGGCAGCTGAGGGTCTACAAGCACTCAGCCACCTACCAACTCCCTTCTTGACTCCTCCATCCTAGCCAACACTCTTTCGCTCAGGCTGGCAGCGAGCAGCAGTCGCAAGGCTGGGAGAAAACTGTCGTCACCCCGTGATGGATGGCTGCGGCAGTCCTTGCGCTTCCCTCTTTTCGCTTGTCACGTCGAAGGTGTCGTGGCCGTCTTGTTGTAAGAGGTGCTTCTTTATCTCCTTCTCCCATCAGCGTCGTTAGCGTGTGATGGCATTGGGGCAGAATAGAAGATGGAGGACTGTGAATCCATGTCAGGCGCGTGCAAGAGGTCCTGTGTGACCCCCCCCTCCTCCCCCTAGTAAGATGCACTGTCACATGTATACCGAACATGCAGACGCAATACGTACGCAGGGATCTCCACCATTACCTCCTCCTTGTCTCTCTCCCGCCCTCCTTACTTCTCAACTCGCAGCTAATTGGGCTACTGTTTTATGTATTGGCTGCTGGTTTCGCGGTCGGGGGTAGGAAGCACTGAGGTCTCTCACCTGCGTATTACACTTTGCCTCGTCGCACCTTCCTGGCTGTCGGTGCTGGTGAGAGGTCAGTTGGCGTTGGCCGGACTCCACCGTGCGCATATCGGTCGTGCATGCGTGTTTATGTGCGCCGTGGCGTGGCTACGGACGGTCTTCTGTGCATGCATGCACGCACTGTCTTCGGCGGTTCCCCTTCGCTCTTTTCTCTTTGTGGGGGGAGGGGGAGGGACGTCGTATTGGTATTCTCTCTTGTCCGTGGTGTGTGTCATGCAGTGGCCCCCTAATACTTGTTTGTGCTCCTACGCGTGCGTCTGTGTGTTCTCCGTGCCTCTTGCATTACTGGTGAAGGCGCACGAGGAGTCGTCGATAACGACGTCTGACTGAAGAAGTGAGTCGTGGAGGGATCCAACCAGAGAATACAAATAGAAGAGCGCACCAGTGGAGATGGTGCATCCCAGGCAGAAAGAGGGGAGAGGACGGCGCAGGCAGTGAGAGAGGAAGCATTGGAGGGGTACGCTCTGAGGCTTGTCTCGCCGTATCGCGGTGTGTGCGGCAATCGGCACCAGCTTTCCTGGTCCTGAAATGGGTTCGCATGTGTTTCTCTCCTTACGCTTACTGGCGACCTCCCCAGGCTTACTTTCTCCCCTGTGTGTGTGTGTGTGCACCATGATCACCTGCTTGTGTGGGTCGGCAGCGTGTCTCAGCCTCTCTGTTCTCCTGCCCTTCCCCCCTCCTCCTCCCCCCTGTTCGTTGTTTTCCGTGGAAGGACGACCGTGGGGAGGCCGCAGCGTGAGCGTGGCCCACTGACTTTGTGGAAAGGAAAGCGCGGTGCGCCGGCCCTCATCACCTGCCCTCTCCTTTTTCCATCGCACCCCTCTTTCTCACACCCTGGTCTCTGTCCCTCTCCCATCCCTTTGTCAGTACCCCTGTTGAAGCACACGGGCACTTCGCCGAGCCGGTGCTCTTTCTCTCCTGCACACAGCCGGCCTCCACTACCACTGTCCTGAATGGGCGCGCGTGTCGCCTCGCCATCTCCCCTGGCCTTGCCCTCTCAGTTCTACTTGGGACCCACCGCCTCCAGCGCACACCGCTCACCCAATCTCCCACCGAAGGCCACACACTCCCTCCCACAAGGACACACGTGTGTGCGGCTCGCTGTTCTGGTTGAGATATCGGTCGCCCGTTGCACCCTGCTCACCCTTCAGGATCCGGCTCAGGGGCGCACGTTCTAGGATTTGGTAGCACCTGCGCGCCCCCGTTCCCGCTTTCACGCAGCGCTTTGTGTCCCCCCTAAAAGGCAATCTCTCTCTCCGCCAACCATGAACCCTAGCGCGGCCTTTTGCAGCTTCCCGACACAAGAGCGGGGAATCCTGCTCGTCCACACGTACAAGCCCCTCTCCCTCCACGCCGCCGACGTGCAGGTGCGTCTCTCCAGCTGCGCCGCGCAGGTGACTCTCTCGCTTGAGTACGTGAACGAAACAAACAAGTTGGTGCGGGTGATTGCCGCCTACCCGGCACCACCGTCGTATCAGCTACAGTGCACAACACTACAGGGACCCGCTCGCAAAATCAGCGCGCACTCGTTTGTGCAGTCGTGTCCGCTGCGCTCCATCGAGGTGGGAAGCGCACTGTGCGCCAAGCCGCTCGTAGACACGAGTGTCTCCGACGTAGCCACGCAGGCTGTGCCGTGGGATGTCAGCCCTGGCGAGTCAGTATTGATGAAGGCCGTCTACCATGTCCCCATCTCGACGGTACATCACATCGGCGAGGTTGTGTTCACGCTGCCCGCGTCCCTGATCCCGGCAGTGCAGCGGCCGCCGGATGTTCAGCGAGGGTACATGACGTTTCTGGATGCACGCAGTCAGCTGCGACACCTCACGCAGCAGGGAGGCTCCCTGCGCGTCTGCGTGGACGCGGAGCTGCTCGTGCCACTCCGGGGCGTGGTGACGCTCGAGAAGGGAGCCAAAGTCGTGCGGGAGATGAGTGTCTCTGGCACCAGTGTGAACGTCGACTACATAGGCGACACGCGCTTTCAGCTGACATATCACGATGACCTCCCCAAGACGGCGTATATGCAGATGCCGCTCTGTGTGCGTGCACCTGTTGCAGAAACGTCAGAGCCGCTGCGTCTGCACACCATCGCCACATCGCTGCCGTCTACCTCTGCGCCGAGCGACTACTCCACTCCCGGCGCCACCGCAGCAATAGCAGTTAACATGGCCCCCCTTCTCACCAGCTGCCCCATCAATGCAGAGATCATGTTTGTGATGGACGTGCACAGCGCTGCTATTGGTGCCAAAGCAGCCGAGTGGGTGATGTCGGCGATTGGATCGCTGGACGGCACGGCGAGTCTCGTCAACGTGATCCTGTCCCGAGACGCCCACCGCGGCGGGGCAGTGTCGCTCTTACCCGATGGGTCTGTGAAGCCCTCCGCGGTACCGCACGAATCCATGCTAGCCTTCATGAAAGAGGAGTGTGTACAGACGTCGTTGTCAAAGGGTTCAGTCACGCTTTCCCCTCATCTCCCCGCCATTCTGCACGATGTTACGGCAGGGCGCGGTATCAGCACGAGTATCCCAGCTGGGTATGTCCGTAACATCATCATCTTGTCAGACGGCGGAAGCCAGACAGTCGACGCGGAAGCCGTCGCCATGGTGTGCGAGGTAGCCAATGCAGGCAGAGCGTGCAGAGTACACGCAGTTGCCCTCGCGGCGACAGCTGATCATGCGGTGCTTGAGGCGCTTGCGGATGCCTGCTGCGGCGTCTTTGCGTCGGCAGCGGTGTCGGGCAGCAGCGAAGCAGGTAAAAAAGCTGGAGATGAGGCCGTACAGGCTGCCGTCTCTGCCGCCGCTGTCCCGTGCTTGGTGGACATTCGCACACAGTGGGATGTAACGGGTGACGAGGTCTCTGCGGCGTCGAGTGCACAAGCAGCAGCGGCAGCACCGTCGCCTTTACGCATGGCCACCAACGTAGACGGGGACAGTATCGCGTGCATCCCTCACGGGATGCAGCGAATGCTTTATGGCCTCCTCACTTCCGAAAACGTGAAGCTGGCGCTGCGTCTCTATGGGCGGGTAGGAGAGATGAGATTGGAGTACACAGCGTCCTCCGAGCTTCAGCTGTCACCGCAATCTAACGCAGCCGATACCGCTGCTGCTGCGGGCGCTGCGGACGAGGAATCCAGCACGTCGTCACCGTTGTTGGTGACCGCTGCAGTGGCGGCCCGCATCGCCCACCTCACGCACACCCTCCACACCACCAGCGAGGATGAGGCATTCGAGGTCATTGCGCTCTCCCAGCGCTACATGCTACCGTCACCCTACACAACCCTGACAGACGCGAATAGCGGACCTTTTGGTGAGCACAAGATGGGTGGTGTCGTGCACCTGCCTTCGTTGCAGATGGCAGCGCACGTCGAACTCACCATCCGCTCTCGTCGCGTCGAGCTGCAGGCGGCCGCCGCTCGTGGGGCATTACAGCGGGCGTGAGGGGGGGGGGGGCTCTCTCCCTCACAGCACACCCTCGCCATGTTGAAGAGGCAGCACATCAAAACGGGGCTAGAGGAGGGGCCGTTGTGCGCGTTGCCGAGGAAGCTGGCAGGAAGGACGGCGAAGAAGAAGCTACTAACGTTTGTATACCCCACCCATCCAGAAGCTTGCCTCAGAGCACATGCATGGCCGACACCCAGACACGTCTACGTGCCCCTCCACATGTACAGTTATCATTCTTTGCAGTTGTGTGTTTGTGTGTTGTATTCCTTGGTCGGTTGAACGTAAGACACGTAATACAGCGCAGGGGCTTGAGTGTGCTCACGTGTGTGGTGGTGAGCAACGGCGTCGCCTTCTGTGTCCGCTCTTGCTCTTCGCTGCCCTTCGTTCGCTTCTGTTTTTGCCTGTCTCGCCACAGATCACTGTGTACCGTAGCAGCAACAGAAGCACTCCCCTTCTCCTACCATGTGTACGTGCGTGTGTGTCTGTGCGTCGCGAGGAGGGAACGAGGAAGGGAAGCGGCTGCTGCACCACACAGCGATTCATGTCGCTGTTGTGTCCGAGAGAAAACGGAAAAGCCGGGAGGCAGAGCAGAAAGCGCGCACGTGTGCATTGCATGTACTATAATGCTTCTATTGGTGTGTAGTGATGTCGTCACCTTTCGCGGTCGATGACGCATGACAAAGATGTCCATCTAAACGGAGGAGAGAGAGAGGGGGAGGGAGGGTGACCCTCAGAAACAGAGGTGTGTGTCTGTGTCTGTCTCTGTGTGTGTGGAGGGGGGGTCCGCTTCCATACAGTGCAGGTCACTTGCAACGAATGAGAAAAGTGAGTTGCGTTCGCTTCGAATCTTGAGGTGCCGATGTCCTCACATTTGCCTCAACCCACTCCCCTCCCGCCCCTCCACTTCCGCTGCTGATCTCCGTTCAGTTGGCGGTACGCGCCTGGTGCACGTCACCCTCTACGCGTGCATTGAACCCCCTCCTCTTTCCACTCCTTTCCCTTCTCCGCTACCATCACCACTAAGCAGCACGCACACCCCTCTCCCTGTGACATCCTGCTTCGGCTGCTGCGTCCCGCACGTGGACTGGAAAGCCAACTGATGCTCAGCCCTAGTGGTGCATTCATGCAGGGTCACTGCATCAACAGTAGGGTCGGTAGAACGGTCACATGGCTCATCTCTGGTGGGGTTCCTTGTCCGCGGCAGCCGCTCGGACTTGCCGGTGATGATGAGCAACTCTGGCATTGATGGCCTCCAGCATGATGTGCATCAGACAGTGATACAGCAGCTGGCGCAGTTGCTCCGCTATGCTCCCTACGTCACGGGTCTCTTTCTGTGGTGGGTTTCGCTGGTGCTGATACGGACTTTCGCCCCCCATCCACAGTCGATGCCACCAGCTCCACAGGGGCGCTGATACCTTGGGGTCGGGGACGGCCAGAAACGCACGGTTCTGGTGTGCACTGCTGCTTATTGTACCCACAAATACGCGTTGTACCAAGGTTGCCAAAGACAGTGGTAGTGTTCAACAGCAACCCTTTGCTCAGCATCGCCGTCAACCTCGTCGCCGAGCACGCGGTGGAGCTCGTCTTCTTCTTAGGCATGACCTACTCGAACCGCAGTCTCTGTCCTCAAATGGAGCTGATGCCGCTCGGGTGCACTCTGCTGAACCTGCTCGGTGTTCTCGGCTCCTTCATTCTACCCCCGCCACTGGTGGACGGGGTACCTCCATCAGTCTCGGCATCCCCTGTGCCGCCCTCAGTGCCAGCTGCGTGGTCTTCTCAACGGTCGTCTTCCTTCTCCCCACAGTGTGCAGTGTGACGACGGTCAGTCTCAACGCCGTCGATCAGCCGCGCCCGCGAGCACACAAAAACTGCCAAGTATGTGGAGGAGAAGCGCCGGTACAATACGCTGCCTATCTCTCAGAGTCTAGTACTTTGCACCTTGGCTGTCTACGTCCTCTACCTCGAGAAGGTGCCGCGGTCGAACCGCAACTGACACCTCTCTCCGTCAACAGCCCTGACACGCTGTGGAGCCTCTTCCCACACGCTTCAGTACCACGAACGGATGTGCGGCACGCGGGAGGTCGACGGCGGCCGTCTCTACTCGAAAACGTTTTCGGTGATAGGAATTTTTGTTCATATTACAACATTGGTAACGCTTTTCTCTCGGTGCTGGTCGTGATGACGCCGGTAGCCAAGACGTCGACGTCGGTGCCCGCCTCCCTTCACACCGCGGATCCCCCCCCCCTGTCATGTGCCCCTGGAGCGGTCCTTTTCCCCTTTTCTGACCCTCTGCTGCTTCGCCGCAACGCTGGTGGTGGGGCAGTTAATGTCGTCGACCCGCGTGCGGTGGCTAGAGGGTGGGAAGCTGCTGGCGCTCTCTGCCCGGACACTGGCATCTGTGCAGGTGCGTGCAGGTGACTCTCAGGAGTAGCGTCCGCATCTGCAGTACTGTGGGCCGCGAAGTCTTCTGTGATGAAGCCCTGCCAAGTGCAGAGCAGCATGTAAAGAGATGTCGCGCAAGTGTATGTACATATATATATATATATATGTGTGTGTGTGTGCCTTGGATGACAATGACGCAGGTGGGAGTGGCCGGCGTGCACGGATGCGTTTGAGCAATCATACCGAAGACGAGAGAGAATTAAGCAGCACAAGCCGGCAGTATACGGCACCGCCATTCGCATGCCGGGAACAGAGATGGGGTGGGTTGGGTCAGCGGCGTCTGCTCGATGCCGTGTCATGCCCTATGCGGCATACCACGGCTGCTTCTGCTGCTGCTGCTGCTGTGTGCACCAATATCGTCACAAGCGCGCGCACGCACACACACACACACTACTGCACCTCCGACACGCCTCTCTCTCTCTCTCTCTCGTCCCCACGTTTTGCACTCCATCAGAGCTCCTTGTGTCTGTCTTCTCAGCCTCTCATCATCCACCACCACCTTGTCTCTTGCGTGGGTGCGAAGAGTGAGTTAGTGCGCAACACAACGAGAGACGCACTTGTTGTGTTGCTCCTCCCCCTCCCCACTATTTTTCTCAACCTCGTCGCGACACCCCACACCACCAGTCTATACGGAATCGCGAACAGCGGGGAAGGTCACCTGCACACGTGCTCCTTCTTCGCCGTACCCTCGTACATTGTTTGTGCTGAGTCGCGGCTGCGCGTTCGCGTCACGGAAGGCCGGGTTCGTTTCCCCCTCACCTCAGCGAAAGGTGCGCTAGTGAACCCCACAACCTCCCCTTCACAGCCCTTCCCCGCACGATTGCTGCCGTAGATCATCGCGCGCTTGCAGGGCTTTCAGCGTCTCCTCGGTCCCCGTGGCTCTTTCCTCTCCTCCTCCCGCTCACGATGCTGTCTAGCGGCTTGGACGAGCAGTTTTTGCACCGCTGCTGCGTGCAGCTGTCGGCGGCGCTAGTCGACCCCACGGTGCTGAGCACGGAGCAGGGGAACGCCATCCGCTTCGCAAAGCAACACGCAGCGGCTCACCCTCGCGAGGTTGCCCGCGCGCTCGTTTGGCGCGTCGTCGACAGCGCCGATGACACACTCGACCAGTCCGTGAACGAAGACCGTGCCGGGGCGTGGGGCGTGCTAACCGCTGTGATTGCGGAGTGCGGCGACGCGAACAGTGAGGTGTTCCGCACATCGCTTGGCGACCATCTTGCTTCTCTCCTGCCGTACCTTGTCGGGTATCGCTGGCATACATCGGTGCGCAGCGTTCAGGAAGACGGGCTCCACAGCAGCGCTGAGGTTGTTCTCAACTACGACAAAGTCGTCCCAGCGTCGCTGATTAACGGCTTCAGCTCTCGAAGCGTTGACTCATACGCGGTGGCGGTGATGAACCGCCGGTACCGCAAGTACCTCGCTGTGTGGAAGTCCGTGTGGCGGCCAGACGTGTATCAGACACTGAAAGACATGGTAAAGCGTGTCGAGGCGACCGGTAACTTCCTGCCTCCCATGGCAGAGGATGTGTTGGTCGTGCCGGACCAGTATCGGGAGAGTCTGTGGCGGCTGCGCCGCACGGCACCGCGGCCGAGCATCACACTCGAGCTTCTGCGGAACTATGGGTGGCCAATGACGCTGCTTCCGCGCGAGAACAATAACACTATACGGGCACCGAGCTATGTGCTACCGAAGGCAGAGGCAGAACTGCGTCAACTGGATCCAGCCATGCATCAGACCGTGTTTCAGTGGCTGAAGACCATGCACCAGAAGCGCGGCGGGTGTGCTGGATGCGATTCCTGGGATCACACGGATGTCCGTTGTCCCTGTGAAGCGCCCTTCTGGCGCTCCCCGAGCGACGAGAGCGCCATGAAGACTCATCGCGCGCTGGTCGCCACTGCCACCGGCGGTGCGGCGCTTCCGGTCTTAACTTACGTGCAGTCTGCTCGCATCCTCTACGCGTCTAATCTTCGGCTGCCGCTGCGCGTGCCGGAGGCCCTGGACACAATCACAAAGCTCATCCGCGATGAGAAGCCCTACGAGGAGCTGCTCGCCGCGTTTGACACGGTGCGTGGTGCCGTGACAGGCCCACGCGAGCGGCACGCCCTGTGGCGACACGCCTCCTACCACCTACTCCCCTCCAAGACGGTGTTTGCAAAGCCGCACGATGAGGCGCTAAGCCCGTGCATGAACAAGATTCGCAACCTCTTCCGGTGCTCACGACGCTTCCAGGAGTGGGAGCAGCTGATGGACGCGGTAGACGTGCTTGACATGTGTTTCCGCCGCCGCGATGTCTCCAGTCGAACTCGTCGTAATCTCGAAGAGGTGCAGGCAACGGTCTCATTTTTCTTTTGCCTGGTGGACGGCTCCCTCGCGGCGAGCTTCAATCCTGCCACATACGCGCGGGTGCCAGAGGAAGTAGAGGCTCTGGCCCCCCTAAAGGACAACCTGTGCCGTGTGTGCCTCGAGCCGTTCCACACGGCGGTAACCTGCCCCCTCGTTCGCGAAGACGAAGAGGCCGAGCACCGCCGCCACAGCACCGGCACCAGTGCGACAAAGCCCGTTATCGAGGAGTGGGACCTGCAGGTGGCGCGCCGCGTCCTAGAGGACAACGAGTGCCTGTTTATGAAGTACCCTGCAGAGGCACACCGTATCACGGCTGCGATGGAGCGCATCGACGTGGACGACCGACCTGCAAAGGACTTCCGCAAGGCTGAGCTTCAACTGGCAGTGAAGCTCATCCATGAGCGGCGCGTCGCTGTGTGCCCCCAGTGCAATGTCACCGGGCACAGCCTGCGCAACTGCGAGCGCCGTGCGTACCGTGCGCTGAGTCGAGAATCTTTGCGGCCGATCGACGTTCGGCTTGATCCCCACATGCTTCGTCAGTGCGTACGGCGCTATGGTTCAGAGGACGCCCTGCACAGCGAGCTGCTCGATGCCATGGACCTCTACGGGCGCGGTGCACAACTGCTGCCCACCGCCTTCATTAAAGCCATTCGAGAGATGGAGGACGCCCGCATCCCGCTCGCTGCGGCCCGCTATGCAACGGAAACGGTGCAGAGCTTCCTGCTCTTCAGCAACTCCACCGACCTCCTGCAGCACCTTCGCCAGTTTCGAGCCGCGCGCTTCCCTGAGGTGTGTATCTTCTGCGACTCGTACCACCACCGCAGTGAGGACTGCACCCGATGCCGCGAGGACGAGCGCGGGTACCTGCAGGAGCTGCGCCGCACCGGCCTGACTCTCTGGACGTATCTATTGCACCGCGACGCGTACGACCAACTGCTGCCAACGGATTACGCACGAGGCAAGGAGAGTGTGTTAGCGCTCGTGGAACAGTTTGAAGCGGACTACCGCCCTGGTGGCATTGGCCGCTCACGCTTCTTTAAGGATAACGATCTCCCTGATATGACCCCGGGGACCATGATGGCGAACACATACGCGTCCGTCACTGACACTCTGACACCGACGCAGACACGCGCGGCACTGGGGGAGACGTCGACCACCGCAACAGAAGCCGCCACGGCCGGAACAGGTGGAGCCGCAGGCGGCGAAGCAGCGTTAATCGGTGGCGAGGTGGACGCTTTTGGTCACGTTGGCGACGGGAGCGATGAGAAGCACCAAAGTGCACCGTCAAGTTGCGCACCGTCGGAAGAACATCCCCAAAGAAAGAGGCCCCGCAGCGATGACGACGCTGAGCAGGCTGACACGGAAGCGCGAGGGGGAGAGGAAGCCAGTGTGCAGCAGGATATGGCGGAGGAGCCGCCCACGGCACGTGTGCACGTGGAACAAGAAGCGCAGTAAGGTGGCACCGAAAGGATGCCGTTTAAAGATGGCGTGTGAAATATTGAGGCGACGACGACGATGATGATGATGATCCTGCTGTTGCTGTAAATTTGTGGGGCGCGCCCCCTATGTGTTGGTGAGCGCATGTGTGTACCAGAGCAAGAAAAAGACTAGGGTATCTCTCTATGCAAGAGGTGGTGTGTGTTGGCATGTGAGCGGACGCGTATCCTTGCGTGCATGCCCAAGCATGTGTTCGTGTTTCTTGAGAACTATAAGCACAATATCTACCAAAGAGTATGGAGCACTGCTGCTGTGTAGCGTAGTCGTTGCGCTGCATGTGTGAACCAGCGCAATGGCAACTGCAGGGCACTCGAGAGAGAGAAACTCAGTGTGGCATCTCCAATAGGCGTAGCGAGTCCTTGCTTCCTTCGTGCGCATGTGTGTGGGGAGGGAGAAGGAAGGGGGCGCACACGGTGGCCGGCGTCCGCTCATTCTCACATCAGTACGGCACTCCTTCTGCTTTCTTCCCCACCACCACCTCACCAACTACACTATGCACACATACATGTGAATGTATATCGCAACGACGGCAAGAAGTTGACACTGCTGTCTGTGTATATGTGTGGGTGGGTGGGTGGGTGGGTGGTGTGTGTGTGTGTGTGTGTGTGTGTGCATCCTCCCCTCAGCTGCACGCAAGCGCACACACAGGCATGCATTCATACACAAGAGCGAGCTTAAAGTGCTTCGATACGCGCATACAAGTGGCTGCATAGAGTCAGACCTCTCCCCCAACCCCGTCCCTCCCTTCTTCCCCTCCCCTGCTGAAAGCGAAGCGGTTGTGGCTCTGCCGCCTTGTGCGTAGATACACGCACATACACACGTGCGCGCGATGCACAAGAAGCTGCTTCTGTTTGGTGGGACCGGCTTTGTGGGCTCGCTGGTGGCTCAGAAGGCGCTGAGCCGTGGCTACCACGTTGTCATCGCGACCCGGGGCGGGGCACCGCCCCTTGGCTCGCCCATGGACACGCTGTACAAGCGAGTGTGCATGATTGGTGGGCCAGCTGCAGCGCGGGAATCCATGAGTGGAACACTAACTACGGCTCAGTCGTCCGCGGCATCGCCACTTTCGGGCAGCACTGGCGGCAGTACTTACCTGCGCCCGTCAGCGGATCACCTGGTCAAGATGGTGGGTCAGATGAGCAAGGAGACCGCGCTGGAGTTTGTCAGCATCGACGCCACCAGCAGGGACCAAGTGTTTCATTTTCTGCATGACCACCCTGATGCCACAGCAATCGTCAACGCCGTCGGCCTCCTCACGCGAAGCTACGAGGACGCACGGCAAGTCAACGGAGATGTCATGGCGAACATTGCGGCCGGCGTCTTCCACCCGAAGCTGGCGCCGGCGGTGCAGAAGGTCGTTTACGTGTCGGCGGAACCGTACAATCTGTACTCACCGCGCGTCCTCGGCAGCAAGCGTCTGTTGAAGGGGTACTTCCACGGTAAGCGCATTGGCGAGAAGGCGGTTCTGGAGAACCTTGGCAACAAAGGAGTGGTGCTTCGGCCCAGCTTTGTCTACGGCACGCGTCACGTCCTCGTAACCTCCGCCGTGAATCCCGACGCAGTCAGCACGATCTCCGTACCGCTGCACTGGATAGGCCTGCCCTTGGACAAGTTGCTGACAGCCGTCGGTGGCGGCAAACTTCTCATGCCACCGGTGAGCGTGGATGTGGTGGCCGAGGCAGCCGTGCGCGCGTGTGCGTGGGCGAATCGGGTTGGCAATGATATATACGGCATCTGTGACGTATACCGCATGCATAACATCTGCGACACTGTCGATGTATCGCTTCCTGAAGACACTGCGACCGCATCCGCCGCGTCGAGGGAGGCGAGCAAGTCCACGAACGGCAAGTAGGAGGAGGCGGTTGACAAGAAAGGAACAGGGGAGCGTGTGTGTGCGTGCGGATGGTCGGCTGTTGGTGGTCACAAAAGAAAAGGAGTATTATCTATGCAAAACTGAAGAGGAGCACGCCTCTCCTCCTTCACAATACGCCAAAAGCACAAAAGGCATGCACACACACACACACTAGAAGAAGCACGGAGCAGCAGGGGTGCCGGTGCATTCATTTCAGGGGGTCCGAATGGTTTCTTCTCTGAGCGCAGCGGCAACTTTGCCCTCTCCCCTCGCGCGCGTGCAAGTGCGCAGGTCCGTACAGGGGGGCACATGCACAGTGCCAACAGCAAATGTGCGAGTTTCTCCTTTCACTTGACTCCCCTTTGCATTGTGAAAGCTGTGAAAAGGCAGTGGCGTGCGCACACACTCACCGCATCCTCCTCCTCCAGAGCCGCGGCTTTCCTCGCTCATTCGCTCAGTCTCACGGGTAGTGTTGTCGTACGTCATCATGCTGCCTGCCCCACCATCCAGCAGGGTCATGCGGCAGTTGCAGAACACCCGTGACCTCTCTCTCCTTTTTCGGCGACGTGCTTGGGGCGCACACGTAGCTACGACGTCGTCTTCGGCCTTGTGCACAGCGCGTCGGTGCCTATCTCAGCAAGCGAAACACTGGATGAATAAACTGCGCTATGGTGCCGATGATGCGCCGACAATGGGGTCGTGGGGCAGCGCTTATGAGGACGACGCCATGGACACACGCAAGCTCTACTGTAAAGCCCTCGTGTACGCCTCCGGCGGGAGCCGATTGGCGCGCGACTGGATCGCCGGATGCGCTGCTCTCACAAGCCCCGACACATCCCTCATCTATACAGCGCTGCAGCACGCTGCGACCGAAGTGGATGTGGAGGTGCTACGAGAGCACATTCTTGGGCGCCTGCTCGCTCAGGAAGGCCCCAGGCGAGGCGGCCGCAGTGACGGCTCGTGCAATAACGAAGTGAAGACGAACGTTTGTAGACAAGAAGGCGAGGAGGAGATGGTGCTACCAGGCACCGCCGAGAGTGTGGCGGAGCCATCCGTAGCGCTGAACTGCGCAGAGAAATCGATCATCCATGAACTCAATGAGGCAGATGGCGCAATTGAGACCGCTTCACCACCGATCACCTTAGAGGGCATCCGCGAGGCCGAGCACTGCCTACTCCAGTGCTCACAAGAGGTTCGTTGCTTCATGTACGACGCCATGACTGCCAGTCTCTTCCATAGCAATAACGACCTCCGCATGGTCGAGGCGGCGCGGCGGCACATCTTCTGGATCGGCTCGGGTCAATTTGGTCTCTCCTTCGATGAGCTGACAGCTCTCTGGCGCCTTGTGGAGGCGGAGCTGCTTCTTAAAAAGGAAAAGATCAAAGTGCTTGGGCAGCCGTGGGGCGAGTAGTGCCTGTGTCGCACTGCCGGTATATCTGTAGGCGTCTAGCTGCGTCAATAGTTGATTTACTCCACGCTGTTTCAAATTCTCTGTACTTCACTGTACACGTTGTATGTGTGTATCCGCAACAGCATCCCTTCGCGAAGACGCACAGCGTCTTCCTCGGTTGTCTGGAGCATCCCAAGAAGGCAGGAGGAGCGCATCCGCAAAGGAAGGGCGTCGAAGGGGAGCCCCCCTTCCGGAGGGCGACGATGTTCGAGATGGCACAGGCTCGTCGCCGCCTCGCTCACGCCGTCCCGCTTCCCAGCGCGAAAGAACAGAAGTGCCACTGTGCCCCTTCCACCACGAGCGCCACGAGAGGGTGCTCCGTCGCCGTCTGCATCCGCGCAGTTCTCCTCCACGCACATCCCTCCTATCCCTCTCTCCCTTTTTTTGTTCGTTTTTGCCTCTATGGCTTCCACCCCCTCTACCTCTCCTCCGCACACACACACACACACACACGCACGCGCGCGTGCGATAACGGGTGGATCCCTGCACAGCATCTCGAGCATTGTAGCGCTGTGCAACGTCGCCATCTCCCCCTCCCCGCCCTCCCGCCGCGTGCCTCTGTCCGTCTGCCTTTCATTTGCCTTCGTGTCTCTCTGTGGCGCCTCTCGTTTCTGTCTCCGCCCCCGACACACACACATTGGAGCACGCAGCTGCCCCGCGACATAGCGCACCATCACCACCGTTGCGCCTCACCACCCCATGTCTCACCGGTACGACTCCCGCACCACCACCTTCTCCCCTGAAGGACGCCTGTATCAGGTGGAGTACGCCGTGGAGGCGATCCAGCAAGCTGGCACCGTCATCGGCGTGTGCACGAAAGATGGCGTCGTGCTTGCCGGGGAGAAAATGGTGCCTCACCCGCTCTTCGACAGCGAAAGCATGCAGGACAAGAACACCAGTGGGGAGAAGATGTACAAGATCGCCGAGCACATCGGCTGCAGCGTGGCGGGTGTGACGTCGGACGCATACGCCTTGCTGAACTACGCTCGTCTTTCTGCACTACGCCACCAGTACACCTTCCAGGAGCCAATGGCGATCGAGGATCTCTGCCGTATCCTTTGTGACGAGAAACAGCTCTATACGCAGTACGGCGGTGTGCGGCCCTACGGTGTCTCCTTCCTGCTGGTTGGATGGGACCGCTATTATGGTTATCAGCTCTACTCCACCGAGCCAAGCGGTGACTACAGCGCCTGGAGTGCGTACGCGATCGGTCAAAATGATCAGGTGGCGCACGCCCTGCTGAAGAAGGACTGGCACGAGAGCATGACGCTAGAGGACGGCATGCTACTGGCACTGCGCGTGCTAGGCAAGACGATGGACACGGCAAAGATTGACCTCGACCGGGTGGAGGTGGCGGTGATGCGCAAGGTACCCGCTTCAAACATTGATCAGCTGCTTGACCCGTTCAAACATCACCCCAAGACAACTCCGCGGTTTCAGATTCTTACCCGTAGCGAACTTAAGCCGCATGCTGAGCGCGCTGATCAGGCCAGGGAGGCGGAGGAGAAGGCCGAGGCGGAGCGCCAGCGCCAGCAGGAGCAGGCTCTAGAGTCGTAAGGCCTCCGCGGGCGTGCGGTCTATGTATGTAGGGTATATGGCTGGTAGACGCGTGCGCAATCTGGAAACAGAGCAAGGGAGGAAGGGCTATCGAAGACACATCGCTCCGTGCGGGCCCCCGAAGTTTCACGAGGAGGTATCTCTCGGTAGCATACGGACATATATACGTGTGAGGAGCATCCTCGCTCAGCCGCATGCACTACAGGGGTGTGGCTCCGCCCTTCGTCAACGCTTGTGAGATGCTGTGGGAGGTGAGGGGAAGAGGGGGTCATCACCAGCAGCTGTCAGCTCCCCTTTCCTCTCGGGTTCTCTCCTCTCTAAAGGCGTCCACCATGTCCATCTGTACAGGTGTGTGTGTGTGTGTGTGTGTGTGTGCCTCCGCCAGACTCAGTGCGCTTTCGTTCTTGTTGTTCGCTTGTGTGTACGTTTGTATGTGTGTGTGTGTGTGTGCCTCCGCCAGACTCAGTGCGCTTTCGTTCTTGTTGTTCGCTTGTGTGTACGTTTGTATGTGTGTGTGTGTGTTCCTTTTATTCTTGTGTGCCCGTACTTGCGGCCTTCTCTCTCTCTCTGCCTGTGTGTGTGTGTGTGTGTGTGTGTCTGCCTGTGTGTGTGCATGTGTGTCTGCCTGTGTGTGTGTGTGTGTGCCTGTGTGTGTGCGAAGAGGTGTGCGGGGAAGAGAGAGGAGGGCTACCCGCTGTACGGCGGCGAAGTGAAACAAAAAAGGAAAAGAGAGTGGGTCACACCACCGTATGCCGCGTGTGCGGATGTGCCCATACGCGCGCGTGCATCCGTACGCCGTCCTCGTTGCTGGCGTGCTTATGTGTGGAGGGTGGGGGGTGGAGGGGGGGGGGGTCTGCGTGAATGGAAAGGGTGAGGAAGTTGGAGTCTGGGCATGTTGCGTGGAGCGATAGTCTTGTCCGACTGGGCAAAGTGAATACATCGAAGGACGCGAAAAAGAGACACCGCTCATGATAGGGAAAAAAGAAAACGTGGGACATGCACGCACACAGGTCAGCAGGAGACACCGTCACGGCCCACCCCCTCTCTCCCGCTCCACTCACGCACAGGCGCATATCTGACGCGTCGGATCCTCGCTACGCGGTGCATGCGTCTCAGCGTGTGCGGATATTCTTTTGGTGTAGATGTACGAGCGTACACTCACTCATGTTGTTGTTGTTTGGGGGGGCTACACACACACGTCACCACTCCAACCTTCCAGTCCCCCGTCCGCCCTGGCGCCGGTCCTGCACAAACACTGAGTAGCTGATGCTGATGGAGATGAGGAGATGAGTCGGAGACATCCTGCTTCCCAGTCGCTCCTCCCCCTCCCACACACACACACACACGAGTACTCCCTCTCCGTCTTCCCTCCGTCCTACCGGCTTTTGACGCTGTCCCATCACCGACACACATGTATGCTTGCACGCATCATTCTTTTTTTTTTCCCCACACCAACTCTAGCAGCGGCCGCACGCAGTACAACACCTCTTCTGCCTTCCTCTCTCACACACCCGCACCACACATTCACCGGAACGCATACCTCCAAGCATATATAGCGATCTCCCCCCTCCCTCCCCCCTCCCTCCCTCCCGCCCTCCCTCCCTCCAACCCCCTAAAACTCCTTCCGCCACAGCGCTCGCTTTTATCGCACGCCCACAGACGCACGAACTTCTCTTTGGCTCTTCCGCTTTCGGGAGCGGGCGGGGGCACACATTTACACGTGCGAGAGAGAGAAGGTGAGGAAACCGAAGAAGCGCACAAACGAAAAAGTGCACGCGGGGGGGGCACCTGCCGGGCTCTTCCTCCTTTTTTTTGGAGCACGCACTCGACTCCCTCTCTCTCTGTTTCTCGTTTCGTTGTCGCTCTTCTCTCGGAACGTCGGCCCCACCCACAGAAGTCAAGCCTTTCTGCCCCTCATCTCAGCCAGGCGCTCTGCTCCCCTCCCCCTCCCTCTCCACTTCATTCACGGTTGCTATTGTCTCGTATTCCTTGGGTGCACTCCACTTCTGTCAGTCTAGACGCCTCTGCCTGTGTGTATGTGTGTGTGTGCCGTGTCTTCATTCTGTTGAAGGCACGCATCAGTAGCAGTAGTAGGTACACCTACGTGCACCTCCCAACCAGTGGACCATCCCGGGCTCAGCGCACCAAAGCAGAGCACACGCGCAGGCCACTTGTTGGTGTGCCACCTTTTCTGTTTTCTTTCTGTCATCCCTCGCGCCCACCATTAGATTACTCGCTTGCCAGAGCGGGTGCTCTCGCTCGCTACGCTGATCACGAATCGTCTCTTAGTGCTCCGTCATCGATTCCTGGCCCAGCCACACACACACGCACACGTCCCTCCAGTCGCTCACTCAGTCTCGTTGCAGCACTTTCGTAGTTCGCTCTATTCGTGTCGGCCAGGGGACGTACCCATTCGCACACGCAGCCAGAGATTCACGCGCAGAGAAAGTACACCGCTACTGCGTTCGTGTCTTTACTCTAGTGCAGGGACGCACTGTGTGTGTGTGTGTGCATACTTCTGCCCTCCTCCTGCTTTTGGTTGTTTGAGGTGGTTGCACAACAACACTCTCCATCGAAGAGGGCGCAGGCACACGCGCACCCCTACATCATCACTACAAAGTCGAGCTGGCACCCCTTCGTCTCTGTCTCTTACTCGCCCAAACTCACAGGCTCCTTAGCCTTCTTTGTTGACTTCTTGTTAAATATTTTTCGGTTTTACCTTGCTGCTGCTGCTGTCGTGTGCGCGCGTGCGCGTAATCGACCTCCTCTTCCACCCAATCGTTCGTTTGCTTTCCCTCACGTCTCCGTGTGTCTGCCATCCCACCCAAAACTCGCTGTGGTTGGCAGTTGTGTTGCCTCTGTCCCTCTCCTCCATACACTTTCATCGAATCCTCAGCGGCCCTCGCCATCACACCTTGCTGGGATGCGCCATGTCCGAGAGCGCAGTGCAGCTACGGATGGTGCAAACGCTGGCGACAGCAGCCTCGCCCACGCGCCGTCAAAGATGAAAGATGTCATCGGCGTGAATGGCGTCTCGCTCGGCTGCAGTAGAGGCGAGGATGAGAAACTGGCCACCGTCGCCAACGGCAAGCCAGGTCGCTCGCGTCGCCATGTTGAAGTCATCTTCCACCCGGAGCTGCGCCGCACCAAGGAGGTGATACGGCGCCCAGAGTGGGTGCGCCGTGCTGGCGAATGCGTCGCCCATCGTGGATCCCTCAGTACCATGGCGCTTTTCGGCATTATGTTCGCCAACTGTGTTGGCGGTGGCTACGGCTTCGAAGACGGCATTGGATCAGCTGGCCCTCTTATCACACTTATTGTGTGTGGTATCTTGCCATGGATGTGGGCCTTCCCCACCGGCCTCGCTGTCGCCGAGCTCTCGACAGCGGTGCCGAGCAACTCCGGTGTGCTGATGTGGACCAATGCGGCGTTTCCGCCCTTTATATCATTTATGTGCATTTTGGCGACCATCTTCATCACTTTCATTGGCAATGCCACGTACCCGAACCTCACGGCCGAGTACGCGCAGCAGCTGGGCAGCCTCAAGGTCGCGCCGGTGGCGGGTGTGAAGGTTGGCGTGGTGGTACTCTGCTGCGTCCTCAACTGTGTCGGTGTCGAGATCGTTGGCAGCTCCTCTATCCTCCTCTGTGCCATCACTATTTTGCCCTTCATGCTGCTGACGGCGATTCAACTCTTCTCCAAGGGCTTCAACAAGGCGGTGCTGTATGTGGATGTGAAGCATGTAAAATGGGCCGACTTCTTCTCCATCATTAGCTGGAACTACGCCAACATTGAAAACGCTGGTGCTGTTGTCGAGGAAGTCGCGAACCCGCGCAGGGCTCTACCAAAGGCCATGATGATGCTAATGCTGAGCACGTACGTTGGCTACGTTATGCCAATGCTGGCTGGCGTGAGCGCTATGGGCGTTGACCAAGACTACTCGAAATGGCAGGCGGGGCACTGGCCTGAGGTTGCGAAGGTGATCGCTGGTGACTGGCTCAAGTACATGCTGTTCGTTGGCGCGCTGCTCAGCGGCATCGGCTTCACCCTGACCAGCATGTGCTGCACGAGTCGGCTGCTGGCTGGCATGGGCACCATGCAGATGTTCCCCAAGAAGGTGTCGAGGGTGATCGGCTACTACCACCCGCGCCTAGGCACCCCCATCCCAGCCATCCTGATCAACTCCCTAGTCACTCTTATCTTCAGTGTGAGCATGGACTTCACCAGCGTCGTATCGCTGTGTCAGTCGATCTACTGTCTCCGCATGCTGCTCATCTATGCGTCACTCGTCAAGTTGCGCATCGACTACCCGAACCTGCCACGGCCTTACGCGCTTCCCTTCAATACCTTCATGACGGCACTAGTGCTACTGCCGGCGGCGGCCTTCTCGTTAATGGCCTCGATTGTGTCAGCCATGACCTCCCTCGGCATAGGTATAGCACTTGTCGGCTTCGTCGTCGTTGGCAGCGGTGTGTCGTGGCTGTACTGCCGCATTTTTGCCCGCAACGGCTTCCAAGGTGTTATTGTGCAGTGCGAAGTCTCCTCCGGCGACGATGTGGAAACCGGTGCGGCCGACAGCGACGATGACCACACACTGAGCGAGGGCGTCTTCTACGCAGATGAAGAGCGCAACGGCGGCGAGCCGGTTGACGACCTTCTGCTTGGTATTTTGCCCATGCCTCTGGCCTCACCCGGGTCAGTCACATCGGCTACTTCGCCGCACGGCGGCGATGTCAGTCCTGGTCAGCTGAATGCGCGGCGTGGAACAACTGACGGCGATGCCGTCGGCACTCGAGCAGGAGAGGAGCTTCTTTCCATGGAGTACACCCTTCAGGATGGGCCCAGCACAGATATTATATTTGTGAACAACAACACCACTGGCTGCTCGCCAGCATGCAGCTTCCCTGCATACAGGGTCCCCTGCGGTGCTGAGACGACCATGCGTCACCGCCACCGCTCCCGCAACCACGGCGCTGGTGGCGGCGGAGGCGGTGTGACCAACAGCGGCAACTACGGCACCGCTGTGAGTAGCGAAGACAGCGACGAGGAGAGCAATAGTACCCCTGTGGAGCGCAGCGGTGGCGGCTTCACATTGTCAACTTCAGGTGTGTCTGGGCAGGTGCTGTCGGTATCGCCACCGCAATCGATATTGAGTCCACAGCAAGTTCTCCTCACCGTGCCGGCCGCTGGCAGTAAGAGCAGCAGCCGAGCGCTAACGCCAGTGAGCGGCTGCCGAAGCCCGATTTTGGCAAGCCTCATCAATATGGGCACGGCGAGAAAACCGCCCCCTCCTCCTCCGAATTCTACGTAGCTCAACAGTGGCTCACGTCGGTACAGGAGCGGCTGCTTGCTATGGACCGCTGCCGTCTGAGCGCAGAGAGGCGCACGCATGAAAGTGGGTGGTTTGGGGTGCTCGTTGACTGCGTGTGTGTGACGTTATGGCGAGTGAGTGCGCAACTCTTCTTGGCCGCTGACCCTCCCTTCGCCCCCACCCACCCCACCCCACCCTCGGGCCCATTCCTCGGACTCGAAAAGCCACCTGGCCAGGGATGCGGGTGGATGGGAGAGGTGTACGTGAGCACAAGTATGTGTCGATCTCATCCAAGCTTAGCTCCTGTGTGTAAGTGTGTGTGTGTGTGTGTGTGTGTATCCTCCTTCCTGCCCTTCCCGCTCGCACATCATTGCACACTCACGCGTGTGTGAACGTGCGTGTGGGGTCGAACAGAGGTCTCCCTCTCTCCGCTGGAGGTCTTCGATGTTTGTTCGCTTCAGCACGGACACAGTTACAACTCTGTGTGTTATGTGCATGCTCCAACACAAGTATACACGGCAGTCCGAAGCGCCCCTGCTCACATGTACACACACACACACACAGACAGACACTCACGGGACCTGTCCGTGTCTCTCTCTTTATATATATATATATATATATATATGTGTGTGTGTGTCAGAAACAGAGAACGCCAAAGTGTATGGCAAGCGAGGTCAGTGAGGTCCAGAGGCGGAGGGGACGGGTCACACGGTCTGGGCTGCCAGGAGGCTTTATATTGTCGCGCGCGCGGCAGTGAGGAGAGAACGGTGCACGCGCACATCGGGTTGATCTGAACGCGGGTGCACAGGAGCAAGGATGGGGAGTCAAAAAAAAAAAAAACATCAACGAGGGAAGCGGCCACTGAATTAGATGGAGCGCCGAGGCAGACAAGCACACAGGCATCATCGAGCGTGTGTGTGTGTGTGTGTGTGTGTACGTTTCTGTTCCTGTGTACGCGGCCACGCACACCCTTCCACTCTCGCACATTCTGGGCCTCTCCTGTGCGCTGTGCGACCGTTAAGCTGCCCGCGGCAGCCCTTGCTACCTTCATCTATATAGTTGTTGTGATACACATATACCCGTCTGTAAATAAGAAGGATGTGCCCACCTCTTGCATACATACATGTATATATACATATATATATGTACATGTATGTATGTGCATGTATGTATGCATGCATAGGGTATCTCAGGTTTGTTGACGGCAGCCTCCTTAACGTTAATGAACAGCAGAAAGAGAGAAATCAAGAGAAGCCAACACGTGCGCGTACCCCTCCACGCGCACTGCCTCGATGGCGGCATTCGTCCCCACCCCCTGCTCCCTTTTCCCCATGCCTTCTGCGAAGCATGAAGCCGAAAAAATCTGGAGTGGCGTGCATGTGCGTCTTGCTCCCTTTCTTCTTCCACATCCGCTGTCTCCACCCAACTTTCTCCCGGAGAGCATCAAGGGCTCACAGACGTCTTTCAAACCTCGACGAGGTGCGCACTACACCCCAACGCGCTCGCCGAAGATCGCACAGGAGGGCCCGTAACACCATCTGAAGAACTCCGTGAAGGCCCCTCCCCCCCCCCTCCATCCCTGCCTGCCTGCCTCTCTCCCTCCCTCCTTCGCATCTATGTTGCTGCACTTCTATTTTTTGTCTGTTGCGGCTTTCAAAGTCACTGGTGTCCGTTGTGCTCGGGCCTGTGCGTGTTTGTTGCACAGGAAATAAATAAGAGGCGACGACGACGAGGCCGCAGCTCTCAGCGTACAGCTGGAGGCCTTCTTGACCCGCCCTCAATCGATCCCCTCCCCTGAAGTAGTCGCTCGCGTGTATGTTTTCATGTAACTTCATTGCGAGACGCTCTCTCTCTCGTTTCTGTGAGTCCTTTCTCTGTTGGCTTTTCATCGCCCCCCCCCCCGCCCCCAGCCCCAGGCACACCTCCGACGTTCTCGCACCCAGCTCCCTCTGTTCCCCGTCTCACCCACCCTCAGCAACGCCGCCATCGCTTCGCCTACTCACTGGCATTCTCGTTGGATACTGCCTATCTGTTTTGGTTCTCCTTTCTACGCGTGGCTTCGCCCTCCCCCACCGAGCCGTACACAGTACACCTCTTTCTCGAGCGTGCCGTCTCTCCGTCACGACGAGCCGAGCAGCCCTGTGTGCGTACGCTTTACACTCTAGAGAGTGGGCATGGATTTCAACGGCGGCAGCGGTGCCGCTGAGGAAGGCGTCCACCGCGAGAACCCGCACACTCCTTGTGCACCCCTCACCCCTCTGTCACCGCCTCCGATGACGCCGACGTCGCCAAACGCGACGGCAATGGCAGAGCAGCAGTGGCAGCCACACTTCTCGCCCCGCCCCTCTTCCCCACCGCTAGGTGGCCAGATGCGCACAGTGGACGAGCCTCACAGGTCGTCGCGTACCGCTGGCGCAAACGCTGGTCGGCAGTACTTCTATACTAGCCCCTCGCCCACGGAAACGGATCAGGTTAGGGCAGCAGACGGCCTTCACCGCACCTGGCTGCCAACGACGCCGCCCATGTCCGCTGGCGCGTGCGCGCCAAGTAGCACAGACTATGGCGCAAGCCCCTCTACTACATTGGTGCACCGAAGCAGCGGTGCGGTGCAGCCGATCACCAGAAGGAATGGAGAAACGGCCTGCGACGGCAACATCCACGGGAGCGACGAGAAACATAACTGCAACGGCGGACGTCCTCTTCGGGACGAAGGCAGCGGCGCCGACAACCTCCACGGCACACTTGCGGTGCGGCTTACGGCAGAGGAGGAGCAAGCAGCGCGTCTTCGCGCGTACGACGAGATGGTCATCAGCACCGCTGTCGTCAACGATGAGGGGGGCGCTGACGGTCTTCTCGTCACAGACGGTTGTGACTTCGTCGCCGATACACTGCACACAATCCTTCCCACCGGTGTAACGCGGTGGTTCTCGAACTCGGTCAACGCAGTGGCGCATACCTCGTCGCACATGGTCCCCGACGGCGTCAGGAGCGCTGCGAACACGGTGTCAAGCACGGTCGGCGTGGGTGCCCAGCACATTGGGGACGCCATTGGCAGGGTGCCCGACTTGGTGGTGGATGCGATTCCGGCCGCTGTGATGTCTGATGACATGAAGCACCTCCTCTTCACAGATTTCAGTAACACCTTCCGCAGCTTCTTCCACACGAATATTTTATCCATGCCCTTTGTCTTCCGTCAAGCCGGGCTGGTCGGCGGTCTTCTGCTGCACGGCTTCGTCGCCCTCACATCTGAGTACGCGACCGAAGCGTACTTTGGGGCGAAGAATCAGATGAAGGGCGCACACAGGGTTGTCGTGTACGGTGATGTGCCGCTCATGATATGGGGCAAATGGTATCCGATGATCAACGTGTTCTACGGTGTTATTCACCTCGTCGGCTTCATCGCCTTCTCCTCGTCTAACGCGGTAGTGCTGCTCGGTGCCATGGGCATCAAGGGTGACAGCGCCCAGGCGCTGGGCTTCATCTTACCCTCTGCAATTGCACTTCCGCTGGTCCTCATGAAGAGCGCTCGCAGTCAGAAGTCATTGGCCATCATGTCCAACACCCTTGTTCTGAGCTCCGTAGTTTTGATGTGCGTGGACTTCACCTACAAGCCCCAGCCGCCCATGAAGTTGTGGCCCTATTCACCATCTGATTTCTTCGTCGCCCTTGGTGTAGAAGTGTACGCCTTCACCGGTATTGGTTCGGCGATCACGGTAGAGCGAGCCATGGCGCCGCAGCGCTACCTCAAGCTGCTGCGTGTGTCGGTGGCGATTACGTGGGCGCTTCTCATGATATTTGGCCTCAACGGCTTCATCGCCTACGGAAGCCACACCTGCTCCGTCATGACGGTGTCACTGAAAGCGGGTCCACTGCAGACGGCGGTGAGTGTGCTGCTCTTCCTCGCATCACTCACGATCATCCCGCAGCACACGTTTCCGCTGTGTGAGCTATCGGACCGGTGGTTCCTGGGAATTACATGGCTCACTCACTACTGGGACATGAAGCCAAACCTGCTGCGTATCGCATACCTCATCCTGAGCGTCTGCGTCGCCGTGACTGTTCCGTACTACGGACTTGTCTTGTCCATATCTGGCTCGCTTGGCTGTGGCATCGTTGGCCTCGTCGTGCCTGCTGCGCTGGACTACGTGAGACGGGAACGCTGGGCCTTGCGGAAGGGTCGAACCCTTCGCTCCTGGGAGTACATCCTCGTCTTTGGCCTCGGCCTCTACGGGGTTGTTGTAGTCATTATTGGATTCGTATCGGGTAGCTACCAACTGTGGAAGACCATTCATACGATCTCCCCTGACAGCTGCTAGTGCAGCACAGGCGCGTATGAGCCGTCGTCCCCCCCCCACTCCCTTCCTCTCAACTCTCCCCATCTGAAGCTGTGAGAGAGCATGCGTACGTGGGGGGGGGGGGGGCAACATGCGAACAGGTCACACTGGGAAGGGGGGGGGGGCGGGGCATTGTCAATGATCCGCGGGCACATCTCTGCTGATGTGTTTATGCGTGTGCACCGCACTCTCTACGGCGCTGACCCCTACTCGCCCCCATCTCTCTGTGTTCGTGTCTGTGGCCGGTGCCTGTACATGTTGAGAACTCTGCTGCACACATGAAAGACCGAGTGTTAGCGCCCTGCACGGCAAATTCCGAGAGTCGAGTAATACGACAGACGCGGAGAGAGCGCGGAGCGGGTGGTTGACACCCATGCATATGCGCAGGGATGCACAAAAGGGGGAGAGCTGAACCTCCGCATACGCAGGCGCAGATGTGCACAGCGTCGCCACCGCTTCGCTTTCCTCTGCTCTCATCGTCGTTATAGCGATCCCTTCGCTCCTTTCTTTTCATTGTGGTGTGCTCGTATGTCTTGTCTGCTTGGGTCTGCGCTCCACCATTTTCTGCACCTTCTCAAACCGGCCCCACGGGTGCTTCTCGGTTTATCTCTGACAGGAGGAAGGGAGCGTGTAGGTTTGCGGTGGTGAGGCCTGTTGCCCACTAATATTCTTTCCGGTTACTCTCTTTCAACGTTTCTCTGCAAAGGATGCCCGCTTCTCTTGCATCCTCATCTGCGTCTGTTGTGCGCTCCACACGGCACTGTCCTTCGACGTGCTTTCTTCGCTACCCCACCCCCCCCCCCCCACCCCACCCCCCAGCGGACATACTGTTGCTGCACCCCCCCCCTCGTGCCGTACTTCCTCGGTTCCTTGACAGCTGCCCTCACTTCCCACCGCCTATGTCTCTCTTGTCGCACCGCTTCTCTGTTTTCCTTGCCGCATGCCACCTCCCCCCCCCCTCCCTCCCTTGCTTTCTCCTGTTTCCTGACTACGCTGAGATGTGCTTGCTGGTGTCCGTGTCGGTCTGCCCGCTCGCGTTGCTCCTGCCTCTCTCTCTCATCGCCCAGTCTCCGCCTACGTCTTGAGCTCTCCTCGAGTCTTGTATACGCAAAACGCGCTGCTGGCAGGCACTGTGAGATAGCTGGAAAATGCTCGTTGATACGTGACCGTTCTCGGACCGTCGAGCACGAGTGACACCGCGCTCTACTCGCCCCCGGGCCCTGACACACACCTCAAGCCGTGTGATCGGGACCAGCAGCAGGCACGCCGCTACAGCTGTGTGCGCACCCATGCGCACCTGAGCGCAGCCCCTGCCCCCAACCCTATCCACCACCGGCAGGCACTGCGAGGGCCGGGCGGGATGCGTTCGGGTCATGCTGGCACACTGGCCCTCATGTGAAGGATGCAAGCGCGTTCACGGCCGCAGGTCGCACGGACTCAGCGCTGTCCGTGACCCGACCTCCCTGCGGCGTGGGCACTTGACCCCATCATGACCATGAGCGACTCCGCGTTGGGCGGGGAGAACGAGTGGGGCACCGGGTCCCGAGATGGCACGCCTGGCCGTGTGGACGCCCGTCTTTATGCCCTCCGGCTATGAGGGACGACTGAGAAGTGACAGTAATGGAAGAAAACTGAACGAAATAAGAAAGTCGATGGGAAGAAGCCAGGCAGTGTTGAGACTCATCGGCGTGTGGATGGCACACACACACACACACACACACACACAAGGATGCCCTCACGTTGCAGGAGCCTCCCTTCGGGCCGCTCGCTAGATGCGTCTGCGCTGAAGGGTGTCCCGCAGGCGCATCCATTAGCTATTAAGCGCACTTTAGGTGGCTGCATGTTCTCAACGACAACACGTTCATCACACACACACACGCACACACACACATCTCCCTCTCCTCCTGGGCGTTGTGTGGTGGTGGTGATTGCATGCTCTCCACTCACACGTTTCTTGTCTCTCACTTTCCCTGTACCCTCTTCCCCCTATGCCGTGGAGGTGCATCCCCCGCCCCTCCTCCTCCTCCCCACACACGCACACACAAGCCCTAGCCACTCGCCCGGCCCTCCTCCTGTGTGCGGTACACCACGCACAAAGCTCATCTCAGTGTATTCCTTTTCATCTGTCTACCCTCAGCTCCACTTCAGCCCCACTGGTGGCATTGCCCCCCCCCCTCCCCCTCCCCCCGCCTTCATAATAGTTTCTACCTTGCTGGAAGAGGCCTGCCGGCCACCACTTCCCGAGCGTTTTTCTCTTCCACATTTGTTGCCTCTCGACTCGATTCGCTTGCAACAGCCCACGCACACGCATTGCTTTAACTACATACACGCACGCTCAAGAGGCAAGGGAGGAGTACACGTTGAATGACAGCGGGAATTACTGAACAGTTCATTAGACTTCTTCGCCTCCGCACATCTGTTTCCCCTCATACACACACGTGCACGCGCGTCTCTCTCCCACGACTGCTCGCACCAGTTTTACATCGCTCCTTTTCTTGTTCCCTCTCTCCCTCTCTCTGTTGCTTTTTCTGTGTGCCTGTGCAAGTGTGTGTGTCTGTGTGTGTGTGTGTGTGTGTGTGTGTGTGTGTGTGTGTGTGTGTGTGTGCGTGTAACTCACTCCTCGCCCCTGCGCGCCTTCTCATCGCACCCCGTAGCTTGCTGCTCACATCCACGTCTTTCCTTTGTATCAGCACACCTTAGCTCTTGTGCGCGTTGGCCGCCCGACACACTCAACGTGTCGCCCCGTCAGCGGTGTCGATTTGGTGCGTCTCTGATTTCCTTGCGCCCGCCCGTTTGGATCTCTTTCTTGCAGGGAGGGCCTCTCGAGTGTGCCCTGCGTGTGTCCTGCTCTGTAGTTGTCGCTTGGATGTGGACCTTGTGTCCCCACCCCTCTCTTTAGTCGCCACTCCGCCCCAGATACTGTAGATATAGCGGTGAGTAGCCCCACTCCACCGCCCCCCCCCCGAGTGTTTCTGGGTGCCTTCCTTTGCCATTGCTGCGCTGGTCTCTTGCTATCTCGGTATCCTGCCCCCTCTCTCTCTCATCCCCGTGTAGCGGTGTTCTCGTCGTGCGTGCATGTGTATCGCCGACTTGATCTGTTGTGCTGCTCTAGCTCTCCTGAGTAACGATTGCCCTGTCATTCTCCCATTAGCGTAGGTCCCTTCCTCCCCGCTCTCTCTCTCGTCGATCCGTTCGTCTGAACTCCTTTCTACGGCGTACGCGGGCGCATTCACATACGGGTATCGGTCTGCGTGCGTGTGTGCGTATCATAACGAGGGAAAATTTGGTGCTTGCTTCATTGATTCTTCACTGTTTTTTTTTTTTCTGCCGCTGTCTATCTCTTCTCTCGTGTGTCGCGGGCGCTGCTCCATACCTCCGCCAAGTGCCCCCGTACCCCTCCCACACCCATTCTGGTTTTGCATGCGTACGTCTTGTGGAGGGTACTCGTTGCTGCCGCGGCTCACCTCCTCCCCACCTCCCCCCCCCTTGTCGCGTTGCACCATTGTTGTTGCTGCTTGAATCTCTTCCTGCCCACCTGAACATTCGTTGCGTGTGTGTGTTGCCTCCCTCGCACATCTCCTTGTGCCATCCCTCACACAGCCTTGCGATCCCTTCCGGCGCGGCGGCAAATTTATGGCGTTGTTCTACTTCGGGCAGCTCTCCCTCGCCTCCATCTACCCCAGCCTACATCTCTGATCCGTGATTGGTTGGCTGCGGCTTCGAGTGTGTGTGTGTGTGTGTGTGTGTTGGTGGGTGGGTGGGTGCCTGCCGACACTCGTGCACGGCCGCGTCCCAGTCGATCAAAGGTAGGATTTGGGCACGATCTCCTTCGCTCTCTGCTTTTGTTTCACTCTGCTCTTCGTGGTGTGCGTACCACTCACTCACCCCTGCGTTGGCCAACCTCACGCACGCCTTCATTAGTGTTGCCGCTGTTTTTTTTTCCCTGTCGTTGCAACCGCCATCAACCACCTTGCGCCAACTCCGCACGCACGCGCATGGAGGGGAGCCAGGTATGCGCCAGTCACCGTGGAAATCGACCTCCAACGCCGCATTTGGAAACCTGTCCACCGAGGAGGAGCGCTCAAGTCGCCACGGCAGCGCTAACACCAGCTTCAACCACCCCCCGAAGCAGCCACAACAACCGCTGCGACCTATGTCCGGACAGGCTCTCGACACCATTGTTGGGGTAGTCGCATTGTGCGACAACTCCAAGTGCACGCCCGGCACCTCTCAGACGGAAGAGGCGCCGATACCACCGTTGTGTGACATGAACAACGAGTCAGCGGATGCTCTGATGATGCGCAAGAGCAGCAGTGAGCTCGACGGTTACTGCAGCTCCTGTGAAGGATCGCTGCCGGATGACAGCGCCAGCAGCAGTAGCGAGCGCGACTCTCCTGTGGCGTTGCCGACACGCATGGCAACTACTTTGCGCAAGAGCTCTTCTCGCAAGCCCCACAGCCACCATCATCGCTATCGCTGTCACGGATCACCTCCACACAACGCTGCCCGTGATGAGGAACGACAACAGCTGGTAGCCATGAGTTTCAGTGAGTCGACAGCAACTTCGAAGGCAGGGGAGGAGCAACTTGTGAAGTTGGCAGACTCTGCTACGACAACAGTAGAATCGCCTGCCGTCTCATCGCCGTCAGTATCTATGACAGGGGGCCCAGCGCGGGAAGGCGCTTTCAGGGGGATTCGCACACCCTACCCAAAGCCGATCACAGCGACCACAAGTACGAAGACATCGCTAGCGATGATCTCAGCGGCGCTGAACGTCGAGAGCCACACTGCTGAGGCTGCCATGAGAAACAACAACCGTAGCCCCTGCCCCCAACCACTGAATGAGGGGGGCAACACACGTGATGCGGTGCCGCTGCAGGCCTTGGCGTGTGAAGGAGGAGGCGCATCTGAAGGGGCGCTGCGCCCCTTGACAACATCGCGGCTATCGCGTTTGCCCAGCAAGCACAGCGACGCCGTCGAGTCGTCGATAAACAGTGCCGAAGGGAACCAGTGTTTTGTGGAGCCGCCGCCCACCACGATGGTGCGTCTGCCCACCCTTTCTCCCGTTGAGACGGTAAACCTGGTGGATACTGCGGTCCTCAGCAGCAATGGAACCGATGGCTGCGCCGTTGCCACCGGAGACGTGCTGCAAGTGGCATTATGCGGTGTGACAAATCCTTCACTTGTCGACAAGCCAGCATGTGTCGCTCCCGTTGCGGCGGATGTGAAGAGTCACACGGTGAACAACAGTTTCAGGTCTGTCACGCGCGCCGCCGCCTCCGAAATTTGGCAGGAAACTGCCCAAGGCCCCTCTGTAGAGTCTCCGCCCGATAAGAAGCTCTCCCGCCTACCTGCAGGTGAGGCCAAGGCAGGGGTCACGGGCGTGGCCTCACAGGCCACACCTGTTACCAACGTTCCCACGTTGACGTCGACGAACGCGAAAATTGCGCTAGGCGATGCCGCAGCCCAAACCTCTACCATGCACCAACAAACACACTTCGACGCCCGCACGCGTGTGGATCTCTCCAGCTCCTCATCGGTTGGCGGTCACCACCTCTCTGTAACAGAGGGAAACGCCTTCCTGAAGCAGTCGGGCTCCCGCCGCGAAGAGGCCTTCTACAACACGATACGGCCCTACCAAGAAGCGCTCGTGCGGGAAGCCGTGCGACAGGCGCCGCACACGGTCCAGCATTGGAGCCACCACCACGCGGGCACACCGTGTGCAGGCGTTCAACAAAGTGCAGCATCCGGCGCCGCCTCTACCCTCTGTAAAGAGGAGAACCTCTCGCCGCTTCACATCAGCGCCACCCACCGGAGCAGAGATGACGACAGCGACAGCATCGTGGCCGACCCAGATGATGTGGCTGCCATGTGTGAGGCAAGGTGGGAAGCCTACCAACAATACGAAGCGGAGGACATGTCCAACCTGAACATCCTCGCATCGGAACAGCTGGAGGAGAAGAACTTGGGACGTGAGCGCGAGCGCAGTGGCGGAGGAAGCGACTCTGCTGGGCCGCTATACAGCATCTCGTCATCGCCAACGTCGCCGCGCCAGGTGGACAAAGACCTAGTCGAGTTGGCTGCCCGCCTGTGGTGGACGGTGCGCTTCCGTCACTTCTACCGCACGTCAGCGCCTGCCTACGAGGTGCAGCGGCAGGCAGCCAAGGCGGCAGGCCTGTCGCCGCTGTTGCAGTTGGCTCGATCACCTACGGCCACCGCCTGCGACAGCGGGAGTGCAGCCGTCACCCATTCGTGGTGCACCACGCCAGTGTCGCAGCGGCCTCACCATGAAGCACAAGACACACTTGAAGTTGCGTCACCGCCACTCCCACCCTCGCCAATGGGCCCATCCACGACAGAGCCCGAGAAGGTTGGGCACATTGGTGAGGCCGCGATGGCGATGGCCCCCGGTGCGAGCGGTACCGCGACGCCATGCATGGTTGGCTCCTTCTCTGCCTCGCTCTTGGAAGGACTCACTAGCAACGCCAATGCCGCGGAGCGGCAATACGCGGTTCAGAAGCACCGCGCGCTGCAGCTCCTTGCCGCCTTCGTGCCGCGCTACCACGGCACGCGTTGCCTCTTTGCGCGTGACGTGCTGCGCTGCGAGAGGAAGCGCCAGCTCTCAGCGACGTCGACGGAGCAGGAGAGCAAAGGTGATCTGCAGCAGCCGGGAAGGCAGCAAATCGTGGTGGATGCAGACAACGACGACGAGGACAAGAACAGCGGGGACAAGAAAATTTGTCGCATGATCATGCTCGAGTACGTGTGCTACCGCTTCCGCCGTCCCTGTGTGATGGACATCAAGATGGGCAGCCGCCAGTACGGCCTACACCCCTCCGCGGAGAAGAAGCGGAGCAAGGAGCGCAAGGCGACACTGTCCACATCGGCACGGTACGGCATCCGCCTCGCTGGGTACCGCCGGTGGAACGCGGAGGAGGGGCGGTACAACTGCCGCAGCAAACTGCAGTGTCGCTGCCTCAGCCTGAAGGAAGTAAAGAACGAGATGTCGATCTTTCTGCTCCACAACCGCGATATGGAGCAGGTGTTCCGCAGGCAACTGCAGCGGCTGCGCGTCGCCTTCAGTCAGCAGACCATTTTCCGCTTCTACACTTCTTCGTTGCTCTTTGTGTACGATGCCGATGATCCGCTGAAGACGGCGCGTGTGACAATGGTAGACTTTGCGTACACGTACGAGTCGAAGGAGCTGCTGCAGGACGGCGATCCTGATGCTGAATTCGCCTATGATGTCGGATACCTGAAGGCGCTGGACACTCTCCTCTCCCTTCTCGCGTAGTCGATCGCACGCGCGCACTTGCAGTGGCACACACTTCGTTTTCCAGGCGCCAGATTCAAGCTTCTCTTTCCAAATGTTTGCATACATGTCTGCGGCATTGTCATGATGTCTTCCGCTCGCTGATGGGCTGGTGGCTCTCTCTCTCTCTCTCGCTTTCTCTGCCCCTCCCTCCACACCACACTACACACACGTTTGTGTGTTGGGTAGGAATGCAGCGAAGGGCAGCGATGAGGCGGGGGTCTCCTCTGCGTCCCTCTCTGCTTGTGGCACATTGACTTTTTTCTTTTACTGTCACTTCTCAGTCGTCCCTCATAGCCGGAGGGCACAAAGACGGGCGTCCACAGAACCAGGGCGTGCCATCTCGGGACCCGGTGCCCCACTCGTTCTCCCCACCCAACGCGGAGTCGCTCATGGTCATGATGGGGTCAAGTGCCCACGCCGCAGGGAGGTCGGGTCACGGACAGCGCTGAGTCCGTGCGACCTGCGGCCGTGAACGCGCTTGCATCCTTCACATGAGGGCCAGTGTGCCAGCATGACCCGAACGCATCCCGCCCGGCCCTCGCAGTGCCTGCCGGTGGTGGATAGGGTTGGGGGCAGGGGCTGCGCTCAGGTGCGCATGGGTGCGCACACAGCTGTAGCGGCGTGCCTGCTGCTGGTCCCGATCACACGGCTTGAGGTGTGTGCCAGGGCCCGGGGGCGAGTAGAGCGCGGTGTCACTCGTGCTCGACGGTCAGAAAACGGTCACGCTAAACAATATAGGAGTGCCTCGCTCCGCCTCGTTTCTCTGTGTGCCAGCTAGCTGATGAGGAGGAGGCGGATGTGCACATCCCATGCTAGCAGAAAGGCATCGGTCTTGCACTTTGTTGTTGTGGGTTTCTCTCCATTCTGCGGGTTCTCGGGCGCATGCGTAGGGTCGCCCAACTGACGGGCGCGCGCGCATCCATATGACCCGATCGATGGTCGTTACCCTTCGTCCGTGCTTTTTCTCAGTATCTGTATATGTCGGGTGTGTTCCCCTCCTCGCGCCTTGTGCAGTGGCCTTTCCTGCGTGCGTGCGTGCGTGATAATCATCGTTTTGGAAAACGTTTTTTCCCCTCGACTTTGTAGTGCGGCGAAGCACGAAGGTGTCTCCGCTGGGTGGACATGTGTCGTGCGGCAGCCTTCTTTTTCCGGCCCCCCCCCACGGAGGTGTTGAGGTGGCCCACTCGCGTCTTTGTGCACTCAATGATGAGCACAGAAACAAGCGAAGCCTGCCTCTTCGCATGGTACCCTCCCCCCTCTCTCCGTGGAGGGGTAGCAATCGATTGAGTCTCTGCATGCGTGTGTGTGTGTGTGTGTGTGTGTGTACGCTTGCTGTGAGTGCGCTGTGACCGTGCATGACCTCATCTGCAGCTCCTCTTCTTCATGTGTAGAGAAAGGGGGGAAAGTTCCCTAAAGTAAGTGACTCGGACTTCCTCCTGTACTGTGCACTACGGCGAGCAGCAGGGATGGTGACATGTGGACCATCTCTACCCCTCCGCCTTCTCTCTCCGCTTGCCACTGGCCACCCCGTTCTCTGTACCTTGTGCTGGCGTGAATGGTGTGTGTGTGTGGGTGGGCGTGCATAGGTAAGGTGAAAGGTACTGTCATCATCCTCTCCCTCCCCTCTCTCTAACCGCTCTACCGCACCATACGCACGCGCGAACGGACCAGTAATAACCCTCCCGCTACACTCCAAGGCGCACTGTGCACGTCGTCTGGTTCCTGGTGCCTTATCGTTGCTTCATTGTGCATTCATCGCCTCCCGAACACTGTGTGTCACGCAGCACCACCTCTGCTGCGAGTATCAGCATTCACCATCTCGTCAGTCCATTCACCCACTGGCACGGCCCTCGCCCTCCCTGTGCCACACCCATCACCTCTTCCATCTGCCACCGCCTCCTCGGCGCTCAGGAGCGAGCCGTTTCTTCCCTCCCCCCTTGCGTGCCCATATTGTTTTGGCACACACACACACACACGGTAGCAGCGATGCTCCCTCTCGTCATCACCGGTCGCGCATCGAAGGAGTTGAAGGCGCAAGTGCGTGCGCTATTGGTCGATGAGGAGCAACTTTTCAGCGCCGCGGTGGACGCAGAAGTTGAGAGTGGCAGCGCGTTTGTACTGTGCATCGACGCCGAGGACTCGGAGACTATGGAGCCGCTTTTCCGGGAATATCACGGCCGCTTTGTCTGGTCGGCGCAGAGCTCGATGGCGGAGCTGGTAGCAGCTGTGCGCCAACACCTCGACTCGATGGCCTCTGCCCAAGCGCACAAGGACAAGCGCATCGGCGGCGCCTTCATCAGCACTCGCGGCGCCTGCGAGGCGTCCAACTTCCTGGATGTTGTCCGCGAAGGCTTAGCGAGTGACGGCGGGCTGTACATTCTCAAGAAGATTCCCACAATGCCGAAATCGCAGGTACACTACTTCTGCAAACAGCGCCACTTCCCCTACGCAGAGGCGGCATCGATGATTCTGGAGCAGCTCGTGGACGCGAGCCTTACCCCGTCCACACTCTATGCCTTGATTCTCCAGGCCTACGATCGTAGTCGCTGGTCCGGCGAGGATAACATCTGCCCCTTGACGCCACTTCTGATGGGCAGGGAAAGCGGAGCTGACACAGTGAACGGTCTCCTCTCCTCCGCCGCTTGTAACGCACCAGAGCGGTGGGCGGCGAATACGTCGGTAATGGAGCTCTTCCACGGCCCCACCGCTGCCTTCAAGGACTTCGCCCTCCAGCTCTTCCCGCGCTACTTTGGAACGGCGACTGCCACACAGACAAGCAAGAAATACGTCATTCTCGCCGCCACCTCCGGCGACACCGGCGTGGCGGCCATCAGCGGTTTTGTCAACGCAGGTGGTCACTCGCAGGTCATGGTGCTGTACCCCATGCATGGCGTCTCGCCGGTGCAGCAGACACAGATGCTCTCCTTCGACGACGGCACGCAGGTGAGGGCCTACGCGGTGGACTCGAACTTCGACTTCTGTCAGCGTACCGTGAAAGAGCTGTTCTCCAATACCGGCCTGCGCGATGAGCTCGCGGTGGCAGAGCCGACAGGCGTGCGCCTCTCGTCTGCCAACAGCATCAACTGGGGTCGGCTCATTCCTCAGGTGGTCTACTACTTCTGGGCGTACCGCCACCACGTTCAGCACCCGCCTGCGGGGTGGGTCTTCGGCGACCCGATCGACGTGGTCGTGCCGTGCGGCAACTTTGGGAATATTCTGAGTGGCTACATCGCCAAGATCATGGGGCTGCCCATTCGTAAGTTTGTGGTTGCCTCCAATCAGAACGATGTGCTCTACAGCTTCGTGAAGACCGGCACGTACGACATGCGCAACCGCACTCTGGCAGTGACGTCGTCGCCGTCCATCGATATATTGAAGGCCTCCAACGTGGAGCGTTTCATCTACCTCCTGAGCGACGGCGACACAGGACTCGTGAAGCGGCTGATGCACGAACTGGACACGAACGGCGTCTTCACCTTACCAGACGACGTGCGGGCGGCGATGCAGTCCGTTTTTACCGCTGGCCGCTGCAGTGAGGAAGACTGCGCGGCGACCATTAAAAGCGTCTTTGAGCTATCTGGCGGTTCACGGCTGCTCGACCCACACACAGCCGTCGCTGTCTTCGTTGCTCGGCAGTTCCGCGAGGAGGAACTCCTGAGCCGCGACCTCTCTAACCCGACGTCCCTAAACACTGGCATCGAGGTGCCGCCGCTGGTGATTGCGAGCACGGCGCACTGGGCAAAGTTCCCAGCGCCGGTGCTGCACTCGCTACGCGGTGAGGGCGCTCAACTCGGTGATCCGGCGCCGTCGGTCGCGGCTGCCATTCAGAACGTACGCGCCGTCTACGAAGAGATCCAAAAGGCAGCCCCGAAGCAGCAGGTGCATCCAGCCCTGTTGCACGCGCTGGGCATGGCCGAGAAGAGGGCGAAGGAAGTCCGCGCTGTCGCCACCGATGTGACGGCGATCGAGAAGGAGTTGAGAGAGTTCGCGAGGTGCTGATACAAAACAGCAGAAACGCTTTTGCTTTCTGTTGCTCGGTAGCGCCATAACGGAAATGAAAAGGCGGAAGGAAAAGTTGTAGTACCAGCCAGCGGCGGTATCCACAACGAGCCCACGCACGCATGGCCTACATGTGTGCGTCTATCGAGAGTGGCAGAGAGAAGGCTGGTGTGCTTGTCTCTCGGTGAGTGTCTGCAATGGGACGTATCGCCGTCTCAGGCTCATCAGCCGCCGCCCCCCCCCCTCCCCCTTCCTCCCCCCACCATATCTTTCTCCCATTCGCCAGAATCACACATCCATCGCGGAAGCGGGCGACGTGCATCACCGCCTGCGATGAAGATTGGTCGATTGCTCGTTGACTTTGGCCGTGCCAATGCGCGCATCGTTGAAACGACTCTCTTCCTCTGCACATGTGTGGGCGTGTGCGCTCGCACGACTTTCGCGTCGAATATTTCTTTCTTCCATTACTGTCACTTCTCAGTCGTCCCTCATAACCGGAGGGCATAAAGACGGGCGTCCACAGAACCAGGGCGTGCCATCTCGGGACCCGGTGCCCCATTCGTTCTCCCCACCCAACGCGGAGTCGCTCATGGTCATGATGGGGTCAAGTGCCCACGCCGCAGGGAGGTCGGGTCACGGACAGCGCTGAGTCCGTGCGACCTGCGGCCGTGAACGCGCTTGCATCCTTCACATGAGGGCCAGTGTGCCAGCATGACCCGAACGCACCCCGCCCGGCCCTCGCAGTGCCTGCCGGTGGTGGATAGGGTTGGGGGCAGGGGCTGCGCTCAGGTGCGCATGGGTGCGCACACAGCTGTAGCGGCGTGTCTGCTGCTGGTCCCGATCACACGGCTTGAGGTGTGTGTCAGGGCCCGGGGGCGAGTAGAGCGCGGTGTCACTCGTGCTCGACGGTCCGAGAACGGTCACGCTAAACAATATAGGAGTGCCTCGCTCCGCCTCGCTTTTGTACTCCCTGTTCTCTCCACACGGTGTGTTTGGGGACGCATTTGCAACGGCGCGCGCCTGGGCGGCGTTGAGGGCGGTTGCGAAGCGACGGTAGACGGGCAGAGGAGGGGAGACCGTGAAAAGCTCGGGGAAACGCTGACACAGCGCGCACTAGGAGTCTTCGTGCGGGTTTTCTTGCTCAACGGCGTCAACAACAAAAAAAAAATGCAAGTGGGGAAAACAAGCCGCAGGGCAGCAGCATCCGGTTGGGTGGGTGCATACGTACATATCCCCCTCACTGCCTTCGCCTCCACACACACACACACACGCACACGTACACGTACACGCGAGGTTGTGATAGCAGCTGCTGGAGGGAAGGAGGAAAGAGTTGAAGCACCTCTTGAAGTGCTCAGCGACGCAGTAGTTGGCGGGTCAGCTCGGTCAACAACGTCCACCAGCACGGCGACGGCGGTGGAAGTATCGACAAACTCTCGGTGGCCGACGACAAGGAGGGCAAGTGTTTCGTCACGTCCGCGTTCGCTAGCGCTGCCCCATTCTGAGTCTGATGGATCTGCACTTCTTTTGCTCTCATTGTCACGCTTTTTTTTTCTTTTTTGTCGGAACGATGTACGATGGTGGCCGTGCACGCTCTCTCGGTGAGTACTACCCACGCACGTGCCCACATATCCCCGTGCGCAGTGGGCATCCTACACAGCCCCTGCAAGTGCCTCCCCCCCCCCTTCTTCTTCCCCGATAGCGGTGGGCGCACACAGACACAGACACACACACACACACACACACACATATATATATATATATACTAATACTGGTAGAGAAGTGAGGGAGGGAGATACGCGCACTTGTGGCGCCCGCAATGGAATGGCCACTGTCACGGGTACCGTTCGCCAGCATCGTGGTGGATGAGGAAGATGGTGGCAACATCGACGTGACGGAGGCGCACCAAGTTGAGGCGGGTCATGCAGGTGATGTTCTTACCAACGAAGCCGAAGCCGTGCACGCGATGCTCGAAGTTGCGTCATCCCCTGCCAGCAACGGCAGCCGTACTGGCAGAAACGGCCAGGTGACTCATGGACTTCGACTCGCACTCAGCGGCGCTGCCGCCATGACTTCTGCGGACTCAAACACGCGCAGCTCCTCCTCGGCAAGCAACGGTAAAAAGTCGCTCGGCCGCACTCTGCATCTTCGATCGACCGCAGGGCCACCGCAAGCGGCCACCGAGACACCACTTCAGCTCACACCTCAGCGAGAGCCGCCTACTGTGTCTACATCAAGGCGGAGAACGCTGAAGGGCTATGCTAAAGCGGAAGAAACTGTAACGCGCACAGTGTCCTCATTAAAGAAGGCGGCAGTGGCGGCACACCGCCCTGTGGCTCGTGAGTCGAGCAGCAGCGGAGGCCACACCGCTGGCTCCGTCGCAGGGCGGCGTACCCATGAACGGTCAGTGCAGCAGTTGGAATCCTTTGCAGCACGAACGGCACCGCGGCCCGTTGCATCCGCGCCATCATCGTCGCCGCTGATGTTTGCCTCAGCAGAAGAGAGAGCAGCAGAGGCACACCGGCTCGCGGTGCAGGCTGCCCGCCCGTCCTGCCTCTCCGTGTGCTTCGACTGGTGGATGTACTTGTGTTACTATGACACGCACGCACTCTTCACGTCGCAGGCAACAGCCTTTGAGGCGCCTCTGCGTCCCGTCGCCACCGCCAGTGCTAGCGTGTTCTACGGGGAGCTCACCCGGTGCTTCGCTGCATGGCGCCGTCAGCACTGGAACTCGCTAGTAGTACTGCGCGGTGCTGATCCGGGCGACGCTGGTGCGCGTCGCCGTGGCGGCGCCACGACGCAGCGTGTAGTGTGCGATCTGACGCTTCTCGAGTACGCCAACGCTGTATGGTACGAGAGTCTGCGCGTGCAGCGGCTGATGGTGCAGCAGCTACTTTCCGGCAGCAATGGAGGTTGGTCGTTTGAGGTGGGGTGCTTCGATGCCCTACTCACTGCCCTCGGGGCCCCGCCATCGGTGGAGTCGCCCCTGTGCCCTGCACCCCCGGGGTCTGCCACCGTCATGCCCGCGTATCATGTGGCACCAACCCCTCTCAGCGGACTGGCGGGCACCGCCGCCAACTCCCCCACCACTCTCGTCACGGTGACACCCAAGGATGTCGCCGTAGTGCCGCCCCCAGCAGACGGCCTCTCGATCCGCATCCCTACCGCGACTCGCATGCTCTCGCTTCTTCACGTGCTTGATGTATTGTGGAGTACGCTGCCCACGTCCATCCCGTTCCGCATGCCCGTGTCGGAGATGGAGGCACCTGGCTACTACCGCAGCACCCGTGACCCCGTCAGTCTCTGTCAGCTGTACGAAGAAGCTTTTTGTGGAATGACTGCCCCGACGCACCGCGCGTGCGTGCGCCAGCGTGCCCACATTACCCGCCGGCTGCTGGAAGCCCAGGCGAGCCCACCTGGTCGCATCAGCAGCGGGGACACTGTAGGAGAGGAGGTGCAGTCCTGCTTTTTCAGTCACATGCACCTGCGCGAACGACTCACCACACTCAAGACAAACTGCGACGACTACAACGGTGGTGGGAGCGAGCTGAGCAAGCATGCGAGTGCGCTGCTCAGCGCAGGGGTCAAGACACTGCGGGACGCGCAGGCCGCAGAAGACAGTGGGACGGCGTACCAGGGGCGCGGCGTGGATGCGCAACAGGTGCGAGAAGAAGCGTTGGTGAAGGAAGCACCGCTCGCCGCATCAGACGAGAATGCCGCACAGAAGCTCGACGCTGCAAGCGCGCACTTTCTGGAGGACTTGGCGAGTCTCTTCCCTCCTAGTGAGGCAACAGCAGTGGTGCCTCCCAACCTGCGACCACTCTCTTCCATAAGCGAGCATACTGCGGACGTAAACAGCGCAAGTGGGCATGGGGAAGGCAGCCAACACAAGCGTGTACTGCACCTCCCTACAGCCAGTCCGAAAGATGCTGTATCCAGTATCTCACGCCACACTCACACCCGTGAGCTGAAAGACTTCTGGGTGCAGTGCGATGAGTGCGATGTGTGGCACAAGCTAGCGACGCCCCTCGACCCGGTCCCTGACACATGGACATGCCGCTGTCTGGGATTGAGCTGCTCACCTGGCAAGAAGCGCAAGGCGAACAGGCGCACACTCAAGAAAGCCACCACGGAAGGTACAAAGCGTCCGAAGACGCCTGCGGGACGACAGTGCAGAGCCAGAGACAGTCGGAAAACCGACGCTACTGGCGCAGCTCCAAACGCCGTCGCAGTGGCGCCATGCAATCTCGGCGAGCAGGGCGGCGCCCATGGTGGTGATGACAACGGCGATGTACCACTCTTCAACATGTTCCCGGTGGCGACAGAGACGGCGACGGTCGGCACCAGTGCAAAGCCGCTAAAGCGCCGGCGATCAACGCCACGGAAGCGGCGCACCACTCGGCAGAATCCGAAGAAGGCGCATGCGGTGGCGTCCACGTCGTCGTCGCCGTCGTCGTCGTCGTCATCGTCATCCTCATCGTCGTCAGCAAGTTCCTCTGACAATGGCTCAAGCAGTAGCAGCAGGAGCGATAGCAGCGACTCCGGAGCCGACTCCGACTCGGGCCTCAGCGACGGCGACAAGGGCACGGAAGCCGCAGCGCAGCCTCTCCCGCCTGCACCCCGGAAGAAAAAGTTGTCTGCCGTTTTTACTCACAAACTCCCACGGAGCGCCGCCCTCACCAGCGCCACTGCGGTGGCTTCGAAAGCCACTGGGGCCAGCGCTTCGCATACAACAAGCACGACGCTGATGCAGCTGATGCAGGCGGTGGCCGAACTGGAGAAGCGGCCGCTACAGGACAACTCGTTTGACCAGCTGGAGGAGATAAAGCGGCTGGAGAAGCGACTCAGCGCCATGGACTGAGCGTGCACACGTCCATTTCTGCACATGCGTGCAAGCGGTGCTCGCTACTCTGCTGAATTCCCCGTCCTTCTTCCCTCTCGATTGCATCGGCGCATGACTCATGCGTTGCACACCAGCGTCGTCCCCACCCACCCCACTAAGCGACGTCCAATGCGTGGGTGTCAAACTAGAAGAAGGCAATGACGGAAGAAGTCAGCGGTGGTTTCAGGGCGGCGCTGCTCGCGCTACCGCAGACACCGCCTCTTCCCTCGTGTAGCATTGGAGAGCAAGACGCGCGTCATCCAGTGAAGATAGGTCTCCCTGTCACATCATAAATCACGCCTCCCAAAGCAAGGCAACAAAGGGTGCGGGGGCGGGGAGTTCATGGCACCCGCCTCCCTCCGGCCTCCCCCCCCCGCCCGGCCACCTTTGAGGGCACCCCGCATCCGCCCGTCAGACAGCGCGCTCACTCCTCCATTCTCCCTCCTTCTCCTCGCTCCCCCGACGCTTTTCTTCAGCCTCTGCTTAAGGAGTGCATTCGTTGTTCTGCTTTGTTTCCATTCCTTGATCAGCAGAAGCAGGACGACACCGTTCATACGCCACCTCGTACCGCACACACGCTTCACTGTGTTGCGCCCGAATGTGCACCTCTGCTTGATCGCTCCTTCCTCGCTGCCAGTGTCTGCCAGTTGCCTTTCCTTTTTCGTGTCAGTTGTTTCTTGCGCAAAGGCAAGCCCGGAAAGTAATCGTACGCGCTGGCTGTCGATACACGCACACACACACACACACACACACGCACAGGTACGACTAACGGTACTAGATTTTTCTCACCTACATCGATACACATAGAGAAAGCGCTAGACTCACTCGGTCTCACGCCAACAGCAGTGAACGCGTGTGTAGTGGTCAGCAACGGAGAAGGGCTCGCGCACATAACATCGTGCTCCTACTTTCTCTGTTTTTTTTTTTGCTTCTTTCTTGGTAGTGAATGCGAGTGGGGCGGCGGGACCTTCGCGTGCAACCGGCACCGGACGCTCTCAAGCTCACTTCAACAGCTTCCGTGTTGGTGAGAAGAACAACTCTCTCGTCAAGAACTTCACTGGATGCCAACCCCCTCCCCCGGTGTCCATCATCACGAGCGCCAGAGTAGCCGAAGGAAACGGGCGCATAAGGCATCGCCACCCCACGCGCTTATCCGCACCGGTGGCTTTGGTGTCTCCTTCTGCAACCACCTACATACAGCGCACAGCAAGACACCACACAATACCTAGAGCAGCATCTCCGCCATGCAGAATGGGCACCATCGCAAAATCGATGGGCATCTTGATCGCATTGAAGATTACCTGCGTCGCATGGCGCGGCCACCACGGACACAATACGGCCCACCTTCGTTGAATTCAGTACCCCACACCGCTTTCCCCCTCGTAAGTAGCAGTCATGAGAACGGTCCTTCTTATCAGAACGCTAACGAGCCGGCAGGATTGCAGGCGAGCACAATCCACAATATGCCCCCCTCCTGTGTTGGGCTTCCTTCAACTCCAACCAGTATTTTGGCGGCACATCCAGCGATGCCACACTCCACTGTAGCGAGCACAGCCGCAGCACACGGTGTTGACCCCGCCTCAGCGCTGTTCACAGGCATTGGAACACCGACCTCGTCGTTTGCAAGGATGCCACGGGCGCTGGCGGTGGCTTCGCCCTCTCCCACTGCTTCTCTTTTCTCTTCAAGAGCGAAGCGTCCGCCCTTTTCACAGAAAGAAGCAACCCAGATGCACCGCCGTGGCCTCTGCAACGAGGACAGCAGCAGCAGCAATACCAGCGACACGGTGCACGAGAAAGGTACAACGCTGGTGACCAACCCCACAGCTGCATCAAGCCCTCTTATGCCAGCGGTTCGGCCTCCGCCGCCGCTGCTATCGTCGCTTCAAGGCGCTGCTGCCGCCCGTGAACGGTCGGGTGTGGTCTCCACGCTCTGCCAGATCCACGGCTCGTGCACTCCCTCACATCAAGTGTCCTCTCTCGACAACAACCAAAATCATAGCCTGAGAGCCATCTTGGCGAGTCTCGAGGAGCACCTACGAGCCTCACCGCTACCACTGCAATCGCCAAAGCACGAATATTCCGGCCTCCACCCCGGCAGCAGCAGCAAGCACCATCACGAAGGCCAGGGTGCTCGCCCAACTTCTCTGCCGCAGTCGGGGAGTACCGCGTTGCCTCACCACAAAGAGGATGATGCCGCACCTCACGAAGGCGCTGTGCATACCGTGAGCGATCTCGCCACGGCAACATCACCTACAACGCATGATCCTCTCTCGTCGCTGCTCTCTTCGCTAGGCAACAGTCCAGATTCTCCTGAGACACCGTTTCATCGTCGTCTTCGTCACCTCGACCAGCTTCTAGGTGCCGGAGACGCGCACGATGACGGCACCTCCACACCGCCACCTTCTTACCGTCACGGCGACACGGGGGCCTCGGCAGCTCCCTCCAGTAGCAGCGAGCAGCGATTCACTCGATACCATGACTCGTCCGCTGAAGCACCCTTAGCACAGAGACCACTGCTGCCGGTAGATAGTCGCACTGCGGCGGATACGTCGTCGGTGCCACCGGCAGCACATCCATCAAAGATGCCCTCCGTACTCGGCGTAAACGTGCCCAATAAAAAACTTTACCGATCCCAAGCGTTCCCCGCACACCTCGAAACAGCCTCCGGCGCTGACGTGCCGATTGCTTCACGCACCGAGGCATCCTCCGGGGCAGATGTTGCGCCGCCGCTGCGTCTCGAAACAGCCTCCGGCGCTGACGTGCCGATTGCTTCACGCACCGAGGCATCCTCCGGGGCAGATGTTGCGCCACCGCTGCGTCTCGAAACAGCCTCCGGCGCTGACGTGCCGATTGCTTCACGCACCGAGGCATCCTCCGGGGCAGATGTTGCGCCACCGCTGCGTCTCGAAACAGCCTCCGGGGCAGATGTTGCGCCGCCGCTGCGTCTCGAAACAGCCTCCGGGGCAGATGTTGCGCCGCCGCTGCGTCTCGAAACAGCCTCCGGCGCTGACGTGCCGATTGCTTCACGCACCGAGGCATCCTCCGGGGCAGATGTTGCGCCGCCGCTGCGTCTCGAAACAGCCTCCGGCGCTGACATGCCGATTGCTTCACGCACCGAGGCATCCTCCGGGGCAGATGTTGCGCCGCCGCTGCGTCTCGAAACAGCCTCCGGCGCTGACGTGCCGATTGCTTCACGCACCGAGGCATCCTCCGGGGCAGATGTTGCGCCACCGCTGCGTCTCGAAACAGCCTCCGGCGCTGACGTGCCGATTGCTTCACGCACCGAGGCATCCTCCGGGGCAGATGTTGCGCCACCGCTGCGTCTCGAAACAGCCTCCGGCGCTGACGTGCCGATTGCTTCACGCACCGAGGCATCCTCCGGGGCAGATGTTGCGCCGCCGCTGCGTCTCGAAACAGCCTCCGGCGCTGACGTGCCGATTGCTTCACGCACCGAGGCATCCTCCGGGGCAGATGTTGCGCCACCGCTGCGTCTCGAAACAGCCTCCGACACCGACGCGCTCGCACAAGGCCGCAGGGATGCCGAAGACAGCCCGGCTTCTGGGAATCTTGGTGTGTCAGCTGTAGTGTCCGCAGATGCTTCGAAGCCGAGCAAAGGTTTAGCTACGAATGACGGGAGGGAATCGTGTTTCGGTTTTGTGCAGCATGGCAGTGTTGACGGGGAGAGTGCAGCGGTGAGCCAAGACGCTCACATAGACGTCCAGGCCACACTGAGCTCCTTCCCCTCATCTCCACAGCAGCCCGAGCAAGTGTCAGGTGAATCCGTTAGCATGGAACTAGCCACCTCGACTGGCATCAGCAGCGGAGGAAGCCCCTGCGGGCTTATTCTCACTGGGAGAGGCTACGGGAACAACGAAGAGGGCGTCAACGGCGGCCAGTGTCTGGCGACTCATCTCTGGTCACGGCGGCAAAGAGGTCAGGCTGTGCAGCGGCTGCGTGATCTGCAGAGGCGCGAGCGTCATCACCGACAGAGCGTGGTGAAGCGGGAAGTCGAGGGCCGTTACGCGATTCGGCTTTGCGAGGCCAGCGATGCGGCTGATGTGGGTCCGGAGTGGCTTCGCGACGCTGACAAAGACACATTTACAGCCACAAGCTTCACACTCTCTAGCTGTCCCTCGGGGTTCGTCGAACAGCTGCCGCAGCGCGTAGAGGGCGGCAGGCGCAGAGAAGCGACGGAAAGTCGAGGGAGCGATCGCTTAGCGGATGAGGGTACAGCAGCCGATAGAGGTCGATATGAGATGCCCAGCAACAGAAGCGGTCACACACCGCCGAGCTCGACAAGCAGTGTATCTGTCACAGGTGATGCAGAGCAGCCGCGTGCCTTCAAGAGGGCATGTACCGTCGACTTCGAGTCGCAAGCACCGTTGTCATATCCTGCAGTAGCAGAAGGAGCTGCAGCTGAGGATACCGCAGTGGCGGAGACACACGACTCTCCGGCCGTGCGGGAAGTCGACAAAGTAAGTGGGACTCCCGCGCCGGAAGGCACAATCTCTCGTGTAGGTGTCGACCGCACACAGCAGCGGGAATCAGACTACGCGGCCACAATCGACTCGGTCGCAAAGTCCACTGTAGCAGCAAGCGAAGACGCTTTATCGCCGTTCTCCGATAAGTCGCCCCCTTCTCACTTGAAGAGTGCATTCAACTGTAGCGGCGAGGCTGCCGTAGATACGCTAGTCGACGAGATGATGCACGAGGTTGTGGTCACACCTCAGAGAGATGGCGGGGTGTGTAACACCCACATGGCCGACGCAGCAATGCCGCACCCGCCACCACAGCCACTGTCACGGCTAGAGGGGCAATGCCCACCTCCCTCCGATCTGTGGACTCTCGACAAGGGAGAAAGCGAAGGCGATGGTGGTGAAGAGAACACAGAGGCAATGATGACGTCAGAGGGCCAGAAAAGAAGCGGTGGCAACAATGAGTATGAAGGAAGAAAGCACGTGAGTGATGACAGCAGCTCCGCTGGCCACTCCATCGCGTCAGGAACTAATGTGTTTCCTGCAGACGCTACTGCGACTGCGGCGGGCAACGTCGTCCAGCCCACATCTCCCTCCAGGGGGGATGAGAGGATCAGCAGCAGCATCACGAGCACGAGCTCCTCCAGCTCTGAGTTCACTGTAAAGGGCATTGCAGCTCAAGCACAACTCTCTCCATCCGAGAGCGCAGATGAGAACAGCACCGGCATGCAAAGGACAGCAGATGATGGTGAAAACGCTGATGCCTCTGCGGCAACGGCCTTCAAGTGGGCACGTGCCTCCTCAGCAGCAGCGACGGAGATGGGGCACGCACAAGCGAGAGCGGACGCGGCTACGCAGGCTAATGTAGAGGGTAGAGGAGGAGGTGATGACGGCGCGGGACACAGTCGTAACACCGCAGACGACGAAGACAATCACGTTGGTAGACATGCGTACTCTGCTGGCGCTGCAATGTCTCTGGGTGCGCCCGTTTTTCGAGAAAAGCGTGCCACAGTAGATGAACGCACCAGTAAGGACGATGATGAGCCGCGTCCGTCATACGTGACGCCACAGCCGACGGCGCCGTCACCTCCGCCTTACGCAACTGCTCCCGAGAATACAGATGTGCCCATGCCGACGAGTGGGGCCGCGACAGCGATGACCACTGGCCCCACGGCTACCACCACTACGATGCCGTTGTGCATTGATCATGACACACAGCCCAGCACCGCGCTCCGCTGTCCTGCACCCGCATTCGCCACGGCCAATAACCACCCTGATGAAGAGCAGCCACGACCCCGTCAGAACGCGCGCACGTCCTCCTCGTCCGGTGCCTCATCCGAGTCTTTCTTTTACTCGTTGCCTGGTCACGGTGCTGCCCACTCTGTGAGCAGAAACGAGAATTCAGAGGAGCCACTGCAGCACCAGCCCAGCACCACTGGTGAGATAGCCTCGCCTGTTTCCCGGCGACCAAAGGCAGTGCTGGCACCGCACGCGTTGCACCAGCGCCCATGGGAGCAGCGTCACAGCGATAGAGATACTGAGCACATGACAACCGATGCAGCCTTTCTCAGAGAGGCGTGGCACAGCGGCCTCTCGTCCGACATTGGTGGGGGAATTCACCCTGACGATGCGGCACACCACCCCACGGTGGTGACTGCGGCCCCGCAGCAGCGCGCCATCTCGTGGACAATCCCACTAGATTGGGCTGAGAGCGTGGATGCAACAGATTGCCAACGCCCCTTGGGAGGTCACACAACCCCTGACGCCTCCATCGTCTCATCCTCCGCTGCGGCGCACAGCGACGCTTGCGCCCCCGCAGAAAAATTGGATCGCCACCAGAAGAGCCACGGCGGGGCTCTGCGCCGCCGCCTGCCTCCCCATCTACGCTCTGGTCGTCCGTGGGCTCACCTTCTGACGCGTGGTCTACGGACAGCCTTCTTTTCGACCAGCAGCAGCAGCAGCAGCACCGATGGCAGAGGCGAGGCTGGTGCGCAGGCAACGAAGAACACGATGGGACCCGGTGAAGCAGCTTGTGCCCATGCTGAAGCTCAGGTTACTTTTACGGCTGCGCCCTCTGCAGTGCCACGAAGATCTGGGCCTTGGTATGCTACACCGGCGCGAGACACCAAGGCGCACCATGCGACGCCTGTGGCTCTCGCTAAGGCTGCACTTGGGAAATCTCATCGCTCACTCCACAGTGGTCCAGCGGCACGCAATGCTGAAAAGGCGAGTAAAGTTGAAGAATGGGCAAGGACTGTGGCCGGCACTCCAAGTGTGGAGGTGCTTCGAGATCCGGCATTATCGTGCGCGACAGCGGCGAGGTCGACGGGACCAACTACCGCTATGTATGCCACGCCAGGGACGCGTTGGCCAGCCGGCTTAGCTGTGTCACCACCGTCAGTGCGCACTCGTACGCTTCCACCCCCGCCCCGTAGCGCGGCTTTTGTTGCACCTATGACAAGCCTGCTGACCCGTACAGCCTCGGCACCGGCCTACTCGGGTGCAGAAGCAGCACGCAACACCTCTGAAAGGTTGCTACAGCTACGTCGACAACGGCAGCTAGAAGGGCTCACTTACGTGCAGCTGTATGAGAAGGGGCGCTCCTTTCGTCTCAAGGCGTCGGCGAAGGTGTGGCGCCCCAGTCCGGCAGCAAGAATTATGACTGAAAGTGGCAGGCGAGCATGTCATGTCATACCTACCTCTACTCGTGGCGGTGTCTGTGGCAGAGGTGCAGCATCCCAACGCAGCGCAGTGGTGTGGCGGCTAACGGGAGCCCCGCGACCGCGGTCCACTGAGGAAGCACGTGCTGTTCGCCAGCAGGAGCAGTTGCAGCTCCCCCAGACATCGATGTCTCATGAAGGGGTTGCTGCTCGCTCTCTGCTAGCTGCCGACGTTCGCGACGGGAGGAAGCCCACTGCTTCATCAAGAACATTAACGGATGCGGCGCCACAGGCCGAGTATGCAGTGGACAGCAGGTGTAGCCGTACCGTTCCACGAGCACCATCGACGTCGTCCCTCTCGCCGCCGCCGCCACCGTCCACAGCCGCCACTGTTCCCTGCTCTGCTGCACCGACAGCTTTGTCGATGAAGGATGTGGCAGAGGAAGGCGTTGGGGACGGCGACAAAATCTGCAACCCGCTCAACGCGTATGACAGGGAGGCCTCGGGCGCACATACTTCTGAGGTGGGACATGGCATGGCCCAATTGGTGCGCGGTGGCCTCAGCGCTACAGCAGTGGCAGCGACAGGGGAAAAAGGAGCCACTCATGATCGAGACAAAACGGCGCAGGGCAAGGAAAACAATGCGGAGGGCTTGTTGGAGACTAAGTCGGGTGCCGATAGTTACGGCGCTCTGCACGTCTCGGCATCTACCTCACCGCCGCTGCAGCCACCGTTACCGTCCCCGAGCGAGCTCTGGCCTCCTCAAGCAGTTGTTTCCGAGGAGGGTGATGCACATGGAGTGGGGCGCGTAGAGCCGCACACTGGCAGCGGTGATGCAACACAGCTGCCCTCGCGACGAAGCTCTACAGAGTCGCTGAGGGGAAGCCCAGCAGGAACAGGAGGAACAGAACGTGGGCACGGGCTCGCTGTAGCTGCTGTAGACACTGTAGAGATTAGTAGCGCTGCTCCCAATCGCCTTAGTATGCTCGCTCCGGAAACGACTGTGAACCCCCACAGTAGCATCGATGCGGCTCTCCAGGGTCAGGATGTTGGGACGCATGCAAGCCCTACGAGGACGCCTATGGATGACGAGGGTCTGAGTCCCGACACTGACGCAGTGTTGTTCTCCATCGTCCCAGCTCCACCCGTGGTAAGTGAAGCGCACACTGGGCATGGAGCCTCCTCAGTCTCGCCGGCCACGGCGGTGCCTACTCCTCTTACGAACTCAGTCCCATCAGGAATTCCTAAAACCACTGATACAGGTGGCCAGTCAGGGGCACTGAGCACCCATCAACTGGCACACCCGCACGTTACTGATGAAGCCCCCGCCCCTGTACTACAGCCGAGCCAGCTTACTTCTCAGCCATCACCGAGCACCGCAGAGTCACCCACAGGGAGAGTGAGCGCAACGGATGGAAGCAATCGCGTCATACCCCCACCACCGGAGCAGCAGCAGCAGCGGCGACGTGAAGTACTGAAGCAGCGCATTGCACAACTCGAAGTGACACTTATGTTGCAGCAACAGCAACGGCACCAGACCGATCCATCTTTTTTCCGAGTTCACGACAGCAACGCGGCAGCTCCGGTGGACTTCTGCGAGGCTGCAATGAATGGAAGCGAGGATCTCCCGCATAGCACCGGTGGAGGAGATGTAGAGTTGCAAGGGCCTAATATGCGATCGTCCCTCCCACGAGGGTGGGGTCGAAATATCGATGGCCCCGGAGGCCCCGGAGCTGTTTCTGTCAGTGAGAGGGGACAAGGCGTGTCGAGGCAAGCTCAGAGAGATGAGCTACCTGCTGTGCAGACACCGGATCATCATCTACCCGCTTCAGAGTCTGCCATTCACTGGTCGGATCCATCTGGATTGAGTATTGGCGGTACTGCAGCGCCGTCAGCCGCGTCTTTGGCTCCATCGGCAGGATGCATCGCCACCAGTGGTGACATCGAGGGTCTGAGGGCTAGCCGACGACGTGGTCTACACGGCGCAGCTGCACCTACTGCTTCACACAGTGGCCATGTCAACCGGAGCGGCTTGGTGGTTAGCTCACTCTCTCCGGAAGCCATTTCTGCAGGAACGACACTTGACTCCGGCATTGCGTCGTACACGCGGCTTGCACATCGTCGGTACGGCTCGGCGGCGACGTCCGCAGTGGTGACGCCGGCAGATCCGAGGTACAGCCACGCTACTACGTCTTTCCTAATAAGCGCAGACTGGCGTTATCAGCGTATATACGTAGATAGCAGATACTCCCCGGAAACCGCTGCCCACCGTGTATCGCGGGGTGCCGACGCCGTCAGTGGCGCGCCACAGGATCTGGTACACCGCGAAAGCGAACGGGCAGCACCGGCCGCGGTTAAACAGTGCGCCTTCTCTGCGACACACCGAGATGCCGATGTCTTTGTATGTCGACCTTTTCACTAAAGCGGCAAGGAACTAACGAAGTTGTGCGTCTGTGAGCTTCTGCTCATCCCTGCGTCTTCGCCCGCGCACGGCGAAGGGCGGATACTTCTTTGTGACTGCTGTTGCGGTGTGCACGTTCTTGTGGCAGTGGGCCATGGAGTACGGCCGTCATCGCTCGTCATTCATCAATGATGGCCACCATCACGACTACACGCCATCATATTTTGCCGTTAGTAGTAGGCGCAGTCACTCCTCGTACACACGAGAGAGAGAGAGAGGGGTGGCACATGTCGGCACTCTGGTGCGGCGGGGGAAGGTGAAGGGCACTCTGATCCTACTTCCTTGACACATAACTTATCTGTGCCCACTCGTTTATAGCCCCTTTCCTCTCCGCTGCAGCCGAGTCGACTATCACTTCTTTGCGCCGTCTCTGTCGGTAGCTGATGAGGCGCACATTGCCACGTTTGTGCCAGTCTCTCCCTCCCTCCCTCCCTCCCTGCGTATCTGCACATCCCTATCCCGTTGGAATCACACACACACTCACACATACGTCATCTTCATTCACGACTCAAAGATCACGTGCTCGCCTTCTCCCCCCCCTCCATCCCCTCTTCCTCCAATACAACGACACACCTTTCGCTGTTGTCGTTTCGGTCGCCCCTACCTCCCTCCTGATTCTCTCCCTTTTCACGTACTGACGCGCTGGCGCACACGAGCGCTTTCGTGCTCCGCAAGTTTTTGGGTGCACGCGCTTGTATTACCTACGGAAGTCTGCATCTCTGTGAGGCCATTTTATGTGTTGCCGTTGTGGACCTTTGGTGTGAATTCTGTGCATCCGTCACTCACCTCCCCCTTCACCCCTCCTACGCCCAATCTGCGCGCAACGTGCGACCACAGCACCCGCAGGCACACGCACACGCAACAAGAAAAACCGAAAGAGGAAGAAGAGCAAGCTGTGCGTGATCTATTTGGCGCGGTTAGCCTGCGTTTCATTTTCCCGTGAGCACGCAGCAAGGGGACACGTGCTGTGTGCCATCATGCCCCACTCTACTGCACCTGGGGCGGGCGAGAAGGCGCCGCTTGTGCGTGGAAACTTCGCAGAGGCGCATGAGGATCCTTATGTCGATAAACTGGGACCTGGCGCCCCCGTATATACTGCCTCGACTATCAGAGACGATCGCACGAGTCGAACGTCCGGCACCACCTCTACCGTCGGCTGCGATGCCACCGATGACGACGCCGACTTCGACGTGGAGACTGCGAAGCTGAGAAATTGCCGTAATGAGAAGCAGCAACAGACACACCACGCCTTCTGCACGCCCGGTGGACAACCTTCCAGCAATGAGCTATGGCGCTTCCGCGCGCGCGGCTTCCAGGACCGTTGGGCGGCGCTATTCTTCGCGGCACTTATGGCGGTCGTACTGTTCTGGGGTGTGGAACAGGTGTGGCAGCTGCAGCTGTCCGAGCGCGACCTCGCCGTGATCTCTGATGTCGCCGAGGGGAGGGGCTACGCACACGCCGGCGTCATTGCCGTGGGCAGTTCTGCCCATGGTAAAGTGCTGCACGGCGTGGCGGCGCTGCGCGCTGGTGTAGCGGCTCTGTGGGCTGGGGTGGAGGGCTTGGAGCCTCGAGAAGAAGCGCCCAGCAGCGACGCCTCCTCGCGGCTCTCCCTTGCCGGGATGATGTGGACTTCCATGCGAATACTGATAAAGTGCGCAACGGCGGCAACCATCACCATCCTGGTCTCGTACGGCGGACTTCTTCTCATGGCCGTCTACACACGCCAACTTGTGTTCATCGAATCCGCCGTCGCATCGATGTTCTCTGTTGCCTTTGCTGGTGTGGCCCTCGCCCAAGGCGCAGGCCTGATGGCAATGTTCTTCGTCTTTCTGGCATTGATGCCGCTTCTGTGGATCTACCTTATTCAGGACCGCATCCCCTTCACTACCACTATGCTGGGCGCCACTGTGTCGGTCCTGCAACATCATCGCAGCCTCTTCCTTATCTCTCTCGGTTCCGCCATCGCAAGCTGGTGCTTCGCCATGGTGGCGGTGGCGTGCATGCTGCCGAGCGTGCTGCTTCTTCTTGCCGGCACGGCGTCCAGCGCAGATATCGCCTACCTCGTCATCCTCATCTTCTGGCTTTTCTGGGTACAGGAGGTGCTAAGCACACTCGTGCATGTGACTGTGTGTGGCGTGGTCGCCACGTGGTACTTTGCCGGTCAGGGAAACATGCCATCCTTCCCTGTGCAGACCTCCTTTCAGCGCGCCACCACGACAAGCTTCGGCTCGGTCTGCCTTGGCGCCCTCGTTAACGCCATCGCCTCCTTTGTGCGCTTTCTCATTGATACGGTGCGCAGCAGCAGTGATGGCGACAACTTCTGGATGAACATCATGAGCTGCCTGGTGGGCTGCATCGAGGACTTGGTGCGGTACTTCAACCAGTATGCTTTTGTCCACGTGGCCGTGTACGGATGCGGTTACGTCGATGCCGCCAAGGAGACCTGGGCACTTGTGAAGCAGTGTGCCTTCTCCGCGATCTTCAACGATTCGTTGGTCGGGCAGGTGATTGGCATTCTCACGTTCATGAGCGCACTGCTGGTGGCCCTCCTGACGGCGCTCGTGACGTGGAATGGGGCGGCTGTGACGCTGATGTTTTTCATGTCATTAATCGTGAGCAGCATCTTCTACAGCCCGGTAAGCTCGTGCGTGACAACGATCTTTGTGTGCTTTGCGGAGGTTCCCGTAGGGCTACAGCTCTCCTTCCCAGAGCTGTACAGCGCCCTCGTCGACGCCGATGCCGGCTATACGCAGCGCCGTGAGGAGACGAGCGTGTACGGCACCGCTCTTGTATAACTCTCCGCGCACCTACGTACATGCGGCCTTTTGAGAAGCAGAGGGGTGGCCACGCAACTTGGAAGGGAAAGAGCGGGGTGATGATGCGGATTTCCGAATGCAAGGCGAAGCATAAGTGCCGCCGCCCCCCCCCCCTGCACACCAGAAATCGGCGCTCCGAAACAAGGTGATTAAGAACGGAGGGGTGCTGAGTTTGTGCGGGTGTCGGACGCGTCTGGCGTGTCCACCCTTCCCCTCCTCTGCTGCTGCCTCTGTTCGCTTGCTCTCTCCGTTTGCAGCGTAACGTTCTTTTTTCCCTTCTCTTGGAAGGGTCGTTCGCACGCCACCGTGGCCTTCCGGTGGCGTGTCGACATGTTTGCTCTCTCTTTTGGGTGATGGCGGCAGGTGCGCGTGTGTGTCGGGGGGAGGGAGGAGGGTGTGTCGTTCTTTCTGCCGCAGCGCAGGTTGTTTCTTCCTTTCCCCTGTCTTTACTCTTTCATGTGAGCGGATATGGATGTGCTCGCATGAGCGTCGTTGTCGCTATGGTCAGTGTTGCCCGCGCACCTCTCCTCAACATTCGCCCACCGTAGCACGGTCATACGCACCGAAAGGCCAAGAGTACGTGGAAAGTCGTCTGTGGTGCTCCCCCTCTCACCGCTCGCACTCCTCTGCCCATATTTCCTACATTTGGAGGTGCGTGCTTGTGTGCGTATCTGTGTGTGTGTGTGTGTGTGTGTGTGTATTGGTGGAAGGTGGGAGGAAGACTTTGTTATGTGGCAGCTCTTGGCTGAGCATTCCATTTGCTGTGTTGTCGTGCTCTGTAGGTGTCACCGTATCGTTGAACACGTGTACTGCTGCGTGCAGTTGTCTGTCGCTTCTCCGTCGCTGGACGGCACAAGGGCACGCCATGACAAGCGTACACCCCTCCCTCCCCTAAAAGGGGGAAGCCACGCAACACCCTTTGCAGATGCCGTTCTGCGTTCCCGCCGCCCCCCCCCCCTCCTCCTCCTCCTCTCTTTTTTCTTGGTTGCTTGCGCACCACTTCTTCTCTCGCTCCACCCCCACGCCGTCTCCATGCTTGCCAGCACTCCTGCTCGTTGTGTACGGCAGAACATCGCTGCACGCATCGCGCGCTTTCCTCCTACTTTGGGGGGAGGGAGGAGGCATGGGTGGCGGGGCTCTGTCTCGGAGTGTCTGCAAGGGTTGCCCATGCTTTCGCCAATGTGTTTGTCCCCTCTCCTGTCATCTCGGCTCGGCCTATTTATTGTTTCTCTTGCTTTTCCTACTCCTGCCGCTTAACTCGCAGGCCTATATGCACCACCTCAACGCACGTGCGCGTACGGGTAAGGGGTGTCAGTTTTTTTTTTTTTTGGTGGCGGTGCCCTCGTGCCCTCTGCTGGGACGGAAGAACTGTTGACTTGCGCGCACTCGCCCGGGGACAACACATTCGCATCAACGACAGGAGCTGGCAAGTGCATGCGTGCGCCAGGCCCGCCGCAATCGCTTTTTTGAAAAAAAAAAAAGCGCAACGGAGGTAGGGCATGCAAGAAGAAGGTGATACGTCTGTCACGACTGTCGAGAGGGAGGCAATGAAGCTGGGAGGAGAAGGTCGTCGTCGGCATTTGGCTCTCCCAGCACTCCTTACTTCAAGGTGCTGCCCCTTCATACTCGACACCACCGCGTTACCGGTGAGAAAAGCCAGCCATTTTTCTTCGCTTTCATACACGTCATCGACAGAGCACATTGGGCACACAGATGCAACTGCTTGCATTCTTGCGAGCCTCTGACTGTGCGCGCTAGTGTGTGTGTGACACACACGTGTTTGCGTGCACACGTGTTCTCTTCTCGTGAAGGTGCACCTACTCCTTTCAAAACAAAACTTTTGGGTCTCGTTTCGTTGTTGTCTTTCTCTCACCTCTGCTTCCGTATTGCCCTCCGTGAGGCGCTCCATTCACCGACGCCCCCCCCCCATTTTTTTTCCTGCTCTATTCGGACATGCCGGTGGTCGCACAGTCACAAACGCTACATCCGCAGCCACTGCGGAGGAGTTGCTGTGGCACTGGGGTGCTTTGAGTCTCCGTCTACGTGGTAGGGAAAGAGGCACAGCGGGCGCTGGGCGTGCCCCTTCACGGCGTATTCATCTTCACACGAGCGTGCTCAGCACGTGTAGAAGGAATCACTGCAGCCACCCAGCACACAGCGAGACACACACACACATGAGCTTTTTGTTTTATTCTTCGTGTCTTCTCGCACCTGTCACTCCGCTTCTCTTCTCTGGAACGGCGGTGGTCTTCGTCCCTCTTCTGCCCGGTGGTCGGTATCCCTAGTTCGCCTTCCTTTTTGTGTGGCTGCAGCCGTTCACGTGTGTGTGTGTGTGTGTGTGTGTGTGTGTGTGTACGTGTGTGTGTGTCGGTGCCAGTGCCAATGTAATCCACACCCACACCACTATTTCGTCTCTCTTCCCCACCCCTCCTGTTCAAGTCCCGATGCCCGTGTGCTGGGAAGAGGGGGAAGGGCAGGCAGTCCGCGTCCCATCGTAGCCTCGACGCGCCTTTCCCTTTCTTATCTTTGTTTTGTTACCTATCCCCCCGCCCCCAGCCTCCACACACACACACACACATCCTGGTGGGGGGACGCAAAGGCGGGCACCCACACAACCAGGGGGTGCCATCTCGGAACCCGGTGCCCCACTCACCCCCCCCCCCACCGTTCCCCTCACACCCTCTGCGGTTAGGCCGAGCACCACCCCACTTTTTCTCCCCGCCCAACGCGGAGTCGCTCATGGTCATGATGGGGTCAAGTGCCCACGCCGCAGGGAGGTCGGGTCACGGACAGCGCTGAGTCCGTGCGACCTGCGGCCGTGAACGAGGCGGGACCTGAACCAAAGCCCCGGAGGAGGGGTGAGTGGAGCGTCACTCATATTCTATGGTCAGAGAACGATCACGTTGAACAGCTTCTAACAATGTCGATGTACACGCTGCTCTCCCACACCTCTGATAAGAGGGAAATCTTTGTCTGTGCGCAGTGCTTTGTTGTGTACCGTCGTGTGGTACTGAAATGCGGTTGCGGGGAACCACCGATGCTCTCCACACACCACCAGCTCATGGTCTCTCTCCTCCGTCACCTCTATCTCTACGTTGTTCCCTCTCGCCATCCGCTGTCTTCTACGCATCTCCATGCCATCGGGCGAACACGCACGCACCCCCCACCACCACCGCCACAGCATACGTGTCCCCCCCCCCGCCCTCAGTCCCCAGCGCCTTCCCCTCATTATCTTTTCGCCCCCCGCCCCCGCCCCCGCCGCCGCGCTCTTTCTTCTCTGTTGTGGTTGGCATTTCCCTTTTATGAGCGGGTAGTCTGTCTCCTCCATAGGCACAACGACACAGCCCATCTCTCCCTCCCTCACCCCCTCCCTCCCTCCCTTGACGCCGCGCTTCGTGTGTGTGTGTGTGTGTGCTGATTTTGCCCTTCGCTCCTTCTCTCTATTCATCTCACATCCCCCACACACACACTCCTCACCGCCCTCTTGTCGTGCGGCGCACCAACGCATACGTTAGTCTACCGGCGCATACCCCCGTACTTTCATTCTCACACGCGCCCCCAGCACCCAGGTGCAACCCCACTGCACGCGCCAGAGCAGCAATGGGTCTCCTTGGCAAGGAACGCGCCGGCTCCTTTAAGGCGACCGACGCCTCGGGGCGGCGCTTCGTCTGGACCATCGCCAACTTCTCTCGCTACGCGCTCGGTGTGACGCTGGACAGCGACAATGTCACTTGCTTCACCAAAGTAAAATTCCACCTGCACATGGTGCTCAGCGCCAACGGCGCCGTCGGCATCTATATTCATTACAAGAAGCCGCCGATTCCCAAGTACTCGTACTACTTGGCTAACTCGAGGTGTGAAGAGATGCGCCAGCACACGGCCTACAGCATCCCCGAGGATTCGGAGCGCTGCGGTCACTGGAATGTGTGCAGCCACAGCGACGTGACCGAGTTCGTCAGCAAGGATGACACGCTGTTCGTACACTTCTCTTTTGACGACGACACCCTCACTGTGAATCAAGTGGGGCAGAACGATCTCTCGGTCGCGTGGTCGATCCCAAACCTGGGGGCGCAGAACCTGTGCCCCTACTCCTCACGTGGCTTCTTTGTGGGCGACACACTGATCGTGGCTCGGCTCGACGTGAAGTACAACGATGGTCACACGGGGCTCAAGTACAGCCATGACGACGTGGTCACGTACATCATCTTTCTCTTCTGCCGCAAAGGCACTATCCCACCACACACCATCGAGCTCGTGGACTCCAGCGGCAACACCTACCATCGCCTAGAGAAGAACGGTGATGAGCCGACGCTGACTGCGCTGGTGGACCGCAAGGTAGTTCAGGAGAAAATTGGGAGCAGCGGCGTTCTCTTCATTAGGATCCGCTTCTCCACTGGCAGAAACCCATTGGATTCGCTGAACATGCTTAGCGATCTGAGTAACGCACAGGGTGAGCGGAAGGGCAACGCCAGCAACGGTCCTACCGTGCAAGTGGGCAGCAAGAAGGAACTGTACAACATCATGGACGACCCGGAAGTGAGGTGAACGCACGACGGGGTGATGAGCTCGTCTGTGTCGGTGCGGGCATGCAGTCGAGGCGACAGCCTTGTGTTCTTCATCATCCCCCCCTCCGCCCTGCCCCTCTCTGCCTGTGAATGCACAGAGGTGAGTACGGATGTACACGTACTCATTTGTGCGCCCTCATACGTACACAAGTCGAGACTTGTATCGTTAGAGCCAACGGTGGAAGAGAAAAGGAAGTGCTCAGCGAAGGCTCAGCAGCCAAAGTTACACGCAGACACGCGCAAAGCGAGAGAGAAAGAGAGAGACCGCAGAAGCAGTAGAGGGGTGAAGGTGGCAGGATCTCGGATTGCCACAACGAACAGCAGAAAAGAGGGTAGTACAAGGGAGGGAAGAAGGGCATTGGTGCTGGAGCCTGTCTACGATATCGCGCCCTTCTCCGTTCCCCCACCCCATCCTGGTTCCTCGGTGCTCTCCTTCTTGTTGAGGCTTCTCATACAGCGTTTGCAGGGCCTTCCCCGTTGTTGCTCCCCTTCTTGTCACCGTTACTCCATGGCTTTGCCGTATTGGTGGCGATCTCTCTCTCTCTCCCTTGTGTGATTGTGCTCGCGGTGTGGTGGGCCCTCCTCTTCCTGCCCCCTCCCCCCTCCCTTCTCCTCTCCTTTGCATTCATCCTCTGCGCCTGCAGCTCGCTCCTTGCGTAGGTTTTCCTGTGTTCCCTTGCCAGCCCACCTCTTCCTTTTTCTTTCTTCTGTACCACCTCTCCACGTCCTCCTCGGTCTCTTGCGTTGCGTTGAGGTCCCCTACATCCAACCCACAGGCACCAAGCCGGCCCCCCCCTCCCTCCCTCCCCTTGTTTTTCTCCCACATCTTTTCATCGTGTCGCCATTCCAACTTCGTTCTCGCTGTTTTCTGTTTTGTTTGTTTCTTGTTTCGTGTACGTGTCCTCCTTGATGGCTGATAGACACCCGCACAGCCAGGGCGTGCCATCTCGGGACCCGGTGCCCCACTCACCCCCCCCCACCGTTCCCCTCACACCCTCTGCGGTGAGGCCGAGCACCACCCCACTTTTTCTCCCCGCCCAACGCGGAGTCGCTCATGGTCATGATGCGGTCAAGTGCCCACGCCGCAGGGAGGTTGGGTCACGGACAGCGCTGAGTCCGTGCGACCTGCGGCCGTGAACGCGCTTGCATCCTTCACATGAGGGCCAGTGTGCCAGCATGACCCGAACGCACCCCGCCCGGCCCTCGCAGTGCCTGCCGGTGGTGGATAGGGTTGGGGGCAGGGGCTGCGCTCAGGTGCGCATGGGTGCGCACACAGCTGTAGCGGCGTGCCTGCTGCTGGTCCCGATCACACGGCTTGAGGTGTGTGTCAGGGCCCGGGGGCGAGTAGAGCGCGGTGTCACTCGTGCTCGACGGTCCGAGAACGGTCATGTCAAACGTAGTGTGCTTCAGAAGGATGCGTGTGTGTTGTCGTATGCGCATCCCCTCTCTTTCCTCGTTGCTTTTCCGTTTCCCAGCACGCTTTTCGTGGTCACATGAGCTCCGGGGGGGGAATACGGGTGGGTATGCGCGGCAAACGCGCAGCCATTTATATCTTTTTTTCATGTCCACGTGAGTCGATGACTAAGTTGTGAAGTGGGCTCCCGTCTGCGAACACATGTGATGCTAATAATTACGGCCACGCGCGCGAGCGGGAAGAAACGAAGCGAGGGAAATCTTCTAATGATTTCTGCTCTATTGCGTGTGTGCGCCTACACAGAATCAGCTGCGATACGTGTTCTTACAGCGGGTGCTCTAAAGAAAGTTTTTTGTGCACAGCTGCAGTGAGGTTTGCTGAGCTATGTGTCTGTGTTCACGTTGGACGCTCGCCTGCACAAGGCCGCACAGCGAAGTGGAGGAGGCAAAAAAGAGAGCACACCGGTACTCACGGGTGTGTCCGCGTGTGTGCTCACGCTCGTGGTCTGTTATCAGCGAAGGCCCCCATCCCAGCCGCCCACGCCCTTCTCTGCCACTATATCCCCATGTGTGCCTTTTATTTCATTCCTGATTCCCTCGCGCGTCCCGTGAGGGGGGTGGGTGGATGGGGGCATACCTGCACACGAATGCACACATGCACGCGCACTCTGTACATGCTCTTCCTTCTTCCCTTGTGCCTCTTCCTTCCTTTCTACGCATGTTCCTGTGTGTGCGTGTGTGTGTGTGTGGATACACGGAGGAGTGGGCGACCGGCGTCCGTTTGCGTTGCTGCCCTACGGTAGCACGGACGTCCTCACGCCCATTGAAGCAGCTTGCTACTCATGTCGTCGATGGCGGCACCACGAGATGCCTCTGTTCTCTCGGCACTGAAAGAGCTCGAGGATGTGCGCGAGCGCCTGCACGACGCGCTTCGCGAGGCTGCCTTCAGCTTCACAATTGCGCAACGGGAAGAGGAGTCGACCCGAGGCTGTTTTGTATCCTTTGACGCGGTGCCAACGGCGCAAGGCGCCCTCGAAGCCCTCGTCTCTCTCACACAGAGGCCCGGAACCACCTCGACAAGTGGGGTCGAGGAGACTTACTGTGGCGGAAGCGATGAGGCTATCGAAATGGGCCGCAGAAATTCTGTGTGGGAAATGGTGCTGATACACGGCGGACGAAGAAGGAAGCAGGACGTGTCCGCCGCTGCGTCAGAGCATGTGTCTCCGGCTTCAAACTCCGGAGGTGAAGAGCCCCATTCTGTTCCTCCAGACCCGATCTACTACTTTAGCGAGTACCCTTCCAGCGCCCTTCGAGAATGCCAGGAAGCATACAGACATGTGTTGCACTGCGCCATAGAAACCGTGAATGCGCAACAGCGAGCGCTGGGGGAAGCTGTAGCAATGGCGAGAGCAGGTGCACAGGAATCATAGGATCGCCTCTGTATCTCTGCCTGTGTGAGTGTTTGGATGTGGATGGGACGCTGTGTTAAACTCGGTCCTTGGTCTTGTCTTCTGGGCGTGTCTGTGTGTGTGTGTGTGTGTGTGTGTGGTGTATCACGCCGGCCAGCCCCCTTCTTTGGAGAGCAGCCTGAAACCGCATCGAAAGTGCAGGCTTGTATCGAACGAGACAAGAGATGGAGGCGCTCGGGTGCCCCAATGAAGTGTCAGTGGGCGTAAAAGAGGGTGCTGGAGCCACAGCTCGTGGGGTGGGATCTTGCTCGCCTATAGGCTTTGCAGACACACGGCATGTACCCACTCCTGCCCTCCTCTCCGGCGAGGGGGACTGAAATACGAACTGTGCTGCTGCATGCCCGGCTGCTCTGCGTGCCTCCCTGTCTGTGTGCGAGCATCGTTTACTCGAAACCCCTTCCCGTATTTTCTCTTCCCATCCCCACCTCCTTGTTGACGTCTCCCACACAACTCTCTGGTGCACACCAGTGTGTACGCCACCCGTCAGCCTCATCCACTACACCGAGAGATATCTACGAAGCGAACAAGGAAGTGGTCGGCCCATGGGACGACCCGGCGGCTTCTTCAAAAAGCTTAAGGCGAAGGAGAAGCGTGCCTCCTCGCGCAAGCAGCGCGGTACCAAGGGTGCCTCCAAGGAAGACAGGCGTCGCAAGCATAATGAGCGGGTGGAGCTGTACGCGGCAAAGCGCGAGGCGGAGCAACTCGCCTCGGTGAGCAGCTCCAGCGACGATGAACTGTCGACGGACTCGGATGCGGAGGAGTATCGCCGGACAAAGTCGTTGCGGAAGCTTCAGAGGATGCTAGGGGTAACGCAGTCCTCTGGTCCCCAAGCCACGTCGCACAAGCGTTCCCGCCAGCAGTCTGCATACGCGTCACGCCTCAATGCCAGCGACGGCGACGAGAATGAGAAGATAGAAAATACGTGGAACAGCAGCGACGATGACGATGCTGGCAACACAAGCATGAGGAAATCGTCCTCTGCCAACGGCAAGAGAAATCGTCGCTCATCTCCGCAGGGGCGTCGCACTCGTCATGAATCAGCTCAAGCGAAGGCGAGCGCGTCACTCATCGACGACGATCTGGACGGCGAAGACTGGCGACTCTACTTGGGTGGCGCCAGTTACAGCGACAACGACGATGAGAGTGCAGATGGCGGTCTCGCCACAGATGGAGAAGAGACGGACGACGCGGACGATGTCGTGGACAAAGACCTTCTCATTGATATCAGTGACACTGACGATAGTAACGATAATTCTGAGGGACGCGAAGGTGACGACAATCCGCTGCTTGAGCTAGAGAATGACGATGGCGATGCCGACGATGATGACGACGATGGAGCAGACCTCTTCGATGATGCGATGATGTACGACGGCGAGTCGGAGGGCGAAGAGGAGGATGAAGAGGAAGACGAAGAGCGGGAGGGCAGCTTTGTCGAAGACGAGGACGAAGGGAAAGAGGCAGCAGAGGGCGAGACACTGGAGAAGGATGCACAAAAACGTCTCTTGCTGCAAAGTTTCCACTTGAACACGAGCAGTGTCTCTGTCCTGCAGAAGTGCGGTCTGACAAGTGTGGCAAATGACACACAGGTTGGAAGCGGCAACAATGTTGTGCTCACGGAGAAGGATGAGTGGATGCGCAAGTATCACCTTGATGTACACGGCACACTCGATGAGACGCCGCTGAAGCCACTGCAGGTTCCGCATGCAGCGGTGGAGCTGCTGGCCGAATCGAACAAGCTTCTTCAGGCGCGCGCCGCTGAACAGTTGGAGTCGACAAGCGATAAAAAGGACCTGGGCATCTTCTTTGCTTCCCCTGAGGAGTGCGCTGCAGTACACCCCGAGAATGTTGCAGTGCTCGCCACAGCGCACGCCCAGCAACACCTGCTACATGCGCCGTTCGACGTGCAGCGGTGTGCTGCTTCATTGACGTCGCAGTCAGCATCTCAGACAGCAAAGCCATGGGCGGAGCGCCCACCGTACCTCCACCCTCTTTTGTGGGAAAAGTGGGCAGCGTTCCGTGCACACCGAAGCCTGCCCACGTTCACCGCAGAGGAGCGTGGTCTGCTGGATCTTCTTCAAGGATACGCGGACCTTCTGGACACACTGCACTGCTGGCAGAACAGCGAGTCGCGGCGTATGATCTTTGCACTGCACCTTCTCAATCACTGGTTTAAGGCACGATCTGTTGTGCTGGCGCATGACACACTGCTGGCAAAGCACCGGGAGAGACATCGGCGTTGCCGTCATGAGCAGCAGAAAAAGCGAAACGGCGACGGTGGAGTCACGCTGGACAGCGACGATTTCTCTGCCGATGCTGAGAGGGCTGCAGAGCGGAGCTCTCCAGGCGATCAGGCCCGGCGCAGGAAAAAAACTGGTAAGGCCTCTGCAGGTCAACAAAGCAGACCGAAGAAAGCGGCGAAGGCCGATGAAGCCAGCGGTGAGGCCGATGGCGAGCAGGGAGACCACTATCTAGATGTCGATGAGCAGGAGCTCGAGCTGCGCGACCGTGGCTTCAGCAAAACACGTTTGTGTGTGATTTGCCCGCTGCGAAACCACGCCTACAAGTTTGTCTACACACTTGTGTCCATCCTGCAAGCCGACCCGTCCAGGTGCCCTAAGCTGGCGATGTTCGAGCAAGACTTTACGGAGATCGAAGAGGCCGTCGACCCGACCTTCAAGCGGAGGCCGCGCGATTATCAACGTGCCTTTGAAGGCAACATAGACGACTCTTTCTGTGTGGGGTTGCGACTGGAGCCGGATCTGGTGCACGTCTACTCGCACCCCCTCAACAGCGACATGCTCCTGTGCTCTCCGCTCGGCCTGCGCCGCCGCATCGAAAAGAACGGCGACGTTCTGGTTTCGCTCTCCTCCATCGAGGTGTGCCTGCTCGAGGATGCACAAATGCTCTTCCAACAAAACTGGATGCACGTAACGGCCGTGTTGGGGCTACTCAACAAACGCCCGACGGACACCACGCACGGCCTCTCCGACCTGCGTCGCGTCTACGCGTGGGCGCTGGAGGGCAAGAGCGGCCGCCACCGCCAGACGATCCTGTCGACGGATGTGTGCAACGCGACGATGCTGTCGACGTTCCGCACCGCATCCGTGAACAACTCCGGAAAAATTGTACTCCAGCGTCGCGTCGACCCGGGCGTGCTGTCGCGTGTGCTGGTGCCGGTGCGGCAGCACTTCATCCGCTTCGACCCAAGCTCGCTGGCCACAGTCGACGACGACCGCTTCGCGTTCTTCACAAAGCAGGTGTACAACGCGAAGATTAACACCATGGCGGAACGTGACGTCCGCATTATCGTTTTCGTTCCCTCGTACTTCGACTTTGTGCGCGTGCGCAACTACCTGCACCGTGAGTACCGCGAGAGCTACGTTGCGCTTTCCGAGTACACCTCGCTCAAGCAGCAGCGAAAGGCCCTTGGTCAGTTCTCTGACCTTGAGCGTCCGGTGCTGCTCGTGACCGAGCGCTTTTACTACTTCAAGCGCTACTTTGTCAAGCTGGCGGAGGCGCTCATCTTCTACAGTCCACCAATGTTCCCTGAGTACTACGCGTCTCTCACAAACAAGCTCGTGGCGACGTCGCCGAATGCCTTCACGATGACACTCTACTGCCGCTACGACACCCATGAGCTGAACCGCGTGGTAGGCACGTCGCGCATGGTGCAGCTGCTCGAGCGCGAGTCTGGTGTCTTCTCTTTCGTCACCTCGTAGCGGCGATGGAGATGCCCAGAGTGAGAGTGCAAAGGGAAAGTGGACTAGTGAAGGGCGTCGACAATGGTGTTGCAGAACGTGGTGATGCGTGCGCACGTTGGTCTTCCTCGATGAGTGGCGGCCGCGCCCACGGTTCTCCCTAAGAAGCGACTAAGCAGAGGTTGCATAAGCAATCTTAATGGCACGCTGCCTTTTCTAGTTGTTGGGCCTTGGCGTCGCGTTCCTGGGTCACACGCACCCTCTCACCCAAAACAGCGAGCTCACCGGCATCCGTGTCGGTGTCGTGTATGGTGGCATGTCCGTATGATCAGTGGGACGGTAGTGTGGTGGTTTGAGATCTTCACATCCTCCACCCTCCCACCCGCGCCGCCTCCGTTCCTGCCTACGCGAAATCTGCCTCCGACACCTCGTCAAGTGTCGGCAACGGCGGCGGTGAGAAGAGCGGTGACCTCTTCTTGTACCTCTTACTTTTCATGCTTGTGTTGGGGGTACCTCCCACGCGACTGCTTCAGGGCATGTGCAACCCCGAGCACTCTTCATGGACGTCATCATTGAATATACATGCACACTTACACACACCTCCACCTCCGCCCCTCACTCCTCTTTCTTTCGTTCTTGCTGGGTGGGTTTCATATGTTTGGCGGTCCTCAGCGTCGTCCTCGTACGTGCAAGACAACCAAAGCAGTGCATACACACACACACACACACATATATATATACATATATACATATATACATACACATATACATACGTACGTGTCCATATAGGCACAACCGTGATACACACCCGAGACCGCCAAATAAATATATAAAAAAAAAAGAGAAAGTGGGAGGGACGCGTTTTGTGCAAGAGGAAAACGTGCTCGTGCTCCGCTAGTGTTGGGGTTGAGGGTGGGAAGAAGGACATCCATGGGGAAACCCTCAAGCTCGCGCACCACTGCCGCTTCTCTTCACCCACCCACCACCTGTGGGAAAGGGAGACAAGCGCCCCAGGCATTTGTTTGCATCGCCCCCCCCCCCCCACGCACAGAGATCTTAGAGAGATTCTTGCCTTTATACGGGCGTGGAGGTGAACCACCACACCCATTCCTCGCCTGATAAAAAAAAAAAAATGACTAACCCTGCCTTTGAATTCGTGCAAGGTAACGAGCGCCTGGACTGGGGTGTCCTGGTCTCCATTGATGTGGAGCGGTTAATGAAGTCCACCAACGTGGACACGCTGCAGCGCATCATCGAGAACATCGCCTTTTCGCGCATCTCGCGCGATGAGGCGGCTCTGTTCACGCCAGACCACATCCTTCACCTTTTCCAGCTATCTCAAGTGATCATTCAATACCTGGTTTACTCACAGGAGATTCTCGCGGAGATCAATGTGAAGCTGAACAACCGGATGGAGGGGCAGCAGGCCACTGCACAGGAGCAGGAGGCGCTGCTCCAGCGTCTCTCCGACGAGACGAACCTGCTGAAGAAGCAGGTCAAGACGCAACGTCGTACGCTTCTGGCGTACGAGTACAACACGCAGGCAGCGTTGACGCGCGGGGTGGCGGGCAATGGCGCTGCTGGTGCAGCAGGCCGCTCCGCAACTTTGTACATCTGCCCGTACTGTGGGGATGAGTACCACAAGGCCGAGTCCATGCAGTCGCACCTGCGCAAGCGGCACAACACGACAGCGGCGTCGTCGAAGTCGCCGGTCACAGACACCTCTCTCTCTCCCCCGCCGCCTGCTGCGGGTGTGCCAGAAGCTGTACCGGCCGCTGCACCTGGTCCCATCGCAACCGCGGAGGCTTCTGATTCGCTCCAGCAGCTTCGCAACCGCGTGGAGCATTTGGAAAGGGACAGGGAGGTGATGGAGCGGCAGCAGCGTGAGAACCTCATCCTTATGATGCTTGGCGCCACGCGGTCACAGACAACGTCACCGCCACTACAGCAAACGCAGCAGCAGCAGCAGCAGCCAGCGTCGATACCCACCAGTGCGGGTGGGCAGTCGCCCGTTTCACCGCCACCGCCAACGTCACCGTCACCGTCACCGGCGTCGCCGCTCCCTGGTATGCCCGCGTCGCCGTCCGCGGCAAAAACCGACACGGCAGTGAACGTCGTCCCAGAGCATCTGCAAGGTATACCTGTTGTGCCAGACATCAGCGCGATGATGAACTACAACCTCTCCTGCCAGCGCGAAGCCTCGGAGAACGCACTGCGACGGCAACTGGTGGACCTGGAGGCTGAGATACGAGCTCTACGAGCGAAAACCCTAGCTGAAGCGCCACCAGTGGTCAGGGAAACACCACCGTCTGCCTCCAGCCTCGGCGCCACCGCATCCAGGGACGCTTCCGTTGTCGCGCGGCCTGCTTGGGTAGCAGAACTGGAGAGCGCACAGAAGCGCCAGCACCTGCTGCAGAAACAAGCGTCCAGCGGTTCTGCAGCACCCCCCTCTCTCGCACCACCATTGACGCCGCCACCAGAACTGCCACCACCGCCACCACAGCAACCGCAGCATGACTACACGACAGGAGCGGCAGTGCTCTCCCCTGTGTCACAGCCTTCACACTCACAGTTATCCTCAGCACCGCTCCAGTCGACATCTACTCTCTCCGTGCCGCCACCCTTGCAGCTCAGCTCCCCAGCACCGCAACCGAATTACGACGTTCAGCAGCAGCAGCAGCAGCAGCAGCCACCCCCGGCAGCTCTGTCCCCTCTGCCCTTAGTGCCAGACCGATCCACCCCCGCCATTCCGACACCGTCTCCAACCACAGCGCCCAGAACGGAGGGCAGTGCATCCCCGGCTGCGACTCCGACATTGTCCGTTAGTCTTCCGCAGTCGACACAGGCGCATCTGAAACCCTATCAATGCGTAGACAGCAGCACAAACTCCAGCCTCACATCCACCTCAACAATGCCGCCACACAGATCTGTCAGCAAAGGGCATCCAGGTGTGTCGCCCTCTCTCCCTAGCCATGTCACCCCTGCGATGGCGACGGCGGTGGCAACCTCCTCAACAACGATCCCGCTGCCATCGACGATTTCTGCCAGTGTTCCCATCCCTTCAGTCTCCCCTCCTGGACCTGGGGTAGGGACCTACTTTTCCTCTCGCACTTCTGTACCTGCAGCGGCTGCCCCGGCACCAGCACCGCTCTCGGTTATTCCGCCACCTGCCACGCACCACAGACCGCCGCCCACTGTCACAGCACCGGAACTTTCCGTGCCTCATCCCACACCCACTCCAGCCCTTCCTGTGACAAGCGCCCCCCTCTCTCACGCGCCGTCCTTGCCGACACCGGTCTTGTCAGGTGGCACCGGTAGTGGCAGTGCAGGCGTCAGTAGCTGGTCCCCACCAGCTCCAGTTACAAGTACTGTCAGTGTGCCGGTCCCAACACCGTCAGCAGTGCCTGGGGCCGTCAAGACCTTCCGGGCATTGAGCAGCAGCAGTAGCAGCAGCAGCATCACCACCGATTCACGCTTCCGCATTAACAGACGCTACGAATATTAATGTGCACTGGATCAAGACAGAGGGGGACAGCCCCACACACAAGACGAGACGCAAGATGCGATTCACTTTTCATGGTCTGTTGAACAGTTTCATGGTGCAGGAGAATAGGGAAAGCGTGTGTGTGTGTGTTTGTGTCTGTGGTGAATACAGTAGCTCGTGTACCTTTTCAATACTCGCCTGTGATAGAGATTATAGAAGCCCCCTTCCCTCCTCTTGAAACACACACACACACACACGTACACCTGTCCGCTAAACAGGTCTTCTCAGCCGAGCGGTGTGTGTGTGTGTGTGTGTGTGTGTGTGTGTGTGTGTGTGTTGGAGCAGAGAACGGAAAAAATTTGATGATGAGTCCAACTTGTCCAAGGATGCACATACACATGCTAGCGCGCCCGCATGAGCACACAAGCACTATCTGAGGGAAAGAAACAGACGAAAACAAGGGGGAATCCAGCTGTCATCTTGGTCTCCCCCCCCCTCCCCCCCCACACACACACACACATACGAGGCTCTCAAGCGCAATGAACGTGGGAATGGAGAGTAAGTACAGCAGGAGGCTGCTCTCTCTCTCTCTCTCTCAAATGGGCTAGCCACCTGCATCACGCGTCTCTTGTTACACCGCCCCTCAACGTACTTACAGAAGTACATACCTGCCCGTTCCTCCGCCCATGTTGTCTCTGCATCGTATCGAGAGTGGATTCTCCTTTCCTCGCTCCCTCTGCTCCTGTGTATATGCGCGTGTTGGTGTGAGTGGGTGTGGGCGTGGGCGTGTGGCTCCATCACATCGACCTCTCTCTCTCTCTCGCTCGCTCGCTCGCTATTCACCCTCCTCCCTAGATCGTGTGTGGATCCCCTGCGCACATGCGAAGTCTGCAACGCGTGCCGCGGTACCGAGACCCTCTGGTCCGCAATGTAGCCCGAATGCTCCTGCGCGCCTTGCAAGAGCAGCATCATGCACCGTCCTCCACACAGCTCGAACTGGAAGTGCGTCTCGGTAGCATCCTGGCGCACACTCGTGCACGTCAGCTAGATATACCCATTGCCATAGCATCACCAGCCTTGATGGATGAGACGGCGCGTAACGTGTACCAATTCCAGGCTGGCGTTTCGAATCCAATTCTTCACGGGATGCAGGCGGCTCTGCTGGAAGCCGGTCTTGCCACGCGAAAGGACATGAATGTGCGAGGCGGGAAAGTTGATGTGCACTTGTTTCTTTCCAATGCAAAACGGCTTTGCTGTAGCTACCAACCTCTCCACACGGAGACTCTCGGCATGCACACAGACGGGGTCAAGACACCCGCCTCGCACCGAGAGGCGCCGCTGTACAATCCGCTATGCCTCATCCAGAGTATCAAGGTGCTGTCTGCCCAAAAGAAGAGCCGGTTGGCCACGCTGGATATGTGCTGCCCAGGCTGGTGCGCTGACGTGCGTTTTGCCCTCTCTCAGGAGACGACTGTGCCCGTGGAGCTGACGGATGCAACAAGGGAGAAGGCGATAGCGTCGCGGTGCCGTGCGCGCACTTCCATCCCGGTGGGACGTTTCCTTTCGGTACAACTGACGCAGTCGATCTTCAGCCAGGATGTCTGGTGGTACCCACCTCCGGACCTGTGCACCAACCTCGAGAATGGCGCAGGCGCGTCGCCATCACCCGAAGCGTTCACAGGTACGACGGTGTTCGGTGTCGGCACGGTGATCCCAACACCGGTGCTGTTTTATCGGGAGAAAGCGGCTGAGCACATCGGTCGGAGCGGCGCAGAGACCACAATCGAGGTCGAGGTGGAGATTAACTTGCGCGCGCTGCTGCGTGAGTGGAAACGCGTGTATGGGTGTGCTGCCGCGTCTGCATATTTGTCTGCCTCAGCGCTTGTGGATACAACGTGCGCCGGAACGGCACTTCCCGGCGGCGCTTCTCTGAAGCAGCCAGGGGACGCATCGGCAAGAGATGACGACGCCAATGTGCACGCCACAGTACTGGCGGAGAGGGAAGACCCCTATCTCTTGCGCGTGGCCGAAGAAGTGATGGCGGTGGTGCAGCTGCTCACCAAGGTGCGCGTCGTCGAGTGAGACTCCCGACGATGGCAAATCTCGACTTTGTGTGTCCGTCTCTCTTTTTCTTTGTTATCATCACAGTCCCGAAACGCAGCGAGATGAAGGTGTGGGCGCATAAGCATGCCACACACACACACCATCGTCAGGTGCAGGAGCAGGCGTGGACGCAGGGAGAGGTTGCGAAGGGAGAGGGAGGGGTTAGCATGGAAGATGGTAGTCAGGCATGCGATACATAAGTGCTTAGGAAGGGAAGTACTCAACTGCACAGAGCACCACATGAGAAGCAGCCATCGAAGCATGCACCACACCGCTGCCCCCGCCTCCCACACTTTCTCGCCCCTCTCCCTGCATTCCTCATCTGCTTGTCTGCGTGTAGATGTAATTGGTGCATTGACGTGTGTGGCAAAAGGATGGAGGGAAGAGAGTAGCCAGCACCACACTGCTTTCTGTGCCGCTGTCTCATGATAGCCTACTACTCTTGTGGCCGTTGCGAGGCGGGGGATGGGGACGGGGGCGGGGGGGGGGGGTCCACGTCACCTACGACGATCTCCGCGGCCGTACGTGGAAGGGGATGTGTTGCAAGTACGTCTGAAAGATGACATGTCTTCCCCCTGAAGAATTGAAACGTGCATTCTACCGTGTCCTCTCTCGGTCTCGCTCTCCCACGCACACACACACACACACACACACTTGTTGGCCTCTGATCCTCCCCTCGTCTCACCTTCACCCCACACTCCTTCTTCCCCCACCCCCATCCCTCAGCACCTCCACGACAGTGGCCTCACGATGTTATGGAAGTTTCTTGTCGGTGGCGTGGTGGGCTCGGTCTGCTCGGCTTACCACCGCAGGCCGATAAATGTCTCCCTCGCCCTCGACCCGCCGACGTTGTCCATCATTATGGACCCGAGCAAGGACATTGTTCCCATTCGCGCCGTCATAGTCGGGGGCGGCTATGCTGGCAGCAAGATGGCCTATCAGCTGGACAGCATGTTCGACGTGACGCATATCGATGAGAAAAACTTCTACGAGCTCACCAACGACATCATTCCGATCATCACCAACCCATGGAAAGAGGACGTAAATCCAAACGCGTGCCGGCGCATGATGGTGCTGCACCGCTACTACCTCAAGCGCAGCAACGTAGTCACTGGCACCGTGATCGGCGTGGATGCGAAGCAAGTGTATCTGCGCGATGGCCGAACCGTGCCATACGATCTTCTCTTTCTCGCAACGGGTGAGCGCAAGCCGTTTCCTTTTCAGACACGCGAACGCACCATCTCTGGGCGGGTGCAGGAGCTGAAGCAGTTTAACGAATTTCTTCAGTCCTGCAAGAAGGTCGCTGTCGTTGGTGGCGGTCCCGTCGGCACATCTCTCGCGCACGACTTGGCGAGTACACGACCAGACCTGCAGGTGCACCTGTATCACCAACGGGCTGAGTTGCTGCCGCGCTTCCCGGGTGTGTGTCGGCGCCACGCCCAGGAAAAGCTGCTGTCAAATGAAAATCTGCATCTCCACCTGCTTACCCGCGTGACGGACGTGGACGGTGTAGTTCTGGCGAACAACGGCGACAAGGCGGCCTCTTCCTCGTCACATGCACGACACTCATGTGCCGGGCAGCTGGTGAAGCCCCCCACTTCAAGCGTAGCGGTGCCGGAGTTGTCACTGGCACTCGCAACAAACAACGCACCGTGGTGGCGGTCGTTGCTGAGCACCATCTGGCCTCGCCGCGGCGTCGTCCCGGATCAATACATTGTCCACTACGACACACTGCACAGCGAGGTGCAGCGGCAGCAGTCGATTCTACAGCAGGTGTACTACGGCAAGCAGGAGGAGGTGGAGAAACACACGGTGGTGCAGGCGCACGGGGTAGAGGAAGGTTTTGACTACGTCTTCGCGCTGACCGGCGACACCCCTCGGCCTATCCAGAGTGAGGAGCTAGAGGGCAAGTCGAGCAAACTACCAAACATCTTGCGCGAGCACGAGACGAGAGATGGACATTATCGAGTCAGCACACTCATGCAGTTCTTAGACCACCCAAACATCTTCGGTGTGGGGCGGTGCACAAACCTGCCTGTCGTGCGCGGTTACGGTTCCAGCGACATTGAAACCCGTACACTCTTTCGCGAGCTCAACTCCGTTGTCAACAATCCTACAACAATATTCCTGCACTCCCGAGACGGCGTTCAGCTGTCACATATGCGAATCCCACGCATGCACGTTCGCCTCGGCGTCGACGACGCCGTTGGGTGCACGCCGTGGTCGGGAGGCATGACTGGCGTCTCCTCGGTACACGAGTTCATGCAAGACCGCAGCTACCTTCTAAGAGAGTTTCAGAAGCCTGTCTTTTACAAACAGCAGGACCAGGCAAAGGTGAAGCAGCGGGTGTCACAGTGGCTGGAAGATGAAATCACTGACATTATCGACTTCTCCCACTGCTAGAGTGGGGGGGGGGGGGCGACACCAACGAAAGCAGAGGAAAGGGTGAAGACGCCCACACATAAACGTGCCAGCTCCCTGTGTGAGCATCTCTGACGAAAGGAGAAGGGGGTATCGGTGGCGACGCCGTGCGTGCGTGTGTCCACATAGAGCCTCCTTGCTCTCGCGAGCAGTCGCAACAGAACCAGCGGCGTGCCTCCTTCCGTGTGCGTTCGCAGTAGTGCGATCTCCTTGTGTGTGTATGTGCGCAGTTGTTTCTTACAGAGCTTAAACTGTTTGTCTCCCCACCATCTCCATGGGCTCTCGCCGCAGGTCCTCTTGCGGAGGCTGTCACGCCTGAAGACCCACGCGTTCGTTGTTGTTGTTGTTCTCACGGGTTCGTCTCGGCAACGTACACACAGACACGCACGCGCACATCCTTCTCCCTTCACCCCCCCCACCCCTCGTGCATGCGGATGGAGGTGGAGAGCTGATGGATGAGTGCAGCCTACTGAGCAATCACACGAAGTCTGGCCTCTCTTCCGATTTCTCCGCTCCCTCTTCCCTTTTTTCCTCGCCCTTCCACTCCTCCTTCATCTGTGGTAGGCGCCCTCCTCCCTATTGCGTCATCGCTGGGGGACCTCAGACGCAGATGTGAAGGCCACACCGCCGTGTGCTCCTGCACGCACACACAAAAGCCACTCCGGCAAGACACACTTCATGCCCTGACGTTTTTTTTTTCCTTCTTGCCGTTCGGAAACGGTAGTGATGCGGGGAGTGCTGCGCTCTCGTGCAAGCGAACTCCAGATGACGCAGGCTATCGAGGATCGCCTTCCCACATCTGCCAGGACCCCCCGCAGGAGCTCCTCTCCCCGGCTGCGAAACCCTCTTGCATGCCCCCCCCCCTGTGCTCTTCTTCTTTTTCTTCACTGATTGGCCAGCGATCACACACACACACACATATCAGCGTGGTCGGTGCTGCTCTTTTGCCCATAGTTTGATGTGGACTTTGCCGCTTACGATGCAACTACACTGCAGTGCGACACGAGTGTGACACTGGCTCCCGGTGGTGGTTTTGCCTTCTTCCTGCGTCGACAGCCCCAGTCACTTGGATGCAAATGAATGCAACCGAGAGAGAGAAGAGTATCTGCACCCCTTCTCCAGCGGAGACAGTAACGTGCATGCCTCGGAGAGTCAATAATGATGGCACGGCGGCAGCTTTAGGCTGTGAGCGCCTACAGGCCGCCTCTGCTTTTAGAGTATGGGACGCTACGGTACGTGCGCACGGTCATGGCCGTCTGCATTTACCAGTGTCATCTTACTTGCTTTGTGTCCTGGACGTCACCGCTCCGCAACTCTATGAGCGTCAGCGCTACCGTCACACACTCCACACACCCTCCTCAGCTGCAGTGATAGGGAGCAGTAATCGTCCCAGTCGTACTGAGGGAGCTGTCGGCGAGACGTGCACACCTGCGATCATGGTTAACGCTCCAGGTGGGGTGGCGTTCGGTAACCACTCTCCTTGGCATTGTATGCCCACTACCTGCCTGTGCGCCCCGCCCATTAGGCCATCACTGGCTAGACAAAATAGAGGGAAGCACATTACCGACACGCCAGGCGAAGTGGCAGAGGAGGCAGGACGGTGTGGGTAACCCCCCCCCTCTCTCTCCCTCTCTCGCGTCGTAGTGTTGCAGACGTAGGGAGGCAGATGCTGAGGTGGACGCGCCTGTGGTGAGCAAGCATCTCGGATACAACGTTGGTGGCGTCGACCTTCTTTGCCTGTGCTTTGCACCTTCGGCGTGGATCGAGGGTGAGTCAGCAGGACCTCATTTGATCATTGTTGATGCACCCATTCGCTTCCTCCGACTCTTCCACGACAGGGGGGGTCTCCATCACCCCCGGGGCCGTGGAGTGCGGATCGGGGGGACGTCTGTCCGCACATGTGGGCGCCCCGACAGGCTATGCGGCGAGGTCGTCTTCGCCACCTCATACGCGCGGTGTGCTGCTATACACGAAGGGGTGCCGCTTTTACGGACACCTTGTTGTCAGTGCTGCTCTCGTCGTTCCTTCTCCCCTTGTTCAACTGCTGTTTCAGCAAGCGCAAGCACCGGCACACACGTACAAGCACACGAACGCATGCATGTGTGCTCATGTGAGAGCGGCCGTAATTTGAGCTGGGGCAGCATGCCTACCTTAAACGTGTAGCCATCTTTTCTGGGCGTCTCTGTGCGACAGAGCCGGCATCATCCGCCGCTTCGCGGATACCCACTTATGCACACACACACGCGCTCGCGCTCTCTGTCCTCTTGGTCATTCCTTGCTGTGTGTGCCTCAATCATGTTGATGTTCCGCCTCCCTCTCTACCCGCCCCCCCCCGGTCTCTCTCTCTCTCTTCTCCCCCTCACTCTTCATGTGTCCTTCGCCACCGAAACTCGTTCTTACGGTATATCGTCGTCACGTTTGCGGAGACCTCATCGTGTATCACCTTGACCGCACGCGCACGTCTGTTTCCTTTCCCTAAGCGATCACTTCCCGCCTGTCCTATAGAGCCTTGAACGCCGTATTCATCACACGCACACACGTACACGCACGGCTTGAGCGCGTCGGTGCTTGCCTGACCGTGGCCCTCGCCGCCTCTGCCTCAGCGAATAATTGTCCCCAGACTTTGTCGTCAAGACTAGTGAGCCGTGCGCACGCACAGACATACACACACCACCCTGCTCGTCACGCCACCGTACACGTATTTCTTTCGTGACCGCCTCATCGCCTCCATCGCAATGGCTGACGAACGCTTTGATTCTATGCTGCTCGCGATTGCGCAGCAGCAGCAGGGCATCGACGGCATTCTTGATACCTTCTTCTCTTTTCTCAGCCGCAAAACGGACTTCTTCACTCAGCCCGACATGGCGCGCCGCAGCGTGCAGCAAGCCATGAACCGCTACCTGGTGGAAGCCGAGGAGAAGCAGCGCAAAGCCAAAGAAGCCCAGGCGGCCGCGCAGCTGCAGAAGCAGCAGTCGACACGCACCTCTTCTCGAGTGGAGGTTCTCGAGAACGAAGAGGAAGTGAATGCTGCGGCTGCCGCGCAGGCCGCCAAGGAGGCTGCACAGCGGAAGCAAGAGCTCGAGAGGGCGCAGCTCGAAGTCGCCGAGGCGAAAGCGAAGAAGGAGGCGGCAGCAAGCGAGGCGGAAACAGACACGAAGGAAGCCTTTGCCGACACCGGCGATGCCCCGCGCGGACTTCCGCCCACGGCTGCCAACGGTTTCGCCTATGAAAAGTACATCTTCTCCCAGACCCTGCAGGAAGCCGAAGTGCGCGTGCCGCTGCCAGCGGTAAACGTCAAGGGCAAGCAGATGAGCATCGTGATCACCAGCAGCCACCTGACGGTGGGAATGAAGGGGCAGCCGCCCATCGTGGACGGAGAGCTGTACAGCAAGGTGCACGCCGAGGAGTGCATGTGGACCATCGAAGACGGGCACACCGTCGTCGTGACGCTCTATAAAGTAAATTCAATGGAGTGGTGGAAAACGATCTTCCAAGGCGATCCGGAGATCGATCTACAGAAGGTTATGCCGGAGAACTCGAAGCTGGACGATCTCGACAGCGACACACGTCAGACGGTCGAGAAGATGATGTACGATCAGCGCCAGAAGATGATGGGCAAGCCCACCTCCGACGAGCAGAAGAAGCAGGAGATGCTGCGCAAGTTCATGGAGGCGCACCCCGAGATGGACTTCTCACAGGCGAAGTTTTGTTAACCAGCGGAGCGCCCTCTCGCTCTCTCTCTGCGTTGGACACCTTTTCTTCCGTTCCCCAACACTCTCTGGAGAAGTCGTGATAACAAGACATTGGGTGTGTGTGTGCAGTGCATCGGGCACACGACGTATCTTTTCCCGCCCCCCCCCCGGCCCCCTCCTTCATGTCCCGGATAGCTGTATCTGTTCAAGCGCGGCGGGGATAAAGATGTCGTCTTGGTTTCCTTTGCCGTTTTTATTACTGTGTAGGGCGGTGCTTTCGCTCTTGACAGGCACGGTTAGCAGCGGGGCTGCCCTCATCTACTCCTCTCACAAACACGCATGTGCTTGCCATCGCCCAGACGCGAGCCTGTTCCAACAAAAGGAAGCATAGTCACAGATGTGTGTTGGGGCGGGTGGGCACGGTGGCCTCATCACCAGCATTGCCTCAACTGCCCTTTCAGCCCTACAGTTGGGATTCCCACTCGCATGGAAAATCATCTGCCCCAGCGCATGCCGCTCATATGCTCACTCGTGCACCCACTCACTCCTCCTTCCTCGCCAACCCCCATCGCTCCTCCTCATGGTTTCCATATATATATATATGTGTGTGTGTGTGTGCGTATATGCTCCCAAACCACCTGACGCGATGTACTGGGCAACATAGATCCTGTCACCTTCCCGATTCTGCTAAGTGACCACCCTCACACATCTGTCACACCGCTGCCGCCGCCGCACTCCTTCTGTGATCCTTTGCTCCATGCACCGAATAGCAACCCACACGACGACGACGACTATGACGACGCCCCACAATGCATTACCAGCAGAAGATCACCACAGCGATGATAAGTGTTGTTGTTGTTGCAAAAGTGAGATGCACATCGCGAAGCTGAAGGCTGAAAATCACCTTCTCAAGGAGAAGCTGTCCCAGATGGACATGATGCATGCCATCGGCGCCGCCAAAACCCCCATCAGCCGCACTATTCTAACGGCACTGGAGGAGGAGCGACAGTACCTCGAACAGGCTATGCTTCCCGTCAGCTACAAGTTTCCAAAAGGAGCGGACTACAGCAAACTCCCCACCTACCCGAAACGCCCGCACTTCGACCAGGCAGCGAAGCACCCCAGCACGCAGGTCGTTATCTTCGATGGCTGCCCCAACGACCCTTATCACCCGAGCTCGATGCCCATCTACCAAACCTCGACCTTTGTGCAGCCCGATATTGAGGAATTCGGTCCGTACGACTACAGCCGTAGTGGAAACCCGACTCGGACAGCCATCGAGACCCTCGTCGCCAACCTCGAAGGTGCCCACTCTGCCTTCGCTTTTTCGTCTGGCATGGCCGCACTGCAGACACTGGTGACAACGCTGAGCGCTGGCCACACCATCCTCGCCAGCAGCGATCTTTACGGGGGCATGCACCGTCTCTTGACACAGATCACCTCGTGCCTCGGGATAACCGTTGTGTTTGTGCCGATGTGGGACATTGAGGCGGTGCGCAAGGCGCTCGTCGAGAACCCAGCGACGAAGCTGCTGCACCTGGAGAGCCCCACAAACCCGCTGATGCGCATTGTAGACATCCGTGCTGTCTGTGAGGCTGCCCACGCGCACAACGTAAAGGTGTCCATCGATAACACCATGATGTCCCCGCTCCGCTGCACCCCGCTCGCTCTCGGCTGCGACTACTCAATCCACAGCGCCACCAAGTTTCTGTGCGGCCACAGCGACACCATGTGCGGTCTTGTCTGCGTGAAGTCTGAGGAAGATGCAAAGCGGGTGGCCTTTCTTCAGAACGCGCAGGGAAACGCTCTTGCCCCGTTTGACTGTTGGCTACTCCTTCGGGGCATCCGCACCCTGTCTATCCGCGTTGAGAAGCAGGAGCTGAATGCGGTGGCAGTGGCGCTGTTCCTGTCGCATCAGAGCCACTTCGTGTCGCGCATGCACTACGCTGGTTTGAATCCCGCCACGTGCCCCCGGATCCTTTCCCTAACTGAGGAGAACTTCTACCTGCACCGCTCGCAGACCTCCGGCCCTGGCAGCGTGATCTCCATTGAGACCGGCAGCGTCAAGCGCTCCAACGCGTTTGTGCGTGCCTGCAAGCTGTTCAAGCTCACTGTTAGCTTCGGAGGCTGCAACTCGCTCGTGGAAATGCCCTGTCTCCTCTCGCACGCGTCCATCCCGAAGGAGAAGCGCACACTTCCAGCTGATCTCATCCGACTATCCGTGGGTATCGAACAGATCGAGGATATACTTGCAGATCTAACCCAGGCCATTGCCGCCGCGGTCGCTATCGATGACAATGACGAGTCCTCCTGAAATCACCGCGTTCTCGTCGTTTGGGGGTGGGAGGAGAGGCTGCGGTGAAGAGAGAGATGCTGCATCCGCGTGTGTGTGTGTGTGTGTGTGTGTGTGTGTGTGTGTGTGTGTGTGTGTCCGCGCAAGCTGTACGCCATCCCTCTCTCATCTCCTTTCTTTGTCGCGGACTCTCACCGATGAACCTCCCTACCAAGGGGAGGGCTACGCTTCGCGCACTGGAGATGGTGGCGTGATGCGCATGAAGAGAGGAAGGTGGGGATGGCCACCGCGCGACTGTTTACACCACACTCCTCGCACCTCCCTCTCCCCCTCCTCCCGCAGCTCTGTCATGCGTGTCAAACTCCCTTCCTATGCATGTGTGCACATTTATGTGATCCCCTCCCCCTCCCCCTCCCCCTCTCCCTCTCCCTCTCCCTCTCCCTCCTCCGCTTTGCGTCTCCTTTTTCTTGTGGTTTGCCTTTTCTGATGTGGGCCCTTCACTCTCTGTGAGCGACAACGACCTTCCTCCCCCTCCCCTGCTTGGTCTCTTCTCCCCCCTTCGGTCTTCCGCCAATACGTTATCTATATGAGAGGGGGGGGAGACAATCGTAGAGACCGAGCTCCAGCGCGAGGGATAACACCAAGGTCTCGGTAGACACACATACACACAGTTGGGGTAACCGAACGTGTGTAAGTGTGTCGTATCCGCGCGTGAATCAGAACAGGTGCGCAGCTCACCCTCTCCGCTTTCGATTTCGTGCTCTGGTTGTGAGAAGAAAGAGCGAGACGAATGCTATCTTTTTTTCTGTGCCAATGCTGACAGTGCGCGTTGCCAACCCTCACTCTCTTTCGCCTCCAGTGCTGTCGCCATGTCGTCCTTCCCTCCCTATACATTCTTATATATATTTGTGTGTGCGTGTGGAGAGGAGCATGTATCGCTGCATGCGTTGATCCTCCATTGCTGCACTTGATGTTAAAGTTGTTGTTCACCTCCCTCTTCCTTTTATGACTTGGACTTCCACACGGTGCTGCACAGACGCACTTTGCGTATGGGCAGGACATGTGTGAAACGCCCTACTCTCCATGATCGTAATAAGCCAAACAGAAGCGGATTTTTATTCAGCTCACGGTGTAGATTCTCTGCCATGTTGGAACAGCAGCTGATGTCCACTCGAACGCCCCCCGCCCCATCCTCGGGCCCTGGCGCAGCCCTCACCCCCCCCCAAAAAAAAAGCATTACCCACCACCGACAGGGGGAGTGCGAAGGCCGGCTAGGGTGCGTTCGGGTCACGCTGACACACTGCTCATCATGTGAAGGATGCAAGCGCGTTCACGGCCGAAGGTCGCACGGACTCAGCGCTGAGTCCGTGGACTGACCTGGCTGGCAGCAGTGGCGATACATCGCTCTGGACCTCCCTGCGGCGTGGGTACTTGACCCCATTTATGAGGAACAACCGAGAAGTGACACGAATGAAAAATCGAGAGCACAGCAGGCGTTTGTACTACTTCTGCCTCGTCGCTCCCCCGTCGTGGACAAAATCGGGGTGCCCTTGCGCGGGACGGTGAAGTCATCCTCTGCACTGCCAGCTGGCATGCTCCAGTCGAAGTGAGACGGATATGCCGCTCAGCAACTGGCCTCCGCCATGCATACATCTGTCGCGTCAAAGCTCCCACCGCCAGCTTCTGCACTTGCTCACGTCGTCTCTCATCACCTCCAACCCCACTCTGGCCTCTCAACACACGCACACCACCACTTGGGGTGCAGTCGTATACACACACACATGGGCGTTAACAGATCTCCCACAAAGTTGGCGTTCTCCTTGTTATCGTCGATAGACTCGCTCGGGCCCCGCGTGCTGTTGTTTTCCGCTTGTGCCCGAGTCTCTCTGCCTCGCTCATGAAGGTAGTGTCAGCCTTTGCCCGGGGGACGGCTCGGGCCCTGCCGCTGATGTTGGCGTTGTTCGTAGCCCTTGCGGGATGGGGAACCCCCCTGTCGCAAGCTCAGGAAATCGATAATGAAGAGCTTCACGTAGCTGGTCCAGTTTCGGTGCGCACACCTTGGCATGTGGCCCCGTCGGCGCCATCATTGTACCGTGCCGCCGATGAGGCACCGCGTCTGCACGTCGCCGTCATGAGCATACCTTTGTGGGGACACTTCAAGCACCTCTGGGCGATTGCGGAGGAAATGGCGTACCGTGGTCACAAAGTAACGTGTGTGGTGGAGAAGGCAGTGTGGTGTGAAACGCTGCTGCGGCACAGCCAACACACGGCGCCGCTTGTGCTCGCAAACATCAGCACAGCAGCGTATACACAGCCGATGGTGGAAGGCAACGGCCCGCTCGATATTCAGTGTGTTGTTCTGCCACCCTACAAGGATGTGTTCACTGAACAGGACTTCCATGCCATTACCAGTGAGAAAACCTCCACCATCGTATCCTTCCAAGTGCTCTTAAAGAACTTATTCAAGCACCACGAACTGGCGTTGCCCGATTACGCACGAGTGTTGCAGGCCGTGCATGCCACTCTGCCCCTCACGACCCTGCTCTGCGACATCACCACCTACGCGTGCGCCTCCGTGGGCCTCAAGATGGACCTTCCGGTGGTCAACGTGTTTCCTTTCACTGCACACATGCCTGTCGGCCTGCAGGCAATGTTGCCAGCCGTGGGGCTGGCCTTCCCGCGTCGCATGACCCTCCGCGACCGCATCACCAACTTTGCCTTCAAGTTCGCCGTAGCCGCCTCCAGCACCAGCATTATGCATCGCCTCAACCACGTACGCGCCGCCAATGGTGTTCCGCCGTTTCGGGATGGGTACGACGTGGCAGGCATGTATGGCCCAGTCATCGCTCCGATTCTGTGGGGACTCGACATTCCTCAGCCCCTCTGCCCAAATATCCACCAGGTTGGTTCGCTGAACACCCGAGATCAGCGCCAACCTTACCGCCGGCAGGACCTGCCGTTGGACCTTGCCGCCTTCATGGACGGCTGCTCGCAAGGCGTTGTCTACGTAAACTGGGGCACCCTAGGCCTACCAGACTCGGAGGTAGAGGATCGCTTGCAGGACGCGCTCGTTGAAGTCGCCCCGCTCTGTGTCGTGTGGAAGCGGCTCACCGCATCAACAAGGCCACCGCCACCCGCCGCTCGCTTCTACATGACGTCCTGGCTGCCATCGACTGTAGCGGTTCTGAAGCACCCGAACACGCGCATGTTCCTCACGCACTGCGGCATCACCTCCCTGCTGGAGTCTGTGGAGGCTGCGGTGCCTGTCATCGGCTTCCCACTCTTCGCCGATCAAGCGGATGTCTGCCAGCGTGTCAAGGAAGCGGGTATCGGCCTTCCAGCTAGCGAAACGAAAGCCTTCACCCGCTCCGACGTCGTCGCCGTCATGGCGGCTGTCGATGAAAACCACGACACCATGGTGCGAAAGCTGCAGAAGCTGCGCGCCATCGCCACCGCATACGGCGGCCCACAACGCGCTGCTGACATTATCGAAAGCCGTCAGTACAATTTACTCATTCATCGAAACACAACACTCGAGGTGTGCGTGGGTCTATCGGACCCGCTGAGAATCGAGTATGCCCTCGCTGTATGGTCGATAGTTCTGGTGGTTGGTGGGTTGGTGTGGATGTGCGTGCTCCATCGCTTGCGCGAGCGGTGCCTACCGATTCCCGCGGTGTGGCCGATGCTCTGGCGCGTGGCGCGCCCTGCGAAAATCCAGCGCGGCACAGACGCAGCGCCGCCTCGCGCGCACGCGTTTCCACGGCCATACAAGGCGCATAAGCAACTATGAAGCGCCAAAGGGGCACTTCAAACAACTAAACGACACGCAGTTTCACATGCACCATGCCAACGCGCGCGCACCTTTGGAAAAAGGAACGGGGTTCCGGGCGCAGCCCCCGGGGCCCGGCCTCCGCGGGAAGGGCGGGCGGCCCCGCCCCGCCCAAGCCCAATCCGCACCACAACACACCAGCCCCTGACCGCAAACCCACCCGCCCCCCCCCCTCCACCCGACACAAACGAAGGAAAAAAAAAAGAGCCTGGCCGGGCCCAAGAGGGCCGAAAGACAGCGGCGTGGCGCCCCGCCTAAGGCGAAAACGGCAGCCGCAGCGACCGCACCCCCTTTCCAGAACTTTGAAAGCCCACGTGGAAACACCTCTCTCACGAAGGGCCCCGCCTTACAAGAGTAGCGGCCACAACCCGTAGCCATTCCACCCCTTTTGCAAAATCGAAAAACACTTCGAACCAACACCAGGCGCAGAAAAAAGACGCTCTCCCCAAGAGATAATCACACGCCCCTTCTGCGCTTGTACGTTGGCAAAGAAATAAAGCGGCAATGAAACGACATTCAATCTGCAGGGAGCAGGGGAGAGAATCCTTTTCACAAAAGCGCGTTCAGGTAGCGCAAAGGAACGGCCACAACCCCGCATGGTAGGAAATAAACCCAAAACTGGTCCTTGCATAAAAGCAAAGCCCCAGCCACACACCATGAACCACCTCAGAAGACCCTTCCCACCGCAGCTGCGGGCACTTTTGAGAGAGCGAGGAGGTGGCTTTGGCTTGTGACCTTCACTTGCGCCCCACCATATTTCAGATACAAACCCGAAAGAGCACCACCCCAGGAACCCCAGCCAGTTCGCATCCCTCAATTCCATTTTGCCCCACGATTATCGAATACCCTTGCCACCTAGCACCCCGCCAACTCGTCCCCATTGGGGTCCCTTAAGAGGTTCTGGGTGAGAGCTACGCTGCCCGGAAAGAAGCGCTGCCTTCAACCAGGTCGGAAAACAGGGCCACATCACCGCTCTGTAGTTCAAAAATGCGGACAAGGGTAATGCAATAGCTACTGACGAAATATGGAAAAAAGAAAGCGCCACCTTCGAAACGCGCCCGCGAAACCGGGCCACCTAGGAGGCACCAAAAACTACCCACAAGCAGATGCAGCCGCAAGCCCCCATCTTCCGCACCCCACCGAACCCCACAAACAAAATCCCCAAAGGCCGGAAAACGCCAGCCGTACTCCAAATTATAAACTTTTCCGGCACTGAAAAATCGAAATCGACTGTTAAAAAACAAGACGCTCCGTTTTGTACCAAAACGTCTTCTTTCACTGATGCATCCTGGTTCCCACCCGCTGAAAACCGATGAGTTTTCCACAAAGGCTAAATATCTTGGCCTGAAGGCCAACTCGCGCCCCGGCCATCGCCTTTGTGAGGGCCAAAATGGCCCACGAGCGAACAGCCGCCCCCCGACTTTCCACCGCCCGCCGGAACTCTTTTCATGAAGGCCAGCGCGCTTTTGACCCCGCAGTCCTCGGGGAAAAAGGAGCCATGAGCCACGACATGGAGGAAAAGTGGAAATAATTTTTCTGATCTTAGGTTTGGCGTAGAAAACCTCACACTTTCAGCCATCCAGGCAAAAAAAAATAATTCTAGGCTCCCGAAGAGGAAAAACAACACGGAACTCCCCCCACACACGCGGCTTTTTGTGACCCCCCGGGGCCACGAGAAGACACCCATACGCGTTTTCAGAACATTTATTTTTGTTTGAAAGGCTTAGCTGCCTCCAAAAGGTGTCGGTTTGTGGGGTTCTAGGATTTCGACGTTCTTTGCTGGCCCCCTTTGCGCCGGGCGTCGCCACCCCCAAACTTTGGCCAAAGCCGGCCGCGGGGCCCCGCCTGAGAGGACCCCGCCGCGCATGATGAGCGGGGGAAAAAGGGGACAAGGCCACAACAAACCCTAGGCGAAGCCCACCGCCACCAACCCCCCACGGCCCCGGCCGAAACAAAATCATTCGTTTTCTTTCCCCCATAACCGCCGCAATTGGACCGGACAGCGCAGCTGGTAAATTTATGCGCCGATTAAAAAACCATAGAATGAACAATACGGTTCCCAGCTCCTGATTCGCACTTCCGGAGCCCCCCCTCTACCCACCAGTTGCGAGGAAGACCCCCAGAGACAACCACAGAAACACACGTCTCCCTGGATTCGCCCCCCCCTCTTCAGGTGAAAAAACGCTGGCATCACACTCGGCTCTTGTCTTTGTGACGCGTTTTTTTTCAGAAGGCATGGATGAAAAAATGAAGATATGGGTTCTTCAGCCACAAAAATACAAAGAAAAAGTTGTCTGCATGGAATTGTCTCAGCCCTTGTTGTACCATATTGATGTGGTTGCGTTGCTGGAATTCCGTTCTTTTAGAGTTCATATATAGCGAATGATCTTAGAAGCTTATAAGCCACAAATTCCAAACACTTATACTATGACATGAAAAGATTGCAAAAGTCACAATGGCTTTCTAGATGAATTCCCCCTTACGGATGCTGCGGTCGTCCAGGAGCGAAGCGCAGCCCCGAAGCACCAGAAGGCCAATCACGCAAAAATGGGAAGTCTTTCAAAAAAAAAACCTTCTCGCAGGCCACCCCCCAAAGCGCCCATTCCCCCGAGCCAAAAAAGGCCCGCGGCCCCCCAAGAAATTTCTGTAAAACGCTCGTCTTCATTCGGCTCCTGTGGGGTGGGTTTGCTGGGGGCTTATCTGTTGTTGTTGTTGTTTGTTTCTGGGGGCTGTGGTTTTTTGCGGCGGCCCATGGCAGGCCACCGTTTTTCTTCAGGGGGGTATCCGCCGGAGAATCACGAGGTTTATACGCAGCCCATGCCCAAAAAATATGCAATTTTTTTTTGCCTTTCGCCAACGCGCCAGCCCCAGCACTTGCATTCACCCAGCCCTCCTTCACCACGGGATCCCACCGCGCGCTGCCTTAATTCTCCTTTGGCTGGGCCCGCGTTTGCTCCTTGGATCGATATTGTTTTGGGATGTTCGTTGTGGTGGCAGCATTTTTTTAATGCGCAGCAAGGCCTTGGCCACAGCCCGCGCCCCTTTCCAAAGCACCAGAAAGGGCTCGGGGGCTCGGTTGCGGCGGCCTCGCCTCAACGCGGCCGGCTCTTTTTCCCCGGTTGGTGTGACGGGGCTGCCCTTGGTCTTTTTACCCCCACCCCACCCCCAACCCCTTCCACCCCAGGCCTCCCGGCGGAGGGGTTGTGGAAATAGCCCGCGGGCCAAGCTCCCGCCGTTTCCGTTTACTACTTTGGGGTCGTTGGGGCCTTTTGGGGGGGGGGGGGGGAATCGGGTATTCTGTGGTCAGCGTTGCGGAAAAGCGGCTTCAACACAACACGTGGGGGTGGGCGGGGGTTGCTATATGGGGAACGCGGTGTACTTTAATGGCTTTTACTGCCCAGGACATTGGCTTCGTGCAGGCCGCTGCGTTTTTTAGCAAAATATTTTTTTACAATGAAGAGCGCTGGGCCTGGTTTATGCAAATCTGAAATGAAGATGGGAAGCCTTGGCACACACATTTTTTCTAGTTTTGTGTTGTGTTTCTGACGTTTTCTGATGTGTTATGCGTGGCCCCGTCGTTTTTTCGGACTTCCGGCTGTTTTTCCTGACGTACTCGCGCCAACAGTTTTATCCAAGGTGTCGCTGCATTTGCTTGGCCCAAAACAAGTTTTCACCGATAGTTGCATATGTCCCCTTTGATGCCTCGTTGCGGCAGTGTTTTATTTTGTGATTTTGTTTTCCAAATGAAATGATTCCTGTTTCGTTATATTTGCCTCGTGTTGTTTTTGTTTTAGCTTGGGAATTGCGAGCTGGGTTGCTTACTTGTGCCTAGGTTTTCTGGTGCGGCGTGTTCTTCACGTGGCCTGGCTAAGCTTTGGTTGCTTTTAAATGAAAGGGGGGGGGGCTGACAGGGTGGTCTTTTGATTGGAGTTTGTGAAGTAATTTCTTTTGTTGTTTGCATTTGGGGAATTTCCGGCAAGTCTCTTAGGCGCGTTATGGCCAAAGCCCGTCATTCCCCCCCGTCTTGGAACCATCGCCCGCAGCTGTTTTTTGTTGTTGGTTGGATCCTTGCGTGTAGGGTTCTGTGATGTGTATTCTTTAGGTGTGCTTGAAAGCTTTTGATACCTGCTTGTTTATTCCTGGTGTAGGGAGGCGTTGCGCGGATGTTTTTTTTTTTTTGGTGGGGCGGTATGCGGGTAATGCGGCTTTGAAATTCGTGTCGATGTGCCGGGTTGGTGTGTGTCCCGTCTTGTTTCTTCTATGTGTTGGTGTGGGTTTCTAGAGGCTGTTTCATAGTTGGTGTCCTCGATTTTTCAATTTTATTATTGTATTCTGGTTTGTTGCCTCCATTATCTGGTTTGGCTTCTGGGGGAAATTGTTTCCTTCATTCCTCAGCCATTATCGATTTCCTTTTGTACTTCAATTCCGCTGATCATCTCTTGGTGGCGTGTTTCTATTACAACCCCTGGCGCTGAATGGTTGTGTGGTAAGATTATATTTTGTGGTCTCCTTTTTTTTCTGTGGGGGTTTCTTTTCTTCGTGCTGGCTTCGTCTCGGGCGTGTGCGTTGCTTTTTGCTGAGCGTCGGATTGTCGGCCTTTTCCGATTCTAATATTATTTGGGGCTTGTAAATATAATTTATTTATCATTGCTTTTGATCTATTGGCTGAATGTTGCGTGTCTTGGTGCTTTCCTTTTTCCTTGCTGCTTTGCACGTGTCTGTCTTTTCCGTGGTTTCTTCTGTCTGCGTGTTTGTGTGTATGTTTTCTCTGCGTTCCTGACGCGGCTGCTTCGTCCATATCTAACTGGGGCTTCTTTTTTTGGCAGACTATCTTCTGCTTTGCACTTGATTCACTCATATAAATCTAGATGTCTCGCCATTAGTTTGTATATTTTGTATGGGGGCTGGTCTTTTTTCCCTTTTCCTTTCGGCCGGTGGCGTTGCTGTGGGTAAGTGTGCCATTTTCTTGTGTTTGGTGAAAAGTGTTCTCATTTCTGTGCTCACCTTGTGTTGTCTAATCATTTATTTGTTTTAGGATCCCGGTGTAGCTCGACACGCTTTTGTTCTGTATTGTGTGCCCTCTTCGGTGTTTGCCGCTTCGGGGTGTGCGTTTTTTTGTTTACCCTGCTGCATTTTTATATTGCTTTCAACCCCGTATGCGGGTTTCCAAGCTTCCCATTGCTTTGGTTCTTTCATTTCAGTGTTCCGCCTCTTCTTTGGTGTGCCTTTTCTGCTTTTTGGGAAGCCCTGGCCGGCGTGTGTGCGTGTTGGGGGCGCTCTTTGGGGCGGGTGGCATAATCCGGTGCTTCGCCTAGAAAAAAGCCAGGCCCCAAAGGAAGCCATGTATGAAAATATGGGTTTCGCGGGCTGCAAGACTCGGCTTGTGGCCTGGCGGGGGGCGTGCGGCGGGTGTCGGGGTGTGTTTTTAGGTTTGGGTCGCCGCTGGCCCGCTTGCCTTGGTGTCGCCCCCTTCGGCTCGGCCAAGGTATCCCTGCCCCGCCAGCAGCCCCTTTCCGGGGTGGTGGTCGGGGGGCACCAGGCGTGCTTCCGCTTTTTGGTGCGGTGGGGTCTTGTGTCCGCGTGTGTTGTGTAAGGGGGGGGGGGGCGAAATGGGGAATTTTATCGCTTTCACGATCCACGTCCATGTGGGGATCTTAGAGTCTCCAGCGTCATGGTTGCAGCGCTCTGCGCGTCTGCTCCGCGCAGCTTTGCGTCTTGTAAGGGGGTCTTGTCTCATTTCAATGGCAACTTTCGTAAAGAGGGAAAGCCCAGCATGGGTGTGGGGTGCGGCACTCGGCGTGGGGGGCCCTGGCCCCCCCCCATGGACGAACCAGCTTCGGCAGTGACCGCCAGGTGCCCGGGGCGGGCCAGGGCGACGTATCGCCAGACGTGGGCAGTCACGCCCTGAATGGCGTACCGCCCGGGAGATTTGCGAGGCGGGCGTGAGGGTAGAGTTTGAGACGGCTATGGTGGGATGACTGGGTCGGCGCAACGCTGCAAAGGCGTGCCTGCGGGTGCTTTTCTGCGTGTGGTGCGCGTGATGGGGCTGTCGGGGTGGAGTTTAGCACGTGTCCCTTTGGCAGACAAGCTTGGGTGGTCAAGCGCGATGAAGGGTTTCTAAGCAGCAGAGGGAAGGTGCTGCTAGGAACAGGGCGAAGAAATAAGTCACACTACACGCGCGTGCGAGCAACCCCCCTCTTCGGAAGGGCTCCAGTTCGGACGCACTTGCTTTGTTTCCTGAACCGTGTGCGCTGGTGACCCTACCACTTTGTAGCTCCTCGTGGGGAGAGGGCCACGCAACATTTTTTTTATTGTGTGTGTATGTGTGTGTGCTTGTAGAGTCCCGTCCTTCGTTGTTCTTCAGTGCTTCTTTCTTTCCTCACGGAAGCAACAACAACAAGGGTGTGTGTGATTCTCAAGCTACTTTGGGGATTTCTTCTGTTGCCGTCCTAGCCGAAGGTGTGTGACAGTAGTCGAAACAGGGATACACACACGCTTATGCATGCATATATCTTCCGCATGGTAGGAGATGTGGTGGTGGGTCACCTGACAAACTCTCCTTGGTGCGCACCACACTCTCTCCTTCCACCGGGAGAGCCCAATGCGTTGCTTGCACGGGCAGTTCCTCTCTTTTTTTGCTCCTCTTGGTAGTCTTCGTCGTGCTGAGTAGCCGACGTGCAGGTCGACACGGGGATGCGCCGTCAAGAAGGAAAGCGACAATTGCGGAGGACATGCGCGCGCTGCGCCAAAGCTGTCACCACCGCTCACCACACACGCACTGGTCATAAAAACCCTACGACTGATGCTAGCGCTGTACACACATGTTTCTAATGACAGCGGTGGGGATGGTGGCAGAAACACCACATCCGTATGCGAGGTGGGGCGTTGTTCTTCACGTGGGTTGCATGTATTCTCTGTACCCAACAATAAGACGCTCGACTTCTCACTCGCGGTAGAGCGAGAAGCTCACCGACACGCACACAACACACCCTCCACTCGCGACACTGCGCTTCAGCCTTGCTCTTTCGTCTCGCTCCCTTTTTCCTGCAGGTTCAAGAAACGTGTAAGCTGAAGAATCGCTTCAGTTGAAGGCATACCTCTTGTCGCTCTCTCTCTCTATGTCGTTTGGGAACCAATCCACAACACAATCACTAAGCAATGAGCGTGCGAGTGCGATACAGAGCACACAGTACATGCACAGCGCTGGCAGCTTCGTCGTCGTCGATACCCCCCTCGTTCCCCTTTAGAGACTCGCGAGGGCCAAAAGCAAATACCACCGGAGGAGGGGGGACACAGTTAAAAACGTAAACGTCAAAATTAAAAAAAAAAAAAAAAAATGCCGCTATCAGCATCCTTTTTTTCAACGGCAGTGGCGATGGCTGGGGATCACGATGAAGGCAACGATGCAGAATGGCCGTCTTCGTTGTTGAGCGCTGCTGGTGCTGCCTTTCCTCATTTCGCACGAGCGCGGTGTGATGGCCATCTCCACACAGAGGAAACACCCATCAAGAGCCGAAGCAGAAACACAAGGAGTGGGTACCCCACTGGTGAGGCGCCGCAAGACCTCGTTCTCCTTTCTTATCCTCACGCAGAAGCCCCGGGCAGCAATACTCCCCCCCAAAAAAAGAAAAAAATCAGGAAAGGGTGAGGAAATTGGAAGCTGTGCGGTGCGGTACAGCGAGCGAGCAGGACATCATACAGAAAGGGGAGGATGCAGCAGGAAAACGGGCCAACAAACTATGATGAGAGCAAGAGACCTCCGGGGGAGACGCAACAGGCCTTGCGGTTGCTAGGTTCAGAGTGTTACAGGACGCGCAACGAGACACCCACGAAAAACAGACAAAAAAAGACATGAGGGGGAGGGGCGTGTACAATCGACCATCGCACACGGACAAGGACGAAGGGAGCCGTTTTTCGCGGGTCATTGAGTTACAAAAAAAAGAAGCGGAGAGGCACGAGGGAGAAAGGCGCCAGAGCGGACAGGCACCTAAACTCACGCCTCACGTTAGAAAAAGCAGCGAGGGAAAGCCAAGCTCCTAGGGCACGGCATTGCCCCCTCCGCCTTTTAACCTTTCTTATGTCCTTGCCAAAAAACAAAACGCTAAAAATGCTGCTCGCTTCTCCCTGCCCGTGGCTCTCGCTTAATCCTTCGAGAGGGTCCTGTTGATCTGCTTCTGCTCAGTCACCAGCGACTTTATACGATTCTCGAACATGCGCGTGTACACCACGGTGAAGGTGAACTGGGCGGCTTGGAGGGCGAAGGCGGCCATGGACAGGGCGAAGGATGTAGAAAATTCGCAGTAGTCCTTCACGCTCACCTTGCGACCGACGATGGTGGTGCTGTTCATGCTTTCCATTCTGCGAGCGTACACACCAACGCTGAGGGCCCAGGAGATGAGGATGATGATCAACACGGAGAAGGACCACGCGCACATTACGGCTGTGAAGTCCTGCATGCACACGACAATGATAGTGCCGATGATGTTGATGAAGGAGTAGCATGCAGCCAGAGCGGCGAACGCGGCCGCACCGAGCATCATGGTGTAGGTCTCCGACGCCGGGAAGCCCTTGTTTACGATACCATGATCCGTGTACCACTTCTCCGAGTGAAAGGAGGTGGTGCCGCACTTGCGTGCACCCCACAGCGAGTAGCAGAACGGCTTCGAGCCCTCGGTGACAGACACGCCAAGGCCGGTGCTCACGGCCGTCAGGTTGGCACCCACCTTGATGGCCTTGGTGCCGTCGACCTTGAAGACATCCGTGACAGCGGCGGCGATGAGCAGCGCGAGGGTAATCACCTGAACCGTCGTGGCGAGGGCGATGAGCACGCGCTCTCGGCAGGGGATATAGAGAACCGTTCGACTACCGATCTTCGACTTGCGGCGGTGCAGCGAGGATGGGCGCCGAGACGTGCGGAGGGAGCTGGCCTCCGTCAGGGGCTCGGCGCTCGTGTGGATGTCAATCGGCATCATGGTGATAGTGGGGAAAAAGGAGGAGCGAAGGGAAGGCCTGGGAACGGAAAGTTAGGAACGATGAGAGGTGACAATGCCCCTGTGCGTACTGTGAATCGGAACTAACATGGGGATCGAGGAGGGAAGAGAGAGCGGGTGTGGGTGGGTGGGGAGGAGGGTCCATCGAATGATGTACAACACGAAAAGGAAGATGAGGAGCAGGCAGTGTGTTATGGCAGTGTTGTTGTGTGCGTAAAAAAAAAGGAAGAAACATACACATGTAGACGCAATCAAGAGATGCGGAAGAGAGGCGCAGAAGGCGGTGATATTTTGTGTGAGTGGTGCATGGCCGACATAGGAGGGCGTGGATACGATGCCGAGGCGATCACACTCACGATACGAACCTGTACAAGCGCATAGATTAGAAGGGGACGTCAAACAACACCCCCCCCGCCCCGATAACAATGATAACGGGGCCTGCAGAGAGAGAGAGAGAGCGAGGTCTCTCAAAAAAGTGCACCTGGGCGTCCTGACCAGGTGAAGTTCGAGGGAGCAAGGGGGGGAGCATGCTTGCAGTACTCACATAACCGTATGGGCTTTGCGTGCCATGGCGCGGGCGCAGGTATCCTTGTATTTTTCTTTTCCGATTACGTTGCAGGATAAGGCCCTTGTCTGTCTAGGCACTTGCCGCACGCAACTTCGTAAGCTCCGAAAATGTGTGCCCCCCCCCTCTCCCCTCCTCCTCCTCCTCCCAAAACACATGCGGACCTAGATGAGGAAGGCTAGAGAGCGAAATGAGATGAGATCGTGAGGGCATGGGGACTCCAAGTTCGCACTTGCGCGCCTCTCAGCAAGGATGGGGGAAAAGTGCCCGTCCGTAGCCTGGTTTCGTGGTGATGACGGTGATGTGCCCTCTTTTTAGCTTTGGAAGTTCGCCGCCATGTCCACCGTTTCCCTTTCCTTTCCTCTGCCTCCGCCTCCCCTCACTGTTCCATGGACACCGCCCGGTGCGGAAGCCATTTGGGGAAAAAGCGAGACCAGACGCCCATACACGCACGCACGTCGGAGAGGGGAGGGAAGGGGACAGAGGGAGGTCATACAGGCGCGCTTGATTGCACACACACGCACACGCACACGCTTACTTGTTTCCATGTTGTGTGGCTTCAGGCGAAACATAAAGAGAACACGCACTGGGAAGCGACGGTAATGGGAGGGGTGGGGTAGGGGGGGGGGGGTGAAGCGGGGTGGGGACATGTACCAACAACACCAACAGCGTCATTCATCATGTTCCCCCTTCTCGCTTTGCCTACTTCCTCGCTTTGTTCCGCTCTTTGGTATGGGGCTATCTCCTGTGCCACTGTTTAGATAATCTCGTGCTGCACACACATGAAAAGAGGGCAGGGGAGGGGAGGGGAGGGTAACGGACAAGGGCGACGACGAAGAATGATGAGCGTCTACCGAAAAGGGCTACACTTAAAGGGGAAAACAAGGAAATCTAACCCCTCCTCCACACACACACACACACACACACACAAAACAAAACAAAAAACGATACACTTGCTGACAGGAGGGCAAGACCAGAGAGAAAAGTGGTGTGGAGGAGGAGAGCAATCGACTGTATACGTAGTGCCTCGCAGCACGAGACCAGAAAGCAAGTACAAGAACAAAAATGAGGCAGATAAAATGCCGTTCCCGACAGAGCCACATAAAAGTGGTGACGTCTCTGTTACAGAACTTGGTGTGGTGGTGGCCATCGTGGGTCAGGGGCAAGAGGGAAACAAGGCAAAGTCATCAACATAAGGGAAAGCTATTGCGTGCCGGGAAAGAAGAGGAGAAGGCGTGCGTTTCTCTCCACAAAAGGGACATCCTACTTTACACGTCTCGGCATACACCACGAGAAAGGTGCAGGGTACATGCAGAAGCACGGATACACATACACATACACACGCACGCACACCCACACATTGCACTCAGAGATGCAGTGGGATCGAGCGTGTGCTTTGTGTGTTGGGAGGGGGGGGGCTTCTTTCACCATTGAAATAGACCCATGCTAGAGTACTGCATAGCATTAAGCCTTTCCGTGTTTTTTTCCCCCGTACAGAGCACCACTTTTCCCCAGATGCACAGAAGAAAAGGATGAGGGGGAAGGTGTGTGTGTGTGTGTATACAACATAGAAATCATGTCAAGAAAAGCCGGAAACTACTCAGGTGAAGGGAGATAATTGGAGAAGAGAAACAAACAAACACAGACAACCACACATACGGATCGAATGAAACGATGTGGGCTGACTTGGGGGGGGGGGGAAGCACAGAGAGTAAAAAAAGAGGGAAGCACAGGAGGGGAGGGGAGGGGGCTCGGAGAGAGAGAGCGAGAAAGGGACAGAAAAAATATACAGTAACGAAGAGACAAGGGAAGGACTAAGGCACACACACATATATAAATAAATAATTAATTAAAAAAATACACACACACAAGCAGCCAAACAACAAAACAAATGAGTCAGAGCTTGCGCAGATATACGTCACTTGTGTTCTGTTGTGGCTTCTGGAGGAGAGTGTGCCAGCTAGCCGGAAAAAAGAAGAAAGTGTCGCCTTCCCCACTGCTTCATTCTCTTTCTTTTGTAGGTTTTCGGGTCACCCGTGCGCGTCCCTCTCTCTCTGTCTGTGTGCTTTGTGCTCCTTGCGTCCGAAAACACGTTCCACCTTTGACTACTTATCAGAACGATTGTATGGGGGTGGGGGGGGGTGAAGAAACGGGGAGAGAGGGGGGGAGTGAGTATGCATCAGCACACCCCTCCTCTCCCCGTCATGTGCCCACACAGCACGTCGCGCGGTCCATGTCATCACAACAGCTTCTCGGGTGCTCTTACACCACACACGTCAAGCCAACACACAAAAAATTGTACCACACGTTCAGGGGATGGTTGAGCACACCCACACCCACACCGGAATCCTCGAGAGCGCGCGAAGAGACCTGAATTGATTCTGTTTGCTCTTTTCTTACTATAAAACATCAGGCGTCCCCCGCTTTCGCCTCCCTCATCCGTGTTCGCTGTGGCACTGGGCGGATCCTCACCGTTGTCCTTCCCCATCCTCCCTCCCCCTTCTGATCGGGTGTGCCATTGCCCTTGTATTTCTTCGGCTTCATGCTCTATGAGTTTCGCGTACGACGTCGGAGAAGCGCAAAAAAAAAAAGATACACGGGGAGCCACACCGAGAAACACAAAGATAAAAGCGTACTGGAACAGAAGGTGGCGTGGGATGGGAGGGTGTTACCGAGGGGAAGGGGGAGCCTGTTGGGTGGGTGGGTGGGTACAAGAGCGGAAGGAATACTCGATGGCGTCTTGGTCATTTTACAAAACCAAAACTAACTCAAATCCTCTTCCTTGGCTTCGTACATATATTTTTGTGAGTGTGCGATATCCGTGCACTGTATGCACACACACACACATGTATATGTGTGTGTGTAGATGTATATGTGCATCTGTAAACGTTCGTGTGCGTGTCTGTGTGTGCTCTCCAGTTTTCTGTCGTCTCTCCAGGGAGCGCCTTTCAACGCGTGCAAGGTTAATCCATGCACGTGTGCGAAGCTGAGGGGGAGGCGGCGGGGTGGGAGGTGAATGACCAGTGGAACTCACCCGCCGACCTAACCGTTGCTCTCTCCAAAAGACATGCTCGAGTCTGAGAGCGAGAGAGAGGGGAAGATGCGCGAAGAACGGATTCCGAAAAGAGAAGAAATCAGACGTGAAACACAACAAAATTACTCATATCTGTGTGTATGTGTGTCTGAGCCGCTTCCGTATTCACTCGATCTTTTCTCCTTCGCGTTTATGACTCGCCTGCACCTGCTTTGTTGGAGGTCCACTGTGATGAGGGTTGCAATCGGTGAGGGAGAGAGGGAGGAGGACTGATACATGCGCGGTGCTCCCCCGTGGCAACAAACATCAGCGCGAAGAAAAGGGAAGCCGGCAGTGATGACCCGAGAAAGGTGGGGTAGGGGGAAGTACGGGAACCACTAGGCGGAAAGCGTGCGAGCACGTCCAAGAGACCAAAAAAAAGACAAAGAAAAGAGAGGAAAGAGTTCACACCAAAAGAGGAGTTCGAAAGAGAAAAACAAGTAAGATCGACGAGACATCATCGGAGCCTGAATAAAATGGTACTCGTCCCTTTTTTTCCCTCACTGCCTGCGTGACCCGCCTACCCGGCTACCCTCTCCCCCGTTTTCTCCTCCCACCCGCTCGAGCAACCGTAGCCGTCGCATGCATCTAAGCGACCAATAAACTTACCCTTTCTTTCACCAACCGCCCTTTCCCATTTGCCAGTCCCTTCCCTTCCGTATGAAAGGCAGACCGTGTGTGTATGTACGAGCTCCCTGGCGATTCGTGTTGAGCAGGACAAACATCCGCTTCGTGTGCACGTTTCCCTACCAGCATCGTCTGGACTTCTCTAGAGGTGACCTCTCCGCACCGTAGTTTTGCCGCCTGTGCGCTCTGCCCCAAACGAAGACCGGACGATTGAACCAAAACATACGTGGGCAGCGCCTAGGAGTTGTTGTGGGGCTCCTCCTTCGTATGCTTTTGCTCAGTCACCAGCGACTTTATACGATTCTCGAACATGCGCGTGTACACCACGGTGAAGGTGAACTGGGCGGCTTGGAGGGCGAAGGCGGCCATGGACAGGGCGAAGGATGTAGAAAATTCGCAGTAGTCCTTCACGCTCACCTTGCGACCGACGATGGTGGTGCTGTTCATGCTTTGCATACTGCGAGCGTACACACCAACGCTGAGGGCCCAGGAGATGAGGATGATGATCAACACGGAGAAGGACCACGCGCACATTACGGCTGTGAAGTCCTGCATGCACACGACAATGATAGTGCCGATGATGTTGATGAAAGAGTAGCATGCAGCCAGAGCGGCGAACGCGGCCGCACCGAGCATCATGGTGTAGGTCTCCGACGCCGGGAAGCCCTTGTTTACGATACCATGATCCGTGTACCACTTCTCCGAGTGAAAGGAGGTGGTGCCGCACTTGCGTGCACCCCACAGCGAGTAGCAGAACGGCTTCGAGCCCTCGGTGACAGACACGCCAAGGCCGGTGCTCACGGCCGTCAGGTTGGCACCCACCTTGATGGCCTTGGTGCCGTCGACCTTGAAGACATCCGTGACAGCGGCGGCGATGAGCAGCGCGAGGGTAATCACCTGAACCGTCGTGGCGAGGGCGATGAGCACGCGCTCTCGGCAGGGGATATAGAGAACCGTTCGACTACCGATCTTCGACTTGCGGCGGTGCAGCGAGGATGGGCGCCGAGACGTGCGGAGGGAGCTGGCCTCCGTCAGGGGCTCGATCATATCGTTGGTGCCAGCCCGCATGGTTGGGAGAGGGGGTTGTTTCGAGTCGGTGCAAATAAGTGTGTGCGCCTTGGGGACAGGGAGGCGATGATCTTGAGAAAAGAAGTGGGGCAGCGGGGGAACGGGTGGTAAGTGGAGAGGATGGCAGAAATAAAAAGGGCGCGATAGTAGTCGAGAGAGAGAGAGAGGGAACGGGGAGGAGAACTGTAATCGGAGGTGCGTGTAGGGAAGTGCACAAGGAGATGTGTGCGTGTGTGCGTGTTTGAGGTGAGGGTGAAGTGAAGGACGAAGCCACCCATGAACAGGGGGCGCGCAATGGATGGGGGAGAGGGAAGTCCAGCAGGGGGTTCGAGTGGAGGCATAGCGAAGATGTGTTAGACCGGGTCCGGTGACGCACAACAGAATGCTGCACAGCGGGAGCGTCCACAACAGGCCTGCCGACACGCCCACACGCGTACACGAAGGGGAGAAGGTGGTGGTGGTGGTGACCTATACGAGTCCTGTCCACATCCAAAGTGGGGCATCTTCCAACAAATAGATGCGACTAGGAGAAGAGAGCAATGTCAGCGCATGCACAAAGATTGAAGTCAATTTATTTTTTCTTTTGTGTATCCCCTGTCCTTCCATGTTACAGGATGACCATGGCTGACAGCGGATACGTTCCTTGCCTTTCTAATGGGCGATGGAAGAAGCAATACTGGACTGTATACATCACCCAACAGACAAACTCAAACGCCGTAGCGCTCACGAAGTTAACTGAAGGGAGAAGAGGGCATGGCATGATACGAGCTTTCCAGACCGAGTTCCATAAGCGTGCGATGTAGTGGCATGCGTGGAAGCCAAGCTGGATCAGTCCGCTGCATCCTCTCTTCCGAGAAACAGAAAACAACGCGCGTGAATGCGAGGGCAGGCGCTACGCTCCCCACCCATGAGATGAATCTGCCTGGCGTGTACACGGCCGCTTATGACGTGTGTATGAGAAAAGTAGCCCCCCCCCCCCGCCCCCCCTTCACACAACCTTCCGCCTGCGCGGTTTTGGCCTGGTCCGACGCTGTTTCCCCGTCCGGATTCTCCAGGTGGATGGCAGGATCTTCACCACACTACCACCTGCATCTCCAGTGCTGAGGGCATCAGAGAAAATTCGCCTGGAGTGAGGTGGAGAAGAGTTCGCCGGGTCAGGAAAAGAATCGGCGAGCAGGACGAACATCAGGAAAAAGGAAAGGAAGAGAAAAGGGATCATGCCCCCCCCCCCCCCCATCAGTTGGGAGTATTACGTATAATGTATGCATACACACACATATGTATGGAGCACGTGATGACAATGAGTAGAATATATCGAGGCACTGTTCTCGTGCGTGTGCGAAAGTTCTGTGCTTCCGTGCCACACGTGAATAACAGGCAAAGAAAAGGATAGAGCACTCTGCGTTCAAAGCGATTCCGTGCGTCGGTCAGAACGTTCGACTCGGGGCATCGTCAGGGTTGTATCGCCGAAGGCGCGCGCGCGCCGTGTGGGGGGTGGGGGGGGGGGGAACGTATCGGAAGCTCACACGCTGCATGGTACCATTGCTCTGAAAGCCATGGTGCCGCTCTGGAATGATGACGAAGCGACGTGTGTATTCCTCACGCAGCCCGGAAAACGCCGATGTGCTCCTCACGACGCGGAGTATGCAGGATACACAAGGAATTGCTACACAAAGGGATCTGAACACTTGGGTAGCCGCATGTGCGTCAGTCGAGTCCGTAATCCCCCACTAACAACTACTGCCCAGCTTCTACCCCGCTGGATGGCCTAACTGCCCCATCCAGCGAAGGGCGAGTCGGTGTGAGCGTTGAATGTCGGCCTTCGTCGGCTGCATAAACGCAGTCCGGTGTGTGCAGGTGCTCATCGCGGACAAAAAAAAAACAGAGAATTTTTTTATTATTGGTTCATGCCACCTCGGCTCATCCTTGCCAGGACTCCCCCGAGTCACTTTCAACAGTCATCGATACCCGGACACGCTGGGGATCACTAGAGAGCTGTGCAAAAGCGAGCAGCATTGTTCCCTAAGAACGCCTCCTGTGGTGCCACAGAGCGTTAGTGGAGTGTATCGCTCGTGGGTGCCCCCTGAGGGCCTTTGGGCCCCCAAAGCCACAGGCCGTTTACACCGGCCAAAGTGGGTGCCCACAAAAAGTAAGCGTGCTACCACACCCCATTCCTTTGCGCTCAGCGTGGCTCTACGGGCGCACCGCTGTCTCCCTCTCTCCCTGAAATGTGCAGGTTGCCTATCTGTGCGACTACGGTTGTCTGCGACGAGACCGCTGACACGGATGTGTAGGCGAGGGAGGCCTTCACGGGTGGCCAAGAGTGTGTGTGTGTGTGTGTCTGTGCATGGTCTCGGGATTAGCACGCAGACCCATTCGCAGTGCTCGCATTTCGTAGCACGAGCTGGCCTCGCCCCGGAACCGAAATCGAGCGTAGATTTGTGGCAGCTGTACCTAGAAAAGCACGCATGACAAACACTCTCCCTTCTGCAGCGTTGTATTGAGGCTGTGTGGTCACAGGATAAGTCGCAGTTGCTCCGCAGACAGGGTTCTCCTACAGTACTCTGAAAGTTGAGCACCGTGGCACCACTATTTCTGTACCCTGATCAGTCATCTCCTCACCGCTTCAGGTCTCCGGAGAAGGACGCCTGTCGTTGGAGCGCCTCCTTGCCGTTGCGCTCTCCCGTTTCGGTGAATATGTTAGTCAGTGTTGTCAGGTTGGGTTCCATGCCCTGAAGCGCGGCCGTCAACCACTATCTGGTTCTTGTCGAGTCTCTAGAAATGCGCGATGAGGCCGTCTTCCAGGTTCACTGCTCATCCCACGGGTTGCGTTTTGAGCTTGCTCCCGGTTGTCAGTTGTCTGAACTGCCGATCGCCAATGCGCGTGCGCTCTTGAGGCTGTGCCCGCATGCCCATTTGAGAGCTGTTGGGGTCGCCCCGCTGCTGCTGCATTTTGCTTCTCATTCAGTGACACGGTTGCAGCCAACCACTGCGTGCCAAAGGAAATTTCTGAAGCGTTCTGCATCCAGCCACCCCGTCCCCCAAGTCGCTGCCTCCAGCACGGTCTGCCAATGACAGTTCGTGTACCACATCGCAGAGGACATCTCGGCCCACCGTTTTCCGGGGACCACTTCGCTCCACATCTTTTTTTTCCACTCCCCCCAAAAAAGGTACAGCTGGGCGGATCGCTCGGCAGTGGTGATCATTGTGGCCTTGGCACCGCACGATCTCACCGTGCGGATGCCCATCTCGGGCGATGCCTGCTTCATTGGCTTCAGAGCTATGAAGATTGCTTGAGCGTCTCCTTGTCGAGATGATGCGGATTCCTGGTTTCTCTTCCCCATTCGCCGAAGGGTTCTGGAGTGAGAAAGACGGGCATCAGGGCCATCTGGGTTGTACTGTACAGGCATGCCATACATGTCGGTCTGACCTCCGAGAGGGCGCGACACACCGACTGCCCCTGCGAAATACCCGCCGAAATAATGTGCAGGTACCCGCGGCGCCGTTCGATCAGCTCCTATAACTATCGTCTGCACCGCGTAATCTACCCATGTAGCAGGGAGCCAATTTACATGCTCAGTTGTGTGTGGTAATGACACCGGAGGCTCGTAGGTCTGACGGTAACATGGAGATAGAAGTAAAAGTAAAGGTGCACACACACACACACACACACACACACACACACACATGCGTACACGTATTCCCCAAAGGCGGTACAAGAGAAGAGAGAGGCATGGCGTGACGGCGAGAGCCATCGGCAGACGTTCACCGATGTGAACGATTTCAGCAGCTTCCGGGAGACATATACGCGTGAACGTGGACGAGACACACAGATATACTGTGGTTGTGGGGGTGGGTAGACAAGAGAGGAGGGAGCCAGTAATGGTGAGGCATCCGCACTTTCTTGATTGTTCAATGCTCCTTCACCCTCTACTGTCGCACTACGACTCCCTCCCCGCCAGGTTGAGAAATACCGTCATGCCGTCACGCACACCGCTCGGGAGACGGCTGTGGCTAATTTTGCCTCTGCGCTGCTGGAGGAAGAACAGGGAGCGCAAAAAAAAAAACTCAAAAAAAAAAGGAATAGGCAGCAGTGTCAAGGTGAGTCCTTCCCTCTCCCCCGATACAGTTGGAAGCGAGGGAGAGGGGGGGGGGCACGGCTCCATTGTTCAAGGGCATCCGAAAAGGACGTCGATGGGTTCGGGTGGGGAGAGGGAGACAATAGCGAAGAGCTTTACAGAGCCATGATATGCGCCCTTGCACCCCCCCCTGTGTCTTCCCTCTCCCATCTTTTCGAGCAAGCGAGAGAGAGAGAGGGAGAATGTCCGCGAACCCTCCACTCCCATAGCGCCGCTGCCGTGAAAGAGGACAATGTGTCGAGCAGAGTAGCAGCAACTGCACCCCCCCCCCAGTGACGGCATCCCTTCTCGACGGTGTTCAGCAGACAATCCTCAAGGCTTCCCTATTCCCTGCTGCTTGTAAATCTGCCAAATACTTTTTCTTCTCGGCCAATATCCGCTCACCACGTTTCAGCTGCTCCTCGAGTTCTCGTGCGATTGGGCCATACGTGTCACAGAATTCTGCTGCTGCTTTCAGCTTTTCCTGAAGCTGTGCGAGATCACGGTCGCCCTTCTCCAGCACCTGGCGAAGGTGCTCCACACGTGAAGAGATCGGTGTCGCGACAGTACTCTTTTCATGGGACAGGGAAGAAGCACGACCAGTTGAGTGCGTCGGCCGATTGGGCGTTTCTGCATAGGTGCTCGTGGTAACTCCGTTCCGCTCGGTCCCCCTGGTGGCTGCCGTGGCTGCGGAGGCAGTGGGCGAGTTGGCTAACAGACTTACCTCCGCACTGCTGCTAGGGGCATTGGTGGGGGAGTTGCAGTGACGGTCGTCAGTGAGAAGTTGCAGCTTGCGCGTGTACTTGTCAAACATATGAACGGACGCGCTCAGGACGGCGCTCTCTTCATCTGTTAGCCCTTGCAGGGCACGTGGCCAGGCAACGTCCACCACGTTTTCGCTTGTTTGCCCACCCAGCAACTCATGTAGTGCCGTCTCCGACTCCTTCAGCGATGCTTCTTCTGCAGCGACTTCCTGGATCAGTTCAGCCAGCCGAGAGAGGCGTTGCTGCAGCACTAGTTTTTGTGATCGGTACGAGTTCACTGTCTCGATTTCCTCCGCCATGAGGAGACGCAGCTTTTCTACCATGTACGAGTCCGGCGCCTTGAGGCCCTGCGCGGTCACGTCGTGACGCGCGCTTGATTCCCCTACTTCGCACCGGGCGCTGCTGGCGGTGGCATCTCGTCCGCTGGAGGGCTGCGATTTCTGTGGCTCGCCCACGGCGTCAGACGACGCCTCGCGCCCCAGTTCATTCTGAAGCGCTTCCACTTTCTCTAGTAACCCTGTTACTTGCTCATATTCACGATCGAGGGCTTCGAGCGGATTCGGCGAGTCTGCGGAGCCGCGAGAGGAAGCGGAGGAGCCGACTGCGTTTGTGCGGCGTCCATCCAGCTGCAACTTTGCTAATTTGGCCTGTGCTTCCGTGCACGCTACTTGCAGACGTGGCGCAAGGTCGTCGGTCAGCCAGTGAAGCTCCGCACGCACGCGCGCTTCCTCCTCTATGATTCGACGCTTTTCGTCCTTCTCAGAGTAATTGTTGTCGCTTGCCATTTCTGCGCCGCGAGCCGCAAGTGGAGATGCGATGATGGTATCCGTGCTGTGAGACTCTCTGTGTGCCGACAGTATCTCGGATGCACCATCGCAAAAGGCATTCAGATGGTTTTTCTGGATCGGGTGCCACCTTTCCTGCAATTGGAGCGCATCGGCGGCCTTGTCGTCTTCGTCTACCATGTCACGCGACCGAGACTCAGCTTTGGTTTTTGTAGTTTGCGTGGGTCTGAGCACTGCAGCTCCCCGTAATGTCGCCTTCTCGATCGCCTCCAAAGTGCTGTGGTGCGTCGCGGCGGGGGTTTTCAACGATGAGGGGTCTTGTAAACGATCACTGTGCATAGAAACTGTCTCGAGGCCCGGCTGAGCAGAAGAAAGCACGCCAGACACGCGCCGCAGCAGGGATCCAGGGACAAGCCCGATAGCCCCATCTTCTCGTTGTGCAATACACCACTTCGGCTGTGACAGTACTGCACCACCATCAGTGGCTGCTAGCACGTGCGAGGGGGCACCATGTGGACCTCTGCCGTGATGACACTCACGCCGTAGAACGCGCACTTGTTCTCCTTGTTGGAGAGACAGGTACAGAGGCTCTGCGTGGAGCTCGTCATCGTCAACAGCGTCACTCGCGCAGACAGGCGAGTGATAGGCGGTGGACAGTGACGAGTGTGCGACCGAGAAAGAAATTACCGCTTGCTCGAGTCCGCGGGCTTTCATGTGTTGATGCATCACCGTGCCCACGAAGGAGAGAGAGCAGGAGAAGGTGTGTGCTTCGACTATGATGGATCTATGAAGAGTCTATGTGACGTACGCATGTCTTCACGCGACGAGAAAGAGTTGCTTCCTCAACAAAGAGAGAAATCTCTCCCATCAAAAAAAAAAAAAAAAGAGTGCCAAGAACGCGCTTACTGTGCAGTCATCTTCGCAGACGAAAAGTGCGATCCATGAAGACCGAGAGTGGGAGACCGATGGAGGGGGGGGGAGGGAGGGAGGGAGGGAGGGACTAGTTGAAGGTGATGGGGAAAGAGGTGTGTATATGGCACACACACAGCATTGCAGGCGGAAAACACAGGGGGGGAGGGAGGGATGGATGGAGAGCTTAACAGCGCCACAGCCTCCACTCCTTCACTTCTCATTTACAAAGTTATTCAGCTCCCATCCACTGCCCACACCATATTCAGGCATCGTAGGAGTGACGGAGAACAGATACTGGCACTTCGTAGGGCCATGGACATGAACAGACTCAAGCAAGGTGAGACTGTAGGCTGTCATCTCCCTGAGCATTTTTCGATTCCTCTCGTGCGTTCTTGTGCCGTGCAACTCATGACGCGGTCTTTTTTTTTTTGGTTTCTCGCATACCGACAAGAGGGGGAAGCGGGACAGCAGAGAAAGGGCTGCGAGGGATAGTGATGATGCCCATTGTATCAGCAGTGGTAAAGTATGTCCCTGTCTATATGTACGTATGCATGTGTGTGTGTACATGCTAGCAGCGCAGCGCTACAACAACACTGACAAACGCGTCACTGAGAAGCACACCCGCACCCGCAGCAGCGATTGAGTTCGTCGTGTACTGTGTGCGTGCTAAGAGAAACACGTGAATACACAGGCAACGAGATTTGGTACTCTTATTATGATTTGTATGTTGCTGGGTGAGCTGGACGTGAGAGAGGGAGAGCAAAAGTGGAGGAGCATGCAACGCCTCCAGAAAATAAGGGACATATAGAGTGGTGGTGGAGGGCATACATACAAGAGAAGGAGGGGGGGGTACCCCAAAGGAATCACGCGAGATGGATCAAGAAAACGAACACCAGCTTTGAATAAAGGAAAGCAGGAGTAAGGAGTAGAAAATTGTGACCAGAAAACGAGGGAGGGCACGCAAAAAAGCACCGAGTTCCTTGGGGAGATGAGCAGGATGTGCGTGCTCGTTAAACTACAGTGCGAGCACTCCTAGAATCGCACAGGTTACACACACCACAGCACACAAAAAAGAAAAACGAATCCAACCGCACTGTATTATATATATATATATAATTGTATCACTTTGTGCTGCGCTGGTCCCTGTGGATGACGTTGCCGTCTTCGTTGTTTGGAGGCGCCGGCACTTCTTCCATGTTGATGACTTTACGCTCTGCTGTGCACGGATACTCAGCCCCGTCCCTGTTGACGATATTCCTGCCTTTCGCTGTTTTGGGGGGCGCGCGTGAACGGCTAGGATAGCTAGAGAGAGAGAGAGAGAGAGCTGGAAACACACGCAGCGGGACTCTGATCATCCCGTTCCATCAAAAATGAGCGCCAAGTAACCTGAAGAAAGATACGCACACAACGCACGCAAATTCGTCGGGCTTCTCCCTTCCTGGCTGGTTCAAAAGGGCCCGATGACAGTGATCTCCGATACACGGACGGAAAGAAATGCCCCCCTCCCCCCCTCCCCCTTCTTCTTTCTCCACACAAAAAAGGAGGCGGAGGCAACAAGGGTAGGGAGCATTCCCACTTCTTCCGTTTCACGCAAACGTGAGAGGGCCGCTTTTCCCCCGCTGGTCCATCACGCCTGGCTGATAGGGGGGTGGGGGTGGGGGTGGGTGGATGGGAAAATACCAACCACCACGTCTACAGGCAGACCTGGACACAGACTTTGCCAGCAGATAGGCTTGTGTCGGTGAGGTATGACTACTCAGGCTTGACGACGAGCCTGAAAGAGGAGGCGACGTGCGTGCATGCAAACACCCTCTTTCGTTTTCGTGGGGGCGTGGAGGAACGCCGGAGTAGGGAGAAGCAATGGCGAGCGAGAGAACGAGCGACCGGGGGCAGTTGGGTGTCGTCGATCGCGAGAAAGAGGAGGGCGGGAGTAGACAACGGGTTATCATGGTGGTAGGGAGTTCCGCATATTGCACGATCGGGTCGCCTCTTCAAGATAAGAGGGGCCCGGCGGCGGCAGCGACAAAAGTTTGGCTTCCACAGACGCGCGTGCACGCATTCACATCCGCTCCGTATTCTACACAAGAGAGAGAAGGTCGCTCTCTCTTCATTTGTGTTTGATGTTTGTGTGCGTGTGTCTGTATAGGTTTGTGTACTGTTGAAGAGGCTTAGTGCGCGACACGGAGATGCCCAGGGCATGAAGAGCGACGGGACATATTTGCGCACCATGACGCTCAAACGATTTGCGTTTCAAATACGTTCCTTCTTTTCCTCACGTGTTGGATGACATTCGCCGACGCGTTACGCCCCTGGCGTTTCTGTTTTCGTAATACTCCTCATCGGCATTGTTGGGTAGGTGAGGGTACCGCGATGCAAACAAAGCTGTACACACACACACACACATGCACATGCACACACACACTTCCTACACAGAAATCACAAAGGAAAATACCAGTAAGGTGGAGGATGGAGAGTTGATGAGGGAGAGACAACGCGGGGGTCCTCAGAAAGGGGGCGGGCGGAGGGGGTGAAGCCATGACTGTGTAGCTCCACCGGGTGATGACCCACAAAGCCTAAAGCGGCAGGAAAAAAAAACGAAAGATCTCGGCTTTAACAACGAGGGACACAATCATTACCATCGCTGGTCCGGCCATCAACGTCAAGGGGGTAAAAACAAATACACATGGCATAGCTGAGTGACGGAAGAAAATGGGGTGGGGGTGGGGGCTAATGCACACCAGGTCATCTACGGGGTTTATACTCTTATTCGTACGGTGCCCTTCAGTGCGCAAGGCATGCCACAGCACCACAGCCGGAGTTGAGGCACATTGCCACCATAAAGCAAGCGCAATAGCAGAAAGATATACCCGAAGGCAACCGCGAGTGCGAACATATTCCTACTTCCAGGATCGAACACAAGGTGCATCGATGACGATGAAGAGAGCACAAACACGCAAAACATTCAGCTGTACACATGTCCCGAGCAGAAAGCGATGGGAGAGTTCACGGGGGTTTGAATACACATGAAAACACACACACACACACACACACACACACACACACACAAAGAGAGAGAGAGAGACATAGGGTGGAAGATGATCGTGATCACCGTACAGTGGAGGAGACTTCTCTCAAATGGAAAGAAACAGGTGCTTCAAGAGCAACAGTGATGGCACGGGAGCTGCCGTCGGTCCCGAGTGCAGCCCACCTAGCGGTAAGATAACATTGGAAGATCCAAACGAACGACAACAGCACTTGAAGCTTTGCTTTACATTGCATCGAAGTAGAGCGTTACATCTACGAGGTAGCGTAACCACTGTTCCTCACAACCGGTTGTACTCACCTCCTTGTCAGACGACTAAGAGGCGGGGCTCTCCTTCAGGCAGCCCACGCGCAGCTCTGGCAGGTAGTTGTGCGCGCCCGTTGTGTGGCCATAGACCCCGCCGTTGAAGGCGGCTGTCGCGTCCTTGCCTACATACGCAAGCAGCAGCGCACGCCCACCAGGGTGCGTGTTCAACCAGCTGATCTTGTCCGTTTGTGCCCATGCAGGGTCCACGGAAATCGGCCGCTCAAGGTCGAGCACATAGTTATCTATCACCAACAACTTTCGGCCCTGCTGCACCTTCTCCCGCACGTCGTCCCACGTGTACTCCATGCCCACCGGCACTTCTAGCTGCTTCAGCTTCTCGGACGCTTCTTGAAGCTTGCGTGCATGCTCGCACACAGTCTGCGCCGCTGCAGCGCGGTCGACAACCGTGCGCGGTGCACGCTGCAAGTTGTCGCAGAAGCCCAGAAAGCTGCATATAAATATGTACCACTTAGTCGTATCAAAGTGATGCCACAGGTGGCCGTTTCGGTAGTCGTTCGGAAACTGATGGTGGTAGTTGTGGTAGCCCTCACCGAGGTTTATGATCGAAAAGATGATGGAGTCGTGCGGTGTCTTGTCATCCGAGTAGGGCCGCGTGGCGCCAAAGAAATCCGTGTGCGCGAGGCTGTTGATACAGAAGGAGATCTGGTGCACCAGAAAAATCTTGAGCCACACCACCCAGAAGAACGCACCCATCCATTCACCAGTGGTTGCGCCGGCCACCATGAGGGGGATCAGGATGCCTGTCATGGCTGAAATGACGGCAAAGTATTTGCGCTGAAACTCCACCACGAGGCTGTCCTTTAGGTCCGACACATCTGCGTCGCCGAGCAGATCGTAGTCCATGCGCATGACGAACCAGCCAAAGTGAGTGAAGATGAAGCCGCGGCGCGCGTCGTATGGGTCCTTTGAGGTGTCCGTGTACTTGTGGTGGATGCGGTGGTTTCGAGCCCACCACTTGATGGAGCCCTGGAATGCGCCGGCACCGATGAAGGCGCACACCCACTGCATTGTCTGCCCGCTCGTGAACGCTCTATGTGAAAAGAGACGATGATAGCCGGCCGTCACTCCCACCATGCCGGTGACAACACCAAAAAACGCAAGCCATTGCAGAAGCGGGAGGGATAGAGGGACACGCAGGCACACCCCCAGCAAAACGAACAGTAGTGGCACACCGATGATGTAGATGCCGATCCAATTGTACTGAAAGTTGCCCTTCGTCCACTGCGGTACCTCACGCTCCTCCTTGTGCCTTGTCTCACCCGTGGAAAGGACCTTGCACGTGAAGAGATTCTGGAATGCCTGCATCATCTTACCGAGCGACGCTTGAAGTGCCTGACGAAGGTGAGGTGGAGGCGTCTCAAGCTGTTGAGGCCGATGGCAGCATACACCGAAGAAGAATGCAGAACACCCAAGAAAGAGATCCAGCCGTGAGTGCAGGGAGAGCTTCAATGAAACAAGAACGAAGGTACACAGAGAACACCCCCCCACCCCCCCCACACACAAGCCGATAGCAGTGGGAGATGGTAGGGGGGGGGGGGAGAGGGAGAGAGGGGAGAAAAGAGGAATGAATGGGGGAGAGGTAGAAAAGGTAAAGGAAGGGACGCACCTAGATGACCAGGTACTCGTCTGCGTGGAAACCGTGCATACACACTCAACAACCGCCAGCGATCACCCCGTACGAACCGCCCATTCCCCCCAACAACAAAAAAAGAAAGGGAGAAGTAGGGAAGAGGCACAGGGATGTAAGACGATGAGCTGTACAAGAGGGAGAGGGAGAGGGGGGAGGGAGACAGGTGTGCGTGTGTGCTCCACACCGAGGGAAGGAGGGAGATCAGCGAGGCAGACACACACACACACACACACACACACACGCAAGCCCACTTCCCGATGTTTTAGGGAGGCGGGACAGGGGAAAGGAGAAAAAATACACGAACGGCGCCAATAGATGTGTGTGTGTGTGCTGTAAGTACGATACACAACACACAGTAGCGACAATGGGCGACAGCAATCGTATGAGAGACGTGCCTCAGTGCGTTTGCCGGAGCTCTATTAAGTGGCCTCTCAGCGAAGGACTAGAGAAGCAGAGGTGTGCGGGTCGAGGGGGGAGCCTGTTGGGGGACTCTCGGCTGCACAGTAGAGACCCTAGACAAGATACAGGAATAAGGCAGAGAAGGCGGACTCCCAAGCAGATAATGCGAGGCGGAGCGCGGTGGTACGGGGTTGGGGTGAAGACTGTTGTGCCGCTGCACGGGGTGAGGGTATGCCGTTGCGGGGCGTAAGTGGAAGGTGTCGGGGGTGGAGATGACTCGGCAAAGACACTGAGTTCCCATAAAGAATTCCAGCGTGGTGAAGGAGAGAAGGGGGGATAAAAGAGGCGGGGCAGTAGATGAGCGCCACGGGAAGAAGCATGCATACTAGTAACAGGAATGAGCACAGGAGCGGGGCACCCCCCAGCTCGTGCCGAAGCAAAAGGCTGGCGATGCTGTGAGGTGAAGTGTGTCTGTGTGGGGGTGGGGTGCGGAGAGTGGAGTGACCAGTAGACAGCGGCACACAAACCAAGCCCCGTGCTACCGCAACGTTCTTCTCTCCTTGCCCTCGACGCCACAACACATACCCTTCCCCCTTCCCCCCCCCCCCCACACACACGCAGCCCCCAAGGAGACTCTTTGCACGTCTCACACATGCCGGAGGGCGCGCCGCGAGAGCCAAGGATGCGGGAGAGGGGGGGGGGGGAGGAGGAGGAGTACTGTGCCTCTCCCCCCACATCCTTGACGGCATTCTTTTGTGTCGCATGTATGTTTCCAGTGCAGACTTAACGGAGCATGTTACGTACTCCCCCACCACACACCTCTCAGCCGCAGCACAAAAAACCACAAATGGAGTAGCCGGACGCGCCTAGCTGCAAGCGTACCCGTGAGAACGGAGTCCAGGGCAGGGAGCCGGGGCCACTTACGCACGAGCCTTCGGCAGGCCCACTGCATTGCGCAGAACCGCCGTCACATCCCCTTTCTTTTCCTGCAGAAGAGACCGCGCGCACTCAGGCGTCATGGCCAGAGCTGCCGCCACGACCTGTACATCCTCGTCCACCACCGGGACTGCTGCCAGCTCGCGTGCACGCTGCTCCTTCGCTTCGTTCTGTTGCGTCACCTCGGCGTGCAGCTTCTTCATGCGCTCTTGCAACGCCGCAAGGTCGTCAGTGCGCAGTTTGGACGTTTTCTCGGACTCGCCACTGCCGGCGACCTTACGCATGGACTTCTGCTCATCTGCCTGCCGCGTCATGGTTGCTAAGGAGGAAAGAGACGATCCGAAGGGGGTAGGAGGGTAGGGGAGTGAGGGCCTGATGGGAAGAGGTGGAGAGGCTCGGAGAACGCATAAAGAAAAAGTGCAAGCGTGAGCAAGAGAAGGTTTCGAATGTCGAGAGAGGAAAATGCATACATATGCACAGAGAGTACACACACACACAGAGAGAGAGAGAGTTCGGCAACAGTGCCTTCCCGGTTACTTAGAGGGGCACTGCGGACAGCTGACCACGAGGCGTGGTGGATGCGTGCGTGCCGGATGGAGAGGATGGGGTCCGCATCCCTCAGGGCTTCATCGAGCATTCATAAAAAAGAAATACTCTTGATCAACGCGACGTATTGAGTGGCAGTATTCGTAGCGCTTGCTCGATGCGTATCGTTCGTTGTTTTCCTGTCGGCGTTGGACATGATGCCGACTAGTTGAAGCGCGTGCATGCGTATGTGAAAGGAGTAAGTGCGCGGTGTGCAAAAATAATCGGCAGACGGCATGTAGCGGCGGCGGCAGCAGCAGCACACACACACACACACACAGGGAGAGAGTGACATCACGTTCCCACATATCTTCGTATGTGAGATCGTGAGACCTAGCGATGCGGCGGAAGATATAACACCCCAAAGAAAGGTATCAGCGTGCAACGCTACCGATTTTTTTTTTTACTGTTCACGGAGTGGTCTAGGATGCCACCTCGGTAGAGGAGGCCAGCATTCTTGGTGCCATGCGCTCAGCCTTGCGAATTAATATGCTGAGAGTCTCATCCAGCTGGGTCAGCCTCCTGGTGATGTCGTTGGCCATCTCAGACAAACCGGGGCTAGTGTGCATGAGCTGTTGCTCAGTGCCCAGCTCGCGCACATGTAGCACTGGCACTAGCGACGGTGACGCCGGCGGCGGTGCATCGCTGCCCGCGTAACTTGTCTCCAAATTCGCGTCAGGGGGCATTGGCGAAATCCGCGGCGACTTCAACTTCACTTCCTTGAAGAGAGAAAAGGAGCGCCGGCCAGTCGTTCTCGTGGGAGTCCCGCCGCTGGCGCTGAGGGCCGTGCCCATCGGCGAACGCGGGGACCCGACCGGGGTTGTGGAAAGAGAGGACTGACGGCTCAGCGCGGTGAGGGCGTCGTCGAAGGTGTCCGTGGCACGAATGAATGCCAGCTCGGACTGGACAAACTCACGGCGAAGGGAGCGAAAACTGCAGGCCTGGTTGCTGAGCAGCAGTGCGTTAAACTGAATGGCAAGAACGCTGCGCCTCTCCACCTTTGCCAGGTAGAGCTTCCACGCGCGCTGAATGGTACGGGCGGCTTCACTGGGAACTTGTGCACACAGCTTGTTGGTACGGAAGAGCGTGTGCAGAGTGCGCTCCGCTGGAGAGATGCGGATGAGCGCGTGCATCAGGCTGACGCACCAGCCAATGACGAGAATCCCTAGGCACCAGGCGAGAAAAGCAGTGAACCGCCCCACCCATGTCGATGGGACGACGTCACTGTACCCAACGAAACCCATGGTGGAGGAGCAGAAGTACACCGCATCTGTGTAGCTGACCTCTTCGCCCTTGCTGTAGAGCAGAGCCAGCCCGAGCCACGCCACGATAAAGCCACACCCCGTCACGATGATGTGCCGAGATAGAAAGGTGTGGCGGAACATGTAGAGGGAGTTGAAGCGATACCCACACAACGATGCTACCGCACGCGTAAAGACGCTCTGGGTGGATAGGCGCGTGACGTACATCACGTAGACGTACGAGCGCAGCACAATGAAGCTGTCTAGCACCCGAGCCCAGGTAACGGCGCTGCTGACGCCCGGCGGAGCCATAATGATCCAAACCAACATCTCGCACAGCATCAGAGACAGGTATGGGGAGTGTAGCAGGTGTACGCAGTGACTTGCTGGGTTCGTCACACCAGAAAAACGCGTCTTGATACGGTAGACCAAGACGATGCACACCTCTCCCGCCAAGGAGAGGACCCAAATGAGGGTGTGCACCACTAGGTTTCCAGTGTGACCACTCACCTGGAAGGTGGAGAGCATGTAACATACAAATGCGAGAAAGGCCATCACCCCTCTCAACCAGCAGTGAGATGCCTGGTCATGCTCAAGAGAGATGAGACGTTGGGTCATCGGGCTCGACATGGGCGGCACGGCCGTCGGCGTCTGCGCCCGTGACAGCTTCTCGACACGCTCTCGAAGCTCCATTGCTCTCCTTGAGCCTTCTTGTACGTGTTTCCTGCGCTACTTTCGATCGTTTGGTACGCTCCAGTGTGATCGGCACACTCCTGATGTGCCGCTGCTCTGTTCCTTTGCGTGATGTAAGATCCCCACCGCTGCGGCCTCTTGGGCAGAGAGATGTTATTCTTCTTGTCCGCTCGCACGTACTCCTTTGAGGAGGAATGCAGAGAAAGACGCGAAGCCCTAGGAGACAGTTAACGAGGGGGGAAGGGAGGGAATCGGTGCGCGTGTGCAGGTGTTTGCGTGTTGCGGGGAGCAGGTATCACGAGCGTGAGTGAGCGAGAGAGAAAGCGAAAGGTGGATGGTCATTCGGCGGAAACACCGTCCGTCACAGCAACGACAAGTGGTCACCGAAAGCGGAGAATGGGAGTCCCAAAGCACCTGCAAAGAGACGCCGACATGCGCACGTAGAGGGAGGGGAGAACGCGGCGCGATACGCGGCTGTGAGTCAGCATGAGTACATTGCTAAGAGGAAAGGGTAGTTTGCATGTCTGGACAACCCATCGAAAATGGTGCAGTGGCCACCCCCCATACTCAGCAGCTGGCATGGGGAGAAGGATGTGCCATTGTGCCAACCCCCTCCATACTCTTCGGATGTCGCTACACACAACGGGGGGGGGGTTGCACTGTTTCTAACCACTTGCCCGTCGTTTATTAGGAGCAGGTGCTGGAACCTTTCGGCACAGACACGCAATACGCACAGGTACGTTTTCAGTAACACCATCGTTCTTCTTTTCGGGTTCGAAAAGAAAACGAAGAGGCCGTATCACGCTCGTCTCAGACGCAGTCTACGGGGACCACACACACACACACACCCCACCACACTCCTATCCTCCTCAGGCTAGAGAGAGAGAGAGAGCTGCGAAGCGCGACTCAGACGGCTGCTCCACCACTCGCCGATGATTCTGTTTTTTTTTTCCCGAGAAAACGTCCAGTGGCAGTCTCCTTTGCACACGTTAAACGCAGTGGGGGTGGTGAGGGGACCCCAGCAGGGATGAAGCCTCCCTTTTCTTTCACTTCGATAAACAAAACAAAACTGTGGAACCACGATAACTCCCCGCCCTCCCCACCGTTACACGTGTACGTATACGGCTGCATCCATCTATATAAAGATGTATAGATATAGAGAGAGGGAGGAAGGAGGTGGAGTGAGGAGCGTGCACAGACACCCCGAGCGTGTGCGCTTGTTCAAACGCACATGTGTGTCTGTGTGCCACACCGTCATTGCTCCCTGCATCTGTGAATCGATTGCGCCCGCAGTCCGAGCGACGTGGCGGCTCCGTGAGCGAATGTGAAACGGGATGGATGGACGAAAGCGCACCACGGGTGAGGCCCACGCCTATGAGGGCGCAATACACACAGAATGGGAGGAGGGTCAGGCCGCTGGTGCGCCAACCTAGCGGTCTTGTTCTTTCACCGACTCAGATACATTTTGAGCGCTTCAGTCGGACTTGCCCTTCTGTTGTTTCCTCCCGCTTCTCAGATCCTGCACTAGATCGCGCCATTCGCAGTCTACATCACATCTGAGATACAGCCATGCTAGGGGGATGTGTCTCAGCTACAGCGCTGATAGCTTCTAGCACCTCTGTTAGACGCGCGCACTTCTGTTCTAGCTGCGCCACTCGGTCTCTCCACACCGCCATCTCGGCCACTGACGCCGCTGTGCCGCTGCTTTTGCTCATCAGGGTGGCCGGCGGGGCAGTGCTGATGGGCTCTAGCGGGTCGCTTGGAAGAATAATAATAGACTCGATATCGCGTCGTGATAGCGATGAGGCTAGAACATCGCGGTTGCGCAGGGCGAGGTACACGCGATCTACATCCTTCACACGCTGCAGCTGCTGCGCCGCCCTCTCCGTGACTTGCAGGTATGCAGTATACTGGTACGCGGAGAGCCCTGTAAGCGGATGAACGCTGGGCTCGTTCAGTGAGCGCACCGCACCGTTCAGCTGCTGACGTGTGTGGCGCATCGCGGCAATCATGTGCATCAAACCCCACGATAACGCCAATGTGTAGATCGTCTGCTTTAAGGACGGCGCGTGAGGTCCGACCTTTCGAGCCTTGTGCAACCGCCACGCCAGCTGGATGACGCGGGCAGAGCGCCCACGCAGACTCTGTGCGAGCTCGTGACACTCCATTAACGTCTGCATGTTGTGTGAGCGGTCCGATGCCTGCAGCAGCGAATACATGTTAATGATCAGAAAGGCCATGATGACGTAACTCATGATCCAGGCAATGAAGGCAACGACGCGGCCTGGAAGTGTGGAGGGGGTTATGTCGCCGTAACCCAACGTCGACAGGGACTGAAAGGAAAACCAAAGGGCATCACCCAGGGAGAGGTCCTGGGTGCGTGCGAACAGGCAGCCGACAGTCAGCCACGCACACATCACCGTCGTCACCACGACGCGTGTCTTGTGGTGAATCAGCCCGGTGCGAATAAGGAAGGAGGTGGACAGTGGCAAGTCACTGATCGCAGACATGGCACGACAGAAGGTTCGGTGCCTGTAAACAGCGTTGCTCAGGTATATAATGATGGAGTACAGGCGCAAGAAAATGAAATAGTTGAGCAGCTCACAGAACTGCTGCCCCACGAAGACGAACGGTGGGGTCTGGATGTTCCACAGCACAATTTCAGCCACCATGTGCAGGAGGTATGGCGAGGTGAATATGTTGCGCTCCTCGAAGAGCACGTTTGTCACGCCCGAAAACTGCGCCTTGACCTGATACGTTTTGCATATGACGAGGATGGCGGCCTGGGAGACGATAAAAATGGTGCAGTTCACCAGGAACGCCGAGTTGCCAATGCTCAGCAGCGAGAGAATGAACACGACGATAGAGAGCAGCGCCTGCACCCCGCGCAGCCAGCGGTGATACACCGCGAGAACCTCTAGCGTGGACAGTTCCCTCGCCACCATCTTCGGCGGCGCCTTCTGGTAACTGACGTCAATGTATAAATCATCCTTGAAGAAGTGCTTGATGCGACGTCCAAGAAGTCGCGGCCCTTTTGTGATCGATCGCTTCATGTTCGTGAAGGCGCTTCGCCGCCGCTTCGCTGCCATGATGGTGCCGCCAGGAGTAGCGAAAGCCGTGGACATGGTGGATTTCTGCTCATCCGATGATCGAGCCGCAGCTGGAAAGGAGTTATCGACGCTGCCCTCCGCGGTCTTTGAAGGGGCTCTGCAGATCATCGCAGAGCGCACGAATGGGTAAGGAGGAGAAGCAGAAGCGGTAGCAGCAGAGACGTGGAACACGTGCGCATGTCTCTCTCCATGTGTGTGCGTGCGTACAAAGGAATAGGCAGAAGAGAAGCAGGATAATGAAATGCTGACTATCTGTGACCATGAGGAGAAGCGGGGATGAGGAGGCGGCGCAGGTATCGGAGAGCTACCGGGGGCGCGCGCGCGCGTGTGTGTGTGTGTGTGCGCCCGGAATGGACGTGCCAACGTCGGAGGAGGAAGGGCAATGGACGACCGATGGCGGGCACCAATACAATAACCGAATTTTTTTTTCCCCCTTCAAGGGGGGGGGGGTGCCCTTTCCGCACGAGCGACTCCGTAACTATGTCTGTATACACACAACAACCGCTCATCTGCTTCAGCAGAGATGTGGCTACATCTGGGTTGGCCAGGAGAAACCCCGCTGCTGTTCAGTCGGGGCCGCTGCCACGGGCACATGGGTGGACCGCATGCATCGAGCCAGGCAGGAAATGTCCGCGGTCCTGCTCGAGGGTGGGGGAGCAGCGTCAGACCCACCCGCGGTGGGGCCTTCCGCACCCTGCTTGTGTGCCATGCGTCTCCCTCTCAGATGGCTCACAAGGAGCGACATCCCCTTATACATGGTGTGGAGACGCTTCACATTTCGATCTAGGTGACCAGATGGTGCCCGTCCGGGTGCGCTCGTCATGTTTCCGGCTTCTGTGTTGCATCAGCCTACCCGGTTAGCTACAGGAGACGCTTGCACTGCCTTCCACGCCTGCAGTACGGGGTCGATTGACGTGAGAATACTTCGCACCCCTTCCCTGTCCATCGCTTTCGCTGCCCAGACCCCTCCGCATTCCTGCATCCTGGGATATGTTTCAGGGAGACCTTGTTGCCCCGGGATAGGGGGAGAGAGAGGCATGTGCCATTGCGCCATGCAAGGAGGGGGACATAGAGCAGTAGGCAGCGGAGGCTGCCTTGCCGCACAGGTGAGGATGCGGAAACGAGAGGCGCACGCATATGCGTGCGCCTCTCGTTTATGTGGGGTGGGTGGATGGGCAAGCCACATGCGGGCATCATACGTAGACGCCTATTCAAGCAGCAAGGAAGAGATCTCCCCCCAAAGAAAGAAAGAAAAACAGTGATTATGCAGGCATGATCGAGTTCTTCAGAATAGAAAATGAAAACCTCGGAGGAGGAAAAGAAACTTCAGTATACACATGGGTATGGACGCGGATGCGTCCGTATGTGCGTGAACGACTGCCCAGTGGCGATGATGACAATGTTGCAGGACGTATCCTTGCAGGATAATAAGAAGGGTTTAAGGCAGTGCGTGTGAGAGAAGTCGTTCGGCTTCGCGTAGTAGGCGATGGACTTCCGGCCAATTGGCGCGCCGCTCCTTCATGCACACACACACACACACACACACACACACACACACACACACACACACACACACACACACACACACACACACACAGACACAGACACGCAAGAGGCATGCGAGACCAAACTCGATGCCGCGCGTTTTATTATAGCAATGCACACTTTCCTACCCCCTCCCGCCAAAGCTAGAGAGAAAATGTGCCTGCACGAAAGGAGTAGAGATGTCTGCACGATGCCCAAGTTCCGAGCCCACGCGTACAGGCCCACCATCCATGCACAGCGCTTATCACTTCGACATTGTCCACCGTGTAAGAGCAATAATAATGATAAACTCAGAGAACGGGCGGGGGGGTATATTGACTTCCACGAGTATAAGAAAACAAGAGACGCTCCCGTCGCAGTTCTACACACGACGGACATCCCCAACCAACACGGCACATCAACGAGCCGTGCGTCCAGCTGTCAAGAGAAGTTATGCGGGATGGTTAACAGCGACACGGATGAGAGTTGACATCGAACATAATCCGACGCTTGCCTGCTGCGTGAGGGGCACACCAGCAGCTAATGCAGACAGTACAGAACACAGAATATTGACAAATAGCATCGCCCAGCAGGAGCCAGCCGCGTGGAAGGAGATGAAAGAGGGGAGAGGAGGGAAAAAAAGTAAGTAGTTGTACAAGCCAAGAAAATTGAACGCTGCAATCAGAAGCAAACGTAATCACCCCCCCACCACCACACACGCACACACACACACACGCACACACACAGACACAGATACACCATTGGGCAGCAGCTGAAGAGAAAAGTAAGAAAACCGTAAGATGAGATTGGCACGATATAAAGCACAAGAGCAAGAGCAGCAGCAGCAGCAGCAATAACAGATGCGCGCTCGATCACCCGCGCAGACAGAGACACACACGCAAGGGCCTTAACAGAGGTGTACAGGAGTGGGGTACCTTGTCAGAGGGTATCCCACGCAGGAAACACATCCCTCCGGGACAGTGATCGTACGTGCACGCTTGAGTGTGTGCGTGGGGTGAACGGGCCTGTGAGGGTCAAATGGGAAGAACATACCTGTGTGTGTGTGTGTGTGGTGGGGACTACATCCAACAACAGAACGTTAAAACCTGTATTACCGCTCCAAGCACCCAGCTCTACAAGTCGAGGATCCTAGACATGGGCACGGCTGCAGCACGAGGAGGGAGGGGGAGCGAGAGCGAGACCCTTTGACTTAACAAGCGTTTGTGCCTCACCTCCCAATGGCCCCTTCGTGCCGCACCCTTCGCCACCATGACTGTTTGACCCCCCCCCCCCCCACACACACATAAGCAGAGATGCGCGCAAAACGTCAGCACACATGCCCGTTTCTTTCGAGGGGTCCAACGTTGATTGAGACACTTTCTGTTTAAGGCTGCTGGAGCTGTGACTCCGGCAAGGCGGGCGTTCGCCACCAGACCCCCGGTGATCGCTATCCGGGCTGGGATGGGGGGGGCAAGTGGCTGCAGATCTTCAGCCCTGCTCCCACCGACAGTTGACCCATTCTGCGACTTGCGTGCGGTGACCCCATAGGAGGAGACGGACCCCTGCCGCTTCTTCTCGACTCGGCTACCATTTTCGCTACCGCCATCGCCGTCTCCCCGTCCAGGCGCTGCTGTTTCTGTCTCGCGACCTCTTTCGTGAACTGCTGCACTCCTCTGAGCTGCTCAGCTCGTCGAGAACGGTACATGCACTGTTTTTGTGGTACTGCGACACGAGGTTCACAGTAAGCAGCTGAAGCTCACGCACCCGTATCGCTGGACGACCGATAATGTAGGGCCCCACAACAGCCAAGAAGAAAATGAGAAACAGCAGCAGCAGCACGTCCACACCGCCGGCGATGCAGGCAGTGATGATCTTGTAGAACGGCTTCTGTGACGTCGTTGTGCTCGTGATGGCGATCTGCGGGTTTTCGCCAAAAATGGGCGCTGCACTGGATGCGTTGAGGTTGGTGGCGGTCTCGAGAAGTGTGTAGGTGGTCACGAGACTGACGAAGCGCCATTCTCCGTGCGCATCCATGGCGAGATTAATGAGGGATGTGTTGCCAAAGAGCGGCTTGCTGCAGTTCCTGTTGGCGTCCAGGTATGACCGTGAGAAATTCGTGTAGAAGCCGTTCACGCTCATCGCCCCATTCCAAAAGAGCGTCTTCGGGATCACGTGGGCCATGGTTGTGTGCGGGTCTTGGCGCTCGACGCGCCAGAAGAGCGGGCAGCAGAGCTTGTTCGCGGCGGGGCAGTCCGCTGGAGGGGCGGCAGCCAACAGTGACTTGAAGCACGTTCTTCCGTCTATGCTAGCTAAATTATTGTCGATGCACTCCACAAAGCCGCCGCCCACGGCGCTGAGGTTCGATTTGGTCGAGGAAAGAAATCCATTCAGCATGGCGACAATGGCGCTGTTCATATCGGCTGAGAACACGTAGGGGTACGTGGTGTGCCCGGTGAGGTGTGACTCACCCGTCACCGCGCTGCCGGAGTACATCGTGTAGTTGTAGGTGCTTCCGGCGCGTACAAGAAAAAGGTCATGCGACGGCAACCGTGCCGCGGCATGCAGGACGCCCGGGAAGATAAAGGACCGCGAGAAAGAGGAAAGGAGGCACACTACAGTGGCTAGAAGCAGTGCGGGAAACACACACGGCCGCGACTGTATGGTGCAGCGCGCGAAAGGGGACATTCTCTCGCTGGCGGTTACTCGACGACTCACACGACACTGCGCCCGAAAAGCCACTGACCGCCAATACACACACACACACACACACACACACAGAAGGGGGGGGGACGAAGAACGAGATAACGGAGATAGAGGTGACTTAGAGAATAGAGGGAGGCTCAGGCTCGAGAAGGCACCTGTGAACTGAGAGGAGTGCACTTGTGTGTGCATGTGAGCTCAACTGTGTGTGCGTGCGAATGGTGTGGGGTGGGGGCACGGCCTTTGTCAATGCGCACGGAAGGGCCTGCACGCAGGCGGACAACGAGCGTGCAGAAGGGAGTGCAAGAGAACGAGAGACAGCGGAAGAGCGAGATGGAACGAAGCCGAGGGTTAGTCGATAAATCGATATGTGTGTGAAGCGAGTGAGGCATTCCTTTACTTCTCTGCTGGTGTGAAGATCGACAAGCACACCGTGACACACATCCTCCACAACGACCGACATCAGCGTAGCCGACCAACCACCTGTAATGGGAGGAGATGCGGGCTTACAGACGCCGTGGTACTACTGACCGGCTTGCATGGGCGCTTGTGGAGGCGAGTAAAAATGGGGGTCGTACAACGCAATGTGCTGCCGCTGCCGCTTTTGATGTCGTTCCATTGGTGGACCTCAGACGCAGGGAAGAGGAAAGAAAAGGAGTGTGAAGACGTGTAGTTCAGATGTGCCCTGCGAGAGCACCCTCCTCTTTCCCATATGTACAGCGTGATGAAGCGTGTATATATATATATACATATATATTTATACACCTAATTCGGGGGCAATTTAGTGAGCTGGTGCGTGCGGTAGAGGTGCAACAAAGAATATAAAAAGCCATGAGACAGGTGCGGGAGAAAGAGAGACGGTGGCGTCGACTACACAGAGCACTACGACCAAGCGGTTCACCTGTGCCCTCCCCCCGGTGAACGTTGGGATGCCGGGATCCGCTGGCAAGGGAGTGCGATAGAACGGCCAGAGACCATTTTTTTTTTTCATGCTCCTCCTCTCCCCTTCCGTCGCCCACCTTTCTACGCCACCACAGCTTTCGGCTGTTGCTTCCCCTCCACGCATATACACACAGTGTGCGCGACAGTGTGTTTCTGAGGAGAGAGACAGAGAGTGGCTGCTTCATCCCGATTGCTGTCAGGAGTACATGAGCTCCGACAACCGGAAAAAGAAAAACGCTGCCATGTCTACACAGCGTCGGCGGTATACATGACGGCTGGGGGGGGGGGCGGGCGAGCGTCTGTACGCGTTGTTCTCTACGTACTCTATTAAAGAATAACGAAGAAGGCAAAAAACAAACGAGCTTACAAAGGGCTCATCACACCGTCTGCAAACGAAAGAAGAGAAAGAGGCGATGATCGACACGCACACACGCGCGCACACATAAAGTTAGACACCCATACGAAAGTGCATACCCAACGAAAACTGAGGACAGGCCGGTAAAGAAGAGGGGGACGGGGAGCAGCGATAAAAAACATCACCGATGATAACAAGCGCACGGTGCACAATGAGTTGTGCACCGTAGATGATTCAATGACGAGGTAAATACGAGAAGAGCAAGAAGAAACCCACTCTCACACAACGGTGCGCTGACACGCCAAAGAGAGAGAGAGGATGTCGAGGTCGAGAAGACTACGAAAAGCGAGAGTAAGTAGACGCATACATACCTGCTCGTACTCACGCACAACTACACGCTCCAATACGCTTAGTCGCACGGTACGAAGATCAGGGGGGAGGGGGCTCTCGGTAAAACTATAGAGCATGGAAGAGCAGAACAACGAGCATAACAGCAGACGAGGAAAGGGGGAGGGAGAAAAAACACAGCAATAGACGAGCAACATAGGCAGCTGTACACATGGCGGCGGATGCAGTTTCAGTTGCGCTGTTGACACGGAGCTATCTCTCTCTCTATATATACACACATACATACATACACACATATAGATATATAGATAGATAGCTCCACGCATGTCATACAAGGATACACATGAGGAAGTGAGGGAAGGAAAAGTCTGCTTGTGCCCGTGTGTGCAAAGGTGAAGACGCAACAACATGCAATACGAGTGCGCGCGCTGCAGAGAAACCGAACAAGAATGACTGAGGGGATGTACCCGTTATCTGTGTGTGTGTGTGTCCGTGACGCGGGCCTAGAGGTGGACGTAGGGCGGGGCCAGGCGAGAAGAGAGAGTACCAAGAAGGAGGAAAAATGCTTCGCCCCTCCCCCTTCCCCCCTTTGTTCCCTTCGCACATGTGCATTAATACATCTCTGCATGCGTGCATGTGTATGTGTGTACAAGTCTCCTCCTCTAAAGGGGGATACAGCGTACAAGAGTCCTTGCATGGTGCGCCAGGGATAGAAGCGGACGGGTCGAGCGGGGAGGGGGGCGAGAGATGAGGTACGACAAGAATGTTTCACCTCTCTTTTGATGATCGTCATTTGCCTGCCTGTCGTATCAGTGTGAATGGCGGGTGGAGGGTTCGAAAAAAAAAAAAGAAGGGCAAACGCAGAACGCAGAAGAATGGGAGGAGACGTAAACACATACATACCAGCGGAGTGGGCACACCTCACGGCCCACAGAAGGGGTAGCCAATATATGTCTCTAATCACCGTGAGAAAAAAAGAAAAACCGTAACAAACAAAAGGAGAGGGCGGGGGGAGCATGGGAGGATGCGTCCCAAACAGACCACATCGTAGACACAAGACACGCCCATGAAAGAAGTCGGCAGCGAGCTGGGTGCACGCAAATAAAGAGAAGACATCTGGAGTGTGTGGGGGAGGGGAGGAAGAGGAGGGGGCACGCGACCACCACCTGTACACCCCTTTCTATTGTCCACTTGTGGGACTTCAAAGAAATATGTTTAGACGCCAAAGGTCTGCCGCCCGATGGGCGGGTTCTGGAAGCTCTGCGGAGACCTCCCTGATGCTGCCGATTTCATAGAGTTGGTGCTTGAGGCGCGCGTCCCTATCGAGTTCGCCGGTGGATCGTTGACCGCCGACGCCACGGTGGTGGTACGCTGATTGTGACGACGCTTGGCTGCGAGCTTTTTCTCCACTTCCGCTGTACGAGCCTGCATGTCTTTAATTTTGGCGCGTAACTCCTCTTCCTCCTTCAAGGCCGGCTTGTATCCACACAGATACATGAGGAGAACAAAAATAAAGAAAATGACGACGAAACACGCGGCCACGACGACTGGGACCAGCACCGGGATGTCGCCGAACTTATGCACCGCCGCCCACGTCGGGGCGGAAGTGCTGACCAGCTGTGCTAGTTCACCGGATTCGGTGTCGGCCGGCGTGTCAACACGGTGCTCAATATAAGTCAAGAAGGGCATGTAGCGACGTGTGTAGCGCCATTCGCCGTTGGCGTCGACCGCCAGCGTAGAGTTGGCGCCATAGACACAGGAGCACTCTGGCCACGGCCGGAAGAAGGAGCAGTTCTGATAGAGGGCACGGTACTTGTCCGAGAAGTTGGTGTAGAAGCCATTGACCGCTTTCGTGCCATCCCAGAAGATGAGTCGAGGGTCGATCTGATCCGAAGGCAAGCGGTCCGGTAGCGACGCTGGATAGCGCCAGTACTGAATGCAGCAGAACGGGTTTTCTGCCAAGCAGTCGCCGGCGATGCCCGCGTGCAGGAGTGCCTTGAAGCACCCTGAAAGGATGTAGGAAGTGCTCCAACCAGCATCCGCAGAGGATAACATGTTGCAGTTGTCAAAGCCGTGCTCCTCCGCACCCGTGCCGAAGCTCATCATGACCGGGCTGTTGACGAGATCCTTGATGAAGCCGTTCATCTCCTCGGTGAAGGCGTAGAGAAAGCTACAGGACGCATTTGGGAGTAAGCTGTCCATGTCGACGACTCCATCATTTTTCGCCTCATAGGTGAACCTTTGCCCTCTGCGCTGCGCCAGCAGGTACGCCGGGGAGGCGTCCACCACCACCACCACCGCGGTGAGCGTGGACAAGCACACGAGAAGGCTTAGAAGAGCCTGCACAGACCGGAACGGTCCGGACATGGCGGGCATGTTCTCTCTTGTTCCTGCGAACGCTACAGAAAAGAGCGATATTGGGGTGGGGGAGGAGAGGAGTGCCGTATCTCTGTTCCTTCTCCGCGCGAAGGGGGGGGGAGGGGTACCGTCGAGGCAGTGGCACAAGAGGGAAAGGGCGTGCTGGATGGGGATGAGGCTGCGACGTGACGCGTTTTAGTTTTCATTGATCGAACGCGCCTAGAGAGTTCGACATGCCTGTGAGTTAATATTATGTGTGTGCGTGTGTGTGTGTGGGTGGGTGGGTGGGGGGGGGAGAGAAGGTATTCGATCGCAAAAGCGGAGAAAAAAAGGATACAGTAGAAAGACAGCACGCATCCTATATGGCGAGATGGGGACTGCGCCAGAGGAGGAGGAGGGCGGATGAGGAGCCATCGACAAGCCCGGCGCTCACATCACAGTGAATCTCCCAACCGCGCGCTTTTGCATCCATCGATAAGCCGAAAGAAGAAACATGCGCCGCCTAGTGAGGGCTCCTCATGGCGGCACCTCATGAACATAGTCAGTCGATAATAATAATTATTTGTTTCGTTGTCCCTGGGTGGGGGTAACAACAGCAGTGCCAGCTGCAGAAGGGTCACACTCGCTTGCAGACGCAACGAAACACTCACGCTTCGCAGATGCATCGAGTACTCTACACAGAGCCATACCTTGCGTCGCCTCAGGCACATTTCAGAGAGAATACGCTTCACTTGGTGCCAGCGGCGTCCATCCCCTCTCGCGGGAGCATGCTATGAGCCCGCAGATATTATCGCCTCTACGACGACACTTGTTAGACGCTCTGTTGCGAAGGGGGGGGGGGCGAAGATGGCTGAGGATGCAAGGGGCGCGTGTGCCTGTGTGTGTGTGTGTGTGTGTGCTCAAGAGGCTGCAGCATCTCTGCTTTCCTTCAGTATGTCACCAGAGCTGCTTCCAAGGAGATTGACCTCTCTCTCTCCGCACACTTCTTCACACAATGAGTCCATCTCATCGTGTTTGCGAGAGCGTCTCAATGCCAGTGCGGCTTCCAGCTGCAACTGTCGCCGAAGAGCTGCATCCCCGAGTTGCAGAAGTGGCTGCACGACATGCGCATCGATCTCTGCGAGCCTCTCGCGTTCTTCTTGAAGCGCATCGGCTAGCATCTTCACCTGCCATTCGAGCTGTTGTACATAACGCCTCGTGTGGGGGTCCAAAGTGAGCGTCTGGGCTGCTGCGCACGCTGCAGGCGACGGTTCACAGACGTCACTTCTGCCGCCACGTTTCGCTACCTCGTGCTCTGAGTTGTACTTGCTCTTAAGCTCTGTGGGTATGGTGGAGGAAGCGACAGCAACACGCATAGGCCATTCGTCGGGCGCCTTTTCATTCGAGCTCGCATTTTTCTTTGCCGAGGAAGCATTTTGTATAGATACTGGCGAGTTGAAGGGTGCTGAGTCGTGCTCCGATGAGACTCTACCCTCCTTTGCGTTCGAGGAGCATAGGAGAACGTCGTGTGACCGGCTCAGTAAGGCTTGTGCCTCGCGCTGACGACGCTTCTGCAAGATGGCTTTCGCACGCGCGCGGTACGGGGTACTGAGGTAGTTATGCAGCGTCGAAAGCTTCTCCTCCAGCTCATCAACTGTGAGAGAGACGCCGCTTTCGACTGGGTTGCCCGTTGACGTCATCACGATATTCGCAGGTGACTAAGCGAAGAGCGAGAGAGACCGAGAGCGGTGGAGTGATGGAGACGACGTGCCGGATGGGGGCGAGCGATCAAAAGGGAGGGAGGGAAGGGGGGTTCTCGAACACCCCACTGACTAACGGAGATGCCGAGAAGCTGCTCCCCTTTTCCTTGTGTTGGTGACGTATCACAGAGTCACGAAATAGTGGGCAGGTGGGCTAGAGAAGCGGCGGAGCCTGCTTCATTTTCGCTGGCTTGACGGTGTACAAGCGAGTGGATGATAAAGGAAGACGCGTGGAGAAAGACGAAGAGTGAGTGAGGTGGCGGTGATGATGATGATGATGATGGGGAGGGGGAGGGGGAGGGGGAGTGGAAACGACGAACGTGGACAGGATAGAAGAGCCGTGATGGTGCACGTCACCCATGTTGGTGAGAGGAACACCAATGCACTGCCGTGAGAGCTTCTCTCTTTATTCTCTATTTCGACAGCTTCCCTTGCATACATCTGTGATCAACATCCCATCGACACCGCCACGCAGAAGCGTGCGCCTCCCGTCAGTCGTCGCGTGCTCGTGGAATATCACAGGAGGAGGAGGAGGAGGGGGGGGGGCGTTTCCTTCTCGCTTCTTCGGAGTTGCATCACGTCTTCCAACGCCCGCATAAACGTTAGTGAGGAAGCCGAGGGCGGCGTTAATTCGAGTTACGGTGCACAAAAGAGAGGGAGCACAAAGATCGACGTGCGAACAACACGTGGCAAGAAAGAAGCGAGGGAGCAGCAGAGGCAGAGGCCACGCATGTGCCACCCGCACCGGACCACTTCCTACGTTCGACACACCTTGCCCTGCCCCTTGTATATATATATATATATATGTTATGAATAGTTTATTCGCGTCAGTGTGAGTTATAGGATACCAACAAACATCTGCCAAAATACGGGAACAGCACCCGAAGCGTGCGCCCACATGATCATCGCCTTCTGTGCCACTGCGCAGATCCTACAGCCTAGTGCTTGTCCTCTGACGTGGAGAGCGCACGGCTGTGGTACTTGCGCTTGTACCCTTGTGCCTTGCTGCGGTCAAAAAACTTGACTTTTTCAGTGTCCTCGAGGTACTGACGCACAAGGTGCAGTCCGGCGACGCTGTAGTCCATGCGGCTGACGCTCTCGTCCAGGCCTTCGGAGATGCGCCGGCGAAGCACGGCGAGACGACGGGCACCTTGTACTTCAGAGACTTCCCCGCGAACGGCAGCGGCGCGTAGCCCCTGTGTGGACCCGGACTCTGCGGGCATCATGACAAGCGTGAGAACCATCTTCGACGCCATTTCGTAGTTGAGCACAGCCTTCTCCGTCAGCATTGACTCCAGCGCTGTCAGTAGCGCGTCGACGTGTATGCTGGTGAGCGACAGCAGGGTGTAGCGCAGCTCGCTCGGTCGGATCGTCTCGATGGTAGACCACAGAAATTCCCACTCCGACATGTTCAGCAGCATCGGGTGACGAGGCGTCGTATCGTCACCGCACTGTTTGCGCTGCTGCTCGATGCTCACGATATCCAGTGCCTCCATTAGGCGCTCCGCCGCCTCCGCTGTTGTGGCCGTCTGCTGGCCCGCAATTCCTACCTCAGCGGCCCCTGTGCCATTCACGTCCGCCCCGTCGAGCTTCTGCAGCGCCGCACGCTTGGCGGCCTCCTCGTCCATCGCTTCCTGCGCCATGCGCTCCTCCTCTTCTTGAGGGAAGACGATGTCCTGCGTTCGAAGGAAGCAGCGGATGCACTTATCAACACCGGCCGTCGCGACGCACGTGCCGTTGGCGGTGACGGCCACTGCCCAGAGGCCACGCTGGTGCTGACGGAAGAGCTGGACCATGGTCCAGTTGTCCCCGTCCCACTGCTTGACAGACCCGTCCATGGACACAGTGAAGACGTAATGCGTGTCCTCCAGGAACACCACCTGAGTGATGTAGTCGTCGTGGGCGTGTATGGCGCGATGGCAGTCACCAAAGTCAGTACCCCAGAAGCGCAGCGACTTGTCCATCCCGACCGAGGCTACCAGTGTGCCGTCCGTGGAGAAGGCGAGCGACGTCGGCGGCAGCTTGTGGCCAAAGAGGGAGAGGTAAGGCTTCATGCTATCTGCAAAGAAGAGTTGGACGTTGTGGTTCTGCAGACCCACCCCGAAGAAGCGGCCATCCGGGCTGAAGGCGGCGCACAGCGGCACCTCTGTTAGCTCAATTTCCTGCTCCTGCACGAGAGTGGCACCACTGCCACCGGCCCCAGCGGTCACTGCATCGCCGTCGTCCTCACGATCTGCTCCAGTGGGTTTAGTCTTCTTGGTCATACCACCGCTCCCCGTGCTCTGGGCCCTTTTCTGGTCCTCCTTGAGCCCGATAGACCAGAAAAGAAGCCGACGATCGGCGCCTAGCGTGACGAAGCCAGCCCCGTCCGGTCTCCGAACAGCGTGCTTGACACCGCCAACGTGGATGGAGGGCTCACGGAACAGCACGGCCGACGACGCCACGTCGAGCAGCAGAACCGACCCGTCCTGCTGACCGACGCAGCAGAGCAAGGAGGAGATAGCGGACATGCAGGTGGCGTCCTCGACGTCCACGCTGCCCACGCTGTTCAGCGCGCCCTTGAAGTCGACGCGTGCGAGGTTTGCCTCCTTGGCATCGTAGAAGTCGTGATGATCCAGGTGATCACTTTCCAGAAGGTCTTCCTTCACGGTCAGAGACCACATCATCACCTTTTCCTTGCTCATCGACAATAGCGCCGTGTCGGTGTCGACGAATGCCAGTTCGCGAATGTCGCTGTGATGCCCCTTCCAGTCGAAAGTGTGACGCGGTCGTAGGTCGGTCAGAGTTAGAACCGACGCCCCCTCGCGGTCGCTCGTCGTCAGTGTTGTTGTGAAGGTCTCCACAGTGTTGCTGTTATACGTGACAGCGATATGCAGTGTGTCGGCTTCGCTGAGCTGTTCGCGGGATGTCTGCGGCACAAAGCACACGCTCCGGATCTTCTGCGAGAGGAAGAAGGCGCGCAGTGGGACAACCTCCTCCGCAGCTGTTGCCGCGACGGTGGCGGCGGCGCTCGTGGCGGTGTCGCCGTGCGACGGAGCCGCTTCGTCCTCGTTGCCGTCATCACCGTCGTCCTCGGCTAGAGTATCACCTGCCCTTCTCTTTTTACTGCTTACCTTCTTCTTACCTGACTTGTGCCTAGAACCTGCGCTCACCTCCTCATCTTCCACCGCATCCTCGTTAGCCACCGTCCCAACCTCTGTTGTCGCCGGACCAGGGACACGTCGTCGCTTGCGCTTGCGGTACAGCTTCCTCTTCACATCCTCGGCCGTCAGCACGTGGAACACCTCCACGGTGCGACTTGTGCATCCAACCATGAACGCGCCGTCGTGTGAGAAGTTGAGTGCCGTGATGGGCTTGTGGTACTTGCGTGGCACCGTTCCATGATCAAGGATCGCGCCCTCCTCCAGCTTCGTGTGGGTAGTACCACGTTGCTCTGCGGCGGTCAGCAGCGGCTCTGTGTTGTACACTTTCAGGTAGTTTTCTCGCAGGCCACAGTAGAGGCGGCGACCCTGCGAGTCCGCCACCATGGCGGTAACCTGCGTGTCAGAGGCGATGACGGTGTGGAGACACTGACGTAGGGTGAGATCCCAGGTCTTCACCAGGCCATCGGCCGATCCGCTCAGCAGAAGTGTGCGGTCAGAAGCGGTGCCGCTAACGTTGCCAGAACTACCACCCATCTCACCGACCGTATTTGCTCTCATAGAGGAGGACGGCACCATCGCCAGCGCCACCACGCCACCACGGTGCCCGCGAAGGCGGAAAGACGCCTCGTGGCTTACAAGGTCCCAGACCGTGATGTCGGTGTCTTGTCCTGCCGAGCACAGCGTCGAGCGGGACGAGTCCACGGCAACAGCTAACACTTGTGTGTCCACACGGTGGCCTAGCGCGTAGAAGCGACACACCGGCAGGCCGTAGTTGTTGGCCGCACTGCACGAGAACACCGCCACGTATCCGTTCGAGTATCCGGCAAACAACATCCATCCGGTGCTGTACTGCTGCGTCGCGGAGCCGCTACCGCCGTGCGCGTCCGCGTTCGCGCCGAGCTTGCTGCCGCGTGGGTTTGCCTCCATTGGCACAACATGCAGGGTGGTGACCTCGACTGGCATCTTGGCCTCGACAGGGATGAGGGTATGTAGAAGCTCTCCACTGCGCACCGAGTACACACGGACGGCCTCGAGGGACGGCACAAAGATGGCCGCCGCCGACGTGGCGATCACGGGAGAAAGGGCCGTACGACCACTGGTGGCATGCTTTCCACGTCCGTAGGATGACCCACTGAGATTGTCACGGCCCAGGGATCCAGTGCGTTGCCGGGCGCTGCTGCTGGCGGCGGAGGTGTAGCGAGGCGGCAGTACAGCGGCATCCATCGCGAGAGAAGCATTGCTCACTACAGCGCCACCTTGTGGCCCGACAATGTAGCGCAAGTACGTCTTCTCCACCATTGCTGCTTATCCACTAGAGTTCAGGTAGACAGAGGCGGAGTGGCGAAGGAGGTGGACGTCGTCACGGTGGCGCAGGTGCGAGTGCGGGGTGTGTTGCCGTCACGCGCCACGGTTAGACCAGCGAAGGAGAGCTGTTGCCACCACAATCGCACAAAATGAAAAGATAGAGAAACACACGCTTCCCACGGCTCGGGTGCGTTGCCCGTGAAAGAGAGAGGTGCAAGCTGGGGAGGTGGGAGGAGAAAAGGGGGGGGGAAGGGTGAGTTCAGGACGTGCTGAGCTGCTCACATCGCGCGCGTGGGCGTATTGAGCGAAGGTGTCTTGTACATATCCCTGTCCTTGTGCATGTTACGCGGGGAAGAAAGTCGCTAGGAGGGGGAAGGAACATCATTCAAGCAGCTCGGCTGCACACTTGGAAGCTCCCAATGGTAGGCGCTCCCGAAGCTCGAATGCTACATGTACCAAGCCAGACGACTCACGTACGAGGTGCACCTGCACAACTCTTCGTATGCACAACCAGACTGACAGCAGAGAAAGACACGAGCGCACACGGCCGCACTGCTTTTTATTGACCACAGAAAGTTGATTCAGCGAACCGAGCCACTCGGCAGAAAGCGGAGCGCACACAGCACCCGCTGTCGATCAGCGTCGCGCTTGCACACACACACACACACACACACACACACACACACACACACACACACACACACACACACTACCTCTCTCTCTCTTTCGTTTAGCATATGCGTGCAGCTCAAGAAGACATACACATGCTTGGGTGAGGCACACGCACAGCCCCCCCCCCCTGCCGGTGTGCAAAACCGCCGCTGCTTACCTACTCCAGCATTCACAGGTTGACCAAGGCCGCACCAGAACATGGCGCACCGACCATCGGACATCATGCCCTTCCCTGTGGTTGCGGAAGCGGAAGCGAAGTGCCCACACGCACCAGAGAGGAGAGAGCCTTGCGGCGTCTCTTCTGCAGTGCCGCTCGGCAGTTTATTCCTGGACGTCGGCAACACGCGCAGCAGAGAGAAAAAGCTGAAATGCGTAGCAAAAAAAAAAAACGTCATTAACTCACCACAAACCTGACTTGGACGCGTGCGCCCCCCACTCGCACGGTTTCCCTCACGCGTGCTAGATGATCCCGCCGAGTTTGTTCTCCAGCATCCACTGGCCTTTTTCAAACATGATGCCCCTCACCCGAGAGCTTGTCTGGCGCGAGGTGACCTCCAGCTCGTAGCGCACCTTGCGGCGAAAGAACTCCTTATCTGTCACCACGAGCGTCTTGTGGCCCTCCTTCAAAAGGCGGCGATAGAGCCGGCACGCTTGCTCGGCGGTCGGCTCTACAGGGGGTAGGTACTGGCTCGCCTCGATGCGCTGCTGCTCCAGTTCCATGCGCCGACGGTTGGCGCGGGTGTAGTCCGGAGGACCCTCCTTCCACCACTTTCCACCGGCGCCGAGTACCAAAGGCGTACGACAGAGCTGAAGCCACACCGATGAAGTGCACAGAGACATGATCGATTCGCTGCCAACGACACGCGACGTACACCGCGTCGTAGTGCTGATGCTAAACAGGGATGGGGGTGGGTGGCAATCCAAATGCTGCAATTTGCACTGGAGAGCGACACACGCGCCGGTGTATGTATGAGCTCCCCACCTACAACCTATGTGCGCTGCGTGAGGTCGATTAGGATGGGCTCGGACACCCCTCCGGTGAGGCAGAAGAGAGAAATAGTGGAGACAGGAAGGCGGCGTAGGAACGGTGTGTCCGTGTTTGTGGGGGTGTGAGGGAGGGAGGACATGTCATGCAATGCGCTAGTCGTACTCTCGAGTGGGTGGCGACCAGGACCATTTGCGCAGCAACCCTCTGCATACATGCAGCCTGCACAGTTGACCAGACTTACGTATACACACACACAGACACATAAGTACAAGAGTATGCGCTCCGCGTGATACAGCTGCTATATTACTTTGGTCTTCGTTGCGCTTCTTCTCTTCCATGACCCATGTCCGCACGACAGTCGCAAGCCGGTGTCGCCATCGAGGGTTACTGCAGGGGGCAGGGAAATAAAGGAGGCACCGCCGTACCTCAATACTGCTGCACATCATCCGACCACGTAACTACGGGCTTGCGAAGGCGACGTGGCGGGACTGTGGTTGTGCTGGCCAAATGGGCCGAGACACGTGTAAGCACAGATGGGGCGGTGGAAACACGTGGGTCAGCGTGCCTTGCCAGCCTCTCCTTCGCTGTCGAGGGCTCCGAGAGCGCGGTGACAAGGTGAGCAGTTCTCTCGCCGTCCACACCGTTGAACGTCACTGCAGCAGCAGCCGACGCACTTTCCTTTATCCACGATCGCCGCCACGCTGCATTGCTGCCGCGGGTGTCTCCGTGTTGCAGGAGCGACCCTTTCCTTCTCGGAGGGTTGCCATTAACAAGCGTGCCACCGTCCTCAGACACTACAGGCCAGCATATCGCAGAGCTTGGCGGTGATGGAAGCCGGTACGGCGGTGTGATACGGGCACAGTTGACATACCGCTTACTGTGGTTGAGAGGAAGCTCGTTCAGACATCGGCGCGTTGATGACCGTGCCAGTGCTGGAGGTGGCGTCTCGCATAGAGAGAGAGACAATACAGGAACCGCCGAATGGGCAGCTCCAGCGGGAGCGCACGTGAAGGTAGGCACCCCCGCCGTAGGTTTATTGAGACACCTTTGCCAAGGCGCACGACGCGGCCACATCGTGAGCGATGGTGAGTGGAGCGGCGCTAACACTGGCGTCCGCGGCTCCTGCTCATGCCCTTGGCAAGATGGAGGGCTGTGGGAGACGTCGACTAGTGCGCGTGGGAGTCTTTGCAAACTGCGGCTTGGTGTCTCCCTGCCGGCCTTTTCCACGTCTCCACAGAGCAAACACACTCGATGTGCGTGCGCCTCAGCTGCAGCCGGCGTAGGGGGAGAAGAGCTGACGTTGAGGGATGCCATACGGCAGCGCTGACCCCTCTGATGCAACTGGGAGCAATAACCAAGACGTTTGTTGAGGTGTTGACAAGGCTGCTGCTGCCGTGGCTGCAGTCCTTCGTGATGGGGCAACTCTTTCCACGCTCCGGCGGCGGCCTTCTCGTGGAGGAGGCTACGCAGCACGCATTCGGGCACTAGTACTGCGCACCACCGTATCTGCCACTCCTCCTGCTCCAGTTCCCACATTTGGCGCAAGTGCAGCCGCTGACGCGCCTCTTGGCTCTGCAGTAAGAGCAGGGCACCAACGTGTGTGCAACTAGTCTGGATGCACTGACGCATGCGGCGCTCAGCTTCGCAGAGGGTGCGCCGAGTAGACTCTTCGTCCCCCTGAACACGTGCTGCCTTTGAGGAAGCTAGCCCTGCCAGAGGGCGTTGTGTCGGCAACGATACAACCACGTGAGCGGCGGCGGCGACTGGTGATGTCGGCTGCTCATCTTCGCGAGGCTGCACTGAATCTTCATGAAGCGCACTAGAGCCACTTAACCATTCGTGTATCTCCCTCTTCACGCCACGCAACCGCGCGTGTCTGGTGAGATCCTGCAGAGAAGCGACCTCTTCATTTTCACACGTGTGCCACACAAGTCCTCCGGGGAGGGCAACGAGCGAATACAACTCCGACACAGCGTTACGTGTAAGCTGCTCGCGAAGATGAGATTCGAGCTCGACGAGAGGCACCGCCACAGCAGGGTCAAGAGCAAAGTGCTCTTGATCCTCCTTCACTTGTGGCGCTGACGCCTGTGACATGGGTGGCTGGCCGATGGTGCCGTCACTTGCCTCTGTGAACTCTTCGATACTGTAGTCCAACCATGAGCTTTGGCGAGATGTGTTGCCCAGCGGATCGGTGGACACCAAAGAGTCATCATCACCCATGCGTGGCTGCCCTTGCTGCTGCTGCACGGGCAGCGCACCAGAGACACCATCACGCGACTTATTCTCCTCTTTTTCAGTGTTGCAACACCAGCTCAGCAGGACACATTCGTCAGCCCCTTCGGCGGCAGCACTATCATCGCCACAGATATGTAAAGGCCGCCACGTGTCGTCGTTGGTGTTGTCACGAGCACCACGTGAGGTTGCCGTGACCTGAGCGAGAGAGTCGTGTGACCCAGAGAAAGGCACATGGGTCATTGACTGTGCGTAGAGTCTTGCGCGAGCCTGAACAGCAGCGGAAGCGGTGCGAGCACGAACAAATGAGTTGATGACAGTCGACACTGCCTGCTTTACAGCGGTACTGCAGTTTTCCCTCCTGCTATCTCTATCGTGTAGAGCCCTAGTATTTGAAGCGTCGCCGCTGATGGCCTGGTTGTTGCCAACAGAAACACACGAGGCGACGTGGTGTAGATGTAGAGCCGTGCCCCAGTCCCGCACATGCAGCACGTTTCGACGACTGGAGTAGTAAAGGGTCCCTTTCCACGCCAATGGTGGGCAAGGAGTGGAGGCACCGACGCCCTCATCGATGTCGACGAGAGCCAGCGACATCCAAATCGCGAATAGGAGACACCGACCAAGTGAGCCCAATGGAGGACCCTCGTGCGCTTGACCACTGCAGCTAGTGCCGTCGCAGCAACATCGCACGGCTGTGTTCACCACACCCCTCCATGGGTTGCTATCGTTTGAAGCCACTGCATCTGACTCCCTGGTTTCGCTGCAGGACTTGGCGGGGTAGCGTGAGGAGTACCGTTGGGCAAGTCTCCATACACGATAAAGATGACCAAAGACTGCTTCGAAGTCGACTGCGTACCAGGATAAGAGGGCCGCCACAACCGGTGCATGTAACGTGCGCGCCGTCGGTAGTGCGGAGCTCGGTGTCTGAGGCTTTATCGCAAAACTTTGCGAGAGAGGTGGCACGACAACCTCGTGTACATGCAAGCCATCCCGCTGCCAGTTGGGCGGAGGCGAACCGAGATGCAGTCGACACGTCATCACCCCGTGTGCCTCAGGCTCGAGAATAAGAGCGTGCGCGGCGGCGGAGCGACAGGGCGGCTTGCGCGAGCCGTTGGCTGGGTCGATGGCGACACACATCAAGTTTTCAAGCACACACACGAGTACTGCCTCTTCCTTGGTCATCTCCGGCAGCGCGGCTGCGATGGAGGCGGGAGAGGGCGGTGCCGCTGCTAGTACCAATGCTGTGGTTCGGTAGCGCATCCAGCGAGACAGTCGCGTATGCGCGAAGAAGCCCTTCTCTCGTGTCGGACACACGGTACTGTCAGAGCGGGAGCACAGGCTCGCAGAGTGGCGCAGGGTGGAGCCGACATCGGCGCGGAATAGGAGGTGCGTCTCTGCTGCTGACTCCGTTCCAGTTTTCCACTGCAGTTTCGAGGGAAGCAACTCCAATGCATCCTCGAGGACGCGTAAAGTTAGCCATTGCGAGACGAGGTACAACCAGTGTGCGAGAGGGCACACTGAGTCGCATGCGCCTAGCTCTGCCAGCCAGTCGCGTGTGTATACGATGGCGTGGATTTCAGTCGTGAGTTCTGCCAAGGGCTGACACGCTGATGAAAAGGTTCTTTGCAGCCCAAGAAACGTGAACCACTGGAAGAGCAGACGCTGCAGCACACTTGTCTCGTCGGAGAGGAAGGCCGGAAGTGGGTTGGGGGTGGAGTGCCGTGTTGCACATGCACGCACATCGACAAGCAGCGCGAGAAGGGCGCACAAATGTGTGTACTTGCGTGCCACAGAGCCGTACGGGTTCCCACCAAACAAAACTGTCGTTGCTTTCTCTGTGCAGTGCTGCAAGCGGCCCCAAACGATGAAGTCGTCGTTACGATCGCCCTCCGCAAAACAGGGCGTCCACGTGCGCGTCGAATCCACTCGTGGACTTTCTGGTGGTGTGACTATCTCCCCCCAGTGTGCCCATAACGCATCATACGGCACGGAGCAGGAAGAGCTGCGCTCCACGTAACACCACTGCATAGGAATGCTGGTGTCCACCCCGCTATCGGAACCTGCAAACGCGGCGCGGGAAAGAGTGAGTCCTATTGCCAGGTCTGGCACTCGTGAAAGTGGCAGGAAGACCTTGAGAAGCCACGTCAGGGCGCGCGCCGTGCTGGGAACGGAGCATGTCGCGCGCAGTGAAAGCCAGCTGCGGCCCCCGTTACACTCATCCGCCTCCTCCTCTTCAGTGACATCAGCGCCGGTGTGTGCACAGAGAGCGACAGCAAGAGTTCCCGCTACAGACCTCGAAGAAGGACCTCTGCCAATCATGTCTGGATCGCCTGCGCCATCATGGAAGACCACATCGAAAAGAATACAGCGTTGCCGTATACACCGCGCAAATACTGGTGCGTGAGAAAGCAGCGGCTGGGCAGCGAATGAATACCGCAATGCGGTCTTGTCCCGTGGTGATGGGCGGCAGAAGAGTGTACGCAACTCGGTGACGTCAATATGGAGAAGAGGGCTGCAACAGCACGTGGGGGTCTCTTGTCTGCGGCACCGACCGCACACGGCTCCTTGGCCATCGTCCATAGCACCACCACTCACATGCGATGCCTCTGCGGTGGCCACCACTGATGTGAGGTCGTGTCGTGGCAGCGCCAGGGTCACATCTAGCACGTTCCAGGCAATACTTGACCGGCCCTTCATCAGGTAGGAGAGGCTTACTTGGTCGCGTGCGAAGAGGTGAGAACATGAGGAGCAAGAAACAGGGCATCCGTCTAGCGGTGGCGGCGGTGGTGCCACTTGCGGTCGTGCCCATTCATCGCCGCTCGGCTGATATGCCTGGCAGGTGGCAGCGTGATAGGCAGCCATGCGAGCTGCATAAAATGTCTGAACCTGAAAAAAAAAAAGAAACGTAGGTATACCGCACAGGGTCCTACAGGCACCGTTCAGCGAGAACAAACGGAAGCGCAGGCCGTTGTATGCTCGAAGGAGCGCACGCGTGTCGGCGTTGAGGGTGCATCTATGGTGCAGACTCTATGGGTGGTCTAGCGAGTCTAGAGGTGTTTGGCGAGGAGCTTCCTCGGCTTCGCGCAATGCAGAGTTGCCCGTCACGCATGCATTTCAGAGTGCACGCGTGACACACGTGCCTGCATGAACAATGGAAGCACTGAATTCGAACATCGTGGAGCGGCAACCAGAGGGTGAGCTCAGAGAGGGGGAGAGAAGAAGGAGGAGGAGGAGGAGGAGGAGGAAGATTCGCTGCGCTCCTGCTGGCCGACGCGCGCACATCTCAAAACACGCATCCACTCTTTGTCAACTCTCCCCGAACGCAACTTCATTGCCTCATTTTTCGATCCCCAGCTGTGTCTGTGAGCAGGATCAGCGAAGCTCGAGAACAAAACAAAAGAAATCGAATGCGGCGTGGCATCTCATAAGACGCGGGCCCTTCGCAACGAAGGGAGCAACCCGTATGCGGGTTGTCAACAGTGCCAGTCACCCGCTCTTCCCATCTCCCCCTCTTCATGTCCACGACATGCGCTTTCTGTTTTACTTGTTTGCCTGCGATTTTCGTGACTTGATTATGCCGTTCGTTAGCTGATGTGTGTGTGTGTGTGTCTGTCTGTCTGCATATGTGAGGTCCGAGCGCGTACCCAAAGAAAGAGAGTACTGCCCATGTCACAGTCAATGCACACCCTCTCGCCGCAGGCAGCACACAGCCTAAAGAAGGGGAGGTGTGTGTGTGTGGGGGGGGAGCGGTGCAAAACGGGCACAGATACACGGGCGATGCCAGGAGAGCCGTTTGCCGTTGCACATACACACCGAGTCAATGCTGCTCTTGCATCCCTCTCACCTTCAGTGAGGAGAGCGCGCCCAGCGCATTCGGTTGTTGGCGTTGCGCGCGTCGAACACACCCTTCCACCTGCCTCGTGCCGCTACAGCCTCTTCAGTCTCGAAATGCACACCGCCGCAGCACTCCTTTGAGAGGCGGTCGTACAGAAGAACATTTACGGTTGCTGCCAGGTTCATGCTGCCAGTCGTTGGAATGAAGACAACATCCTCGACGTCGTGTTGCACATGATGGGCAGAGAGGGTGCTGTCTTCCGCACCGAATACGTAGAAGACCATTGGGGACTGCGCGACAGCGGAGGCGGCCCCCGTCTCGACACGCGACAGTGCCACCGGTTCAGTGGCATGACTGAAGGGGTGCTCGTAGAACGGCAGAGGAATGGCCCCTTCAACCAGCTCCACCGCCACAACACGCACTGAGGGGGGCGACGATGACTGCGGCTCCTTTTGTTGGTACCCGTACTCGTTTCTCAGCACGTCGAATAGAACGTCAAGAGTCGGCACGCACAGCTGAGGAATATCGAGCGCTGCATGCGTGGGGTCGGTGGGCAGTGCATGGGCGAACTTGGAATGCGCCATGGCTTTCTGCAGCCGAATTCCTGAGAAGATAAAGCTGCCGATGTGGTGCCGCAGTGATCCTTCTGAGCTCCCCGAAACGACATCGGCGGTGCTGCGCGTGGAGGTACTGACACTCTCGCACACATCCGTGACTTCCTCTGTGGAGGCCGCGACCGTCGTGGCAGGTGTTGCGGGCCCATGCAAGCCGTAACAGCGCATCGCTCGCAGAATGCCGCCCGCGTTCGCAGGCGTTTTTGGATCCTCGACAACAATGAAGAGAAGCGGCGAGGGTGCAACATTCACGCTGCTGTGCTGCCGCGCCGCGTTCTGACACTTGCGCAGCAAACGACGAAGAGATTCGCGAGCAGTGATTTTGGCACAATCATCCTGCTCGCTGCATTGGGGTTCCTGAGTACCGGCGGCGACGAGCTTTGTCTCAGTCCCTCTCCCTTCAGTGAAGCTCTCGCCCGCGTCGTTGCACGGCCGCTTTCTCGGTTGAGAATGCGACAAAGTGTTTTCTTCGTGTGAGGCCTTTTCGTAGCGCATTGTGCCTGCGGCACACGCGACGACTCCGGTTGCCAGGTGCGTTGTCCCTCCTGACGATATCCCTTCCAGGTGCTCCGTCATCATCACCCCGTACCGCGGCTTGCCTGTCGCTGCGTCGAGCGGCGGCTGCAGCACCTCGCCGCAGCGCCGGCAACGCCAGCATGTGAGTGGGTCTACTTCTTGCCTCTTGCGCTCCTTGTAAGGCTTACCGTTTGAGGGAGGGGTAGAGGAGGTGGGCGATGCGCCTACTGCCTTCGTGACGGTATCACACGGAGGCGAGGTGGTACTGTGAGGTGGAGCAAAGCTTGATGCGGGTGCAGCGGCAGTCAGCGGTGCCTCAGTAGCTACGTTTCCACCGGCAACCCGCGGTATCATGTCAAAGAAAGACATCGACCACGCCGTCTTGGTGCCCCATTCTTTCCTTTTTCTGGTCATATCGACGCATAACATAAAGGTTGTGGTCGTTGGTGTGGTGGCTGCAGCGCGTGCCACCTGCATCCACGAAGCGGTGCTGCAAGACGATGCTGGGAGGTGGTCTGCCTTTCCACGAAAAGAAAATACGCAGGGAGAGGGAGAGGGAGAGAGAGAGAGAGCGACATGCACAATGCAGTGTGTGTAGATGTGAGACCGATGACACCCACGGATTCCCTTCCTGCTGCTGCTCAAGTTTGGGCGGGGGGGGGGGGGAGACTGCGTCATCACGACGGTACCGCCAACACGCCCATGAGCCGCGGGCGCCTGCTGTCTTAGATGCGCAATACAGGGTTCACAACGGCTGCCATCGAGCACGAGCAGCTCCCAGTGCGCATGGTGTCCTTCTTTGCTCACCTTTGTGCAGTTCTTACTTGTGAAGACCGAATACTACCTTGCAGGAGGGAAAGCTGCCATCGATTTCTGTGTGCGGCTTTGTGTAGGTGTGTCAGTGTCCACACCTCCTCTCCACAGGATCCGCCCCTCGCTCCTTCTGTGCATGGACGAGGGCCGACCATGCACACGGAGGAAGAGCGACACACACACACACACACACGCAGCGGTTCCCGGTCGCCCGTACACTCCACGTACGCCTGTTCCTCTCCCTTCTCGCATTAGGTGTGAGAGGGAAAGTCGACTAAAGGTTGCGGCCTTCCACGTACGGCTTCGGGATGGGCACATTGTGCATGGAACCACGGCCCAGGTGCTTCTGCGTTCCCGCCCGAACAAATTTTGTGGAGGGTGACTTCTTCCTCTTACCAGACCCGCCCTTGGTCGTGGAACCGTGCCGACGGCGATGCCGCTGACGGGGTGTGGGCGAGGCAGCAGCATTATCCGCATCGCCGATGGCGTCATCATCTTTGTCCTCCTCCTCTTCCTCCTCATCGCTGTCTTCATCGCCGTCGACAAAGGCATCCAGCAGCACCTTCTCGTTTTTCGTCACGAGTCGCTTCTGATGCGACTTGGCAATGTCGAGGAGCAGGTCCGGGGCGAACAGATAACGGTCGAGGACTAATGTGCGCAAAGCTTCCTCCTGTTCCAGCTCCACCGTCTCCTCAATCGGGGTGTACATCACCTGCGCTACCTTGTTCCCGTTGACTGCGTCACCTTCAGCACCTTGCCCTTCGTGTGGCTGCTGTCGTTGATAGCCACCTGGCAATTCTTCTGGCTTTGTATGGGTGAAGTACACGCGGCTGCGGAAGTCGTCTGGATCGAAGCTGAGTTGATGGACGAGGTAATCGGCGAGCTTCTGCGAGGTCAGTAGCAGCTTCGGGCTGCCATATACAAGACCAGTGCGGCGGCCGAAAGGGACGTGCAAGCGGCGCACAAACGGCGAGGGCATGTGACGCAGCGCGCTGCTGGTGCCCTCACCGGTGTGCCCTTCGTCGTCCTCCTCTCCTGTTGCGTCGCCTTCTCGGCCCTCCGCCGAATGTGAGGAGCCGGGCGCGTCGGGTGAAGAGATGCCTGCGTGCTCGGCGACTTGGTGAATCATCTCCACAATGTCTTCATGAAGCCAGTTGCGGGGCATGTTGTGCATGGATACCCAGACGTATGACACCGATGGCGCCGGCGAGGACTCAGCTGTGCCGTTCGCGCCAGGTGCTTGACTGCCTTCAAGAGGCGAGCTCTGTGGGACATGGGCCGATGTGGTAACACCGTGCTCCTGCGAGTTGCTCCTCAACATCGCGTCGTGCACATCGGGCATTCCAGACCAAATGAGATCCATAGCGTCGTCGCTTGCCGTGTCAGCGCCGGAACTGGTACCCACGGTGGTGCTGCTGTGTCTTTGCACAGAGTCGTTCATGTCATTTTCATTTTGTGTTGTACTGTACAGACACCGACCGCTGTACACCGAAGGCGCTGCTCGATTTGTGTACAGAGCCACCGCTGCCCTCAACAAACGTGGCCGCCATGCATGACGAGAGAGATGAAGCCCACGCATACTTTCGTACTCCTCACGACACCAAGCACTGCTGCCAACGAGGGAGGCAGAGGTGCTGTAATGTGTATTAGCAGTGAATGTGAGGCTGCTTGGGACACCGTGCACACCGAAGGGATATAAATATAAATATATATAGAGAGAGAGGTGTAGAGAACGGCAAACTTCCTTACAGGAGCGTTTCATGTACAGAGTGTGCCGGAAGCGTCCGGTAGAGGGTGGTGGTGCTGGTGGCAGGGGTCGATCAGCTCAAATTCATGCAGTAACCCAACCGTCGGTCATCGCACAACCGTTCCCCCTCTCCCATCACCTCGCAACTATGGATTCTCCCCAGCACTGTGCCATGATGCGCACAAGAGGCGGAGAACGGGGGGGGGAGGGGAGGGCGCAGGTTGAGAGAGCACGCCTTTCGGCTTTCCGTTCTTTTGGGGGTACATCGGGGGTAGCCTACATGAAGGAAAGGCATCACGAAGAAGAACTGAAGTAAGAAGGACACCGTTACGCACGGAAGGACACACGAGTGCCGCGAGTCTATTCGAGGAAGTGTGACGACACAACCACAGTGACGGCGACCCTGAAGCTGCAGCAGCGCTGCTTGACGTTCGGGAGTGGCCTCTGGTGCACAAGACAGACACGTATTACCTTCTCCCGACCCCCCCCCGCTCAACTCACTTCCTTTCTTTTTTTCCCTCCGATTTTTTTTTTTCACGTGGCTCACTCGCCCCCCGTCGCACGGCGCACCGAGTTTGTCGCGCGACGCAGCTGCGCTTCCATCTGTTGGTCAAACAGCAGCGTCTGGCGAATGTGCGGGGCAAGTGAAAGAAAGGTGTTCTCGGGGGTGAGGCGCTTGCGCTCGTTCACGTGACGCAAGTCGTCCCCCGCCAGTAGTGGTGATATCGCCCTCACATCTCTGTAGGCAGCGAGTGCAGCTGTGTGTAGACTGAGTGAAGGTGTGTTTGCCCGTGTACCGCATAGAGTGTTTCCAGAGTCACGAGACGGCGAGCCGCCAACCGCGGCATCCGTCGCCGTCGCCAGTCGCCGTGGATGCGTCTCGACAAACTCGAACGGCACTGGCACGGTGGGGTCACGCCGGAAGGTCGTTGGGTCGTAGTAGTGAAGCCTCTTCGCCTTTTCGGCTGCTCGAATTGCATCCCGCTCGTCCTGCGCCCGCCGAAGACGTTCCACAAAGACGTCGGCGCCGGCGATGGGCTTCGGCGGGGGCTGCAGCGAGGGAATACACTCCTCAGACATGTGCGGCGGGACTCGGGAAGGTGACGAGGACAGGCTGATCGTGTTCGCGTGCGAGACTGCGCCGCTACCGGGGCTTCCACAAACTTTCAATGACGCTGAGGGACGATGCGGATACTCATCTGTGCTGTAGTGGTGTCTATAGAGGGGGCGGTCTTCATGCTCGAGAACTCCACTGCCCCTCATCTCCACTTCCAAGCGGTTAATGCACGGCTCGAAGGTACAGTCCAGCTGCTCCCGCTCGAGGGCTTCGTACACGGCCTGCACACGCTTCGCCTCCTTGCGCTCGTACCAGAGAGTGAGCCGGCGCACAACCGCCTGCATGCGGGCATCTGGTGAGGTGGTGTCTGCACCGAACATGCGGGGCAGACTGCTACTTCCTCCCTTCACCTGAGTGGGGCCCCTAAACCGGTCTATGCTTGTGGCCTCGGAGTTCCGGACATGTGGTGGTGGGACCTGGGAAAATCGCGGGGATGAGGTCGAGGTGGGCACACGGACTCCAGGACCAGCAAGGATGCGCTCGACCAGCGTGTTCAAGTCCTCCTCTTCCTCTTCATCATCAGTGCACAGATGCGTTGCCGTCGCTCTGCTTGGGGATGCCGACATGTGGCGCGCAGCCTTACCTGCTACCATAACATTGCCCACAGCGCTACTGCTGCACCCAGGGGCTACAGCGTGCATGTAGGAGCTCATTCTGGTGTTATGGCTGTTGATGCTCGTGCGCTCCCTCTGCTCTGTAGAGGGGGTGAGCGTAGGGTTAGACGGCTGCTGTTGCTGTGGTGATGGCAGCCGCTGCGTGGCGTGGTTGGGGCTAGCGAGGTGGTCACGCGACTGCAGAATGGAGTCGACCAGCGCATCAAGTTGTTCATTACCATTGCTCGCTGTCATCATGAGAGGCTGCAAGCAACACAAAAAGAGACGCCAGCTAGCGGCGAATAATGCGGGGATCGGCGATGGTGGAGGGGGCGGAGTGGGGTGGGGGGAGGGGACGGGCGATATCAACGCACGCACACACACACACACACACACACGTACGCAGAAACAGATGAATATGACAACCACCGTCTGCTGTGCCTGAGGTGGGGAAGGGGGGGGGGGAAGGGCGAGAGGGAGTAGGCCACCGCGCCGCCCTGCGTGCGGGTCGTCTGTCTTTCTTTTCCTCGTTACTTGAGCGGGACGATGCAGGCCATCGATGAGGGGAGTTGAGGACTGTCTCCAGGATGCGTTGCACCCTCACAATCACAGGGGATGACAGTGGGGACACCCGAAGGGCTCGCTCGCTTTATGTTGCAGTACGAGTAAGCCCTCCCGTTCACCCAGAATTCTTTTAGTTGCCAGAGAGAGAGGGGGGGGGGGCGGAAAGAGTGAGGGTGTGACAGTGTCATGAGGGACTTCACGCACAACGAGAGGAGACCGCTTGCTCATGTGAGAGGGCATCGGGATCGATCATCAACGCAACATGAGAGAAACTCAGATATGCACAGGTTCAAGGTGAGCGAGAATTTTCATGGGTACAACAGTCCCCCTCTGCCCCTCTCCCTCCCTCCATCCGGACTGCCCACCGAATTTTCTTTTTTATTTGTTGCTCGCATGGATCTCAGCGTTGAGCAAGGAGACCAAGCACACAGCGGCGAAGGGCAGATCTACGCAAGGGATGCCCTCTTTGTGCCAGCGCTCGAGTAGCTGTGCGCGGGCGTGTGAGTCGTGGCGGTCCTTCGAGCACACAACATTGAAAAGGGTAGCGGCACAGCGTTTTTTTTTTTTTTTTGTGTTTGCTGTTGCTGGGCGTTCTCACCGATGCCAGCGGAAAAAAAAAGCTATACAGATTTGTGCACACTGCACAGTCCGCATTGTGAGAAGCATCATCAAGTCACATGACCACGATAACCCGAACAGCGGCCACGCCCGCAAAACACAGAGAGAAAGAGCAGGAAAACGAAAGGGTAAACTCGCACAAGACGTCGAAACACGCACATACACACAAAAAAAGGAAGCAGTAATGCACACCAGCGAGCAGCGCAAGGGAGCAATGCGATTCAGTCGGTGAGATCAACATCAACAACTGCCGCCGTAGCTCGGTGCATCGGCAGACAAGAAAGAGGGAGTTGAGGCACAAAGAAGCGATCGTGAGCTTCCCTCTTTACCTCCTGGGTTGGCGGGAGAGGGCGATACAAGAGAACGCTCAAAGGGGATGCCGAAAGAGTGATTCAGCTGCTCTCGAAGCGTTTTGCCTCATCGCTCACAGAATGCGTGTCGCAATCATAACCGTTGGGGCCAGGCGGCTCGGAGCCACCCGTGGCGCCCCCCTCGGCGGCTCGCTGACTGCCAATGATACATAAGTTTCATCTGGTGTAAAGGGACGTGCAGTACATCTTCTATTTCTGTCAGACGGGTGCGCTTCTCCAGCCTCGCGCGCGTCATGGGCGGCTTCCGCACCGAGAATGGCCTCCTTGCTCCCCTGTGCCACGCTATCCTCACACTCCTGGACCGAAAAGTGGCTCTGCGTAAGCGAGGCCAGGCACTGTGGTCCATTGCTTGTGAGATGCGTCGATGATTTCCGTGAACCGTTCAAGCTAGCTGCGTTCCTGCTGTGGGCCTCCGCGGTGGGGTGCGACTGAGGGGGCAGCGTCGGGTGTGAGACGTAGATAACCTTTTCCTGCTCTTGAGCGTCACGGCCAAGGTCAACACAGCTCGGCAGTGGTGGCAGTAGTTCCTCCGGGATGTCAGTTACGGTACCACAACACGGGCACAGCAGAGATAGTGTGTTGATCGGCGCATGAAGCTCTTGCCCACACGTGCCGCATTTGATCTGCAAGTTTTGCGCCGCATTGACCCTTTTGCACAATCGGCAGCGACAGCTGACGGCGCCGAGGGGGTAAGTGAGGATGCGCTGGCATCCGTAGCAGACAAGCTGACCAAATAACATGCCCGTGGAACGTACTGGTGATTAAAAAAAAAACGAATCAAGTCGGTGACGTCAGTGCCGCACAACGACAGGTGAACAGAGCGTCTAAGCGAGATGAGCGGGAGACGTCTAGAGGGAGATGAAAGACGCCACAAGCTGGAGAGAGCGTGCCCCTACTAGTTTTCTGATACGCGTGATGATGTACGCGGCTGTGAGCACCAGCCACGAGTGGCATAGCCATGCGCAGCAAGCGAGGAGGAGAGCAGAGCAGAGTGGCGATATATCGCAGGGGTAGGTTTCGTAAAACAGCACCGTATAAACACGGCAGTGAATGCGTGAGAGAGTGTTGACGCAAGAAGAGAGAGAGGCATGTGCTTGTATACACGCGAAAGAAACAGACATAGCCGAAGGTACGACAGCCGCGGCGCACTGGGCGAGCAGTGTTGATGGGAGCCATGCTAAGCTTACCCTTACCCTCCTCATGCAGACACAGATGCCTGCACACGATGGTTTGCTTGCATGTTTCCTTTGATGCTTTCGCTCAACCACGCCAGCCTCTGAAAGCGATCCACACACACACACACAGAAAAGAGAGACGAGAATATCCCTCGCGCCTCGATGGGCGCACACTGGCTTCTCTCCTCTTTGGAGGCATACGCAAGCCCAATGACTCTGCACAGACACGGAAGTGGAGGGGGGGGGGGAGGAGTTGGCGAAGGAAAAACATTGACATGTATGACCCCCCCCCGGTTCACTTTGCGAGCCACCGAGTGAGGTGTGAGTGTATGAAAGAGCTGCAACCTTTCTCTCTCTTTCTCTTGCTTCCTTTATCGATATGCCGACCATCTCTCTATTTACCTCGTTCTTTCAGTGCACATCCTTCGCTGCTTGAGTTACTCCCTCCGACGCTGACTGTCCTGGCGGATGCACCCATTTTACACACGAACGCACGGCCGCAGAGATCGAGAAAGCGAGAAGAGGACTGGAAGCGTAAAAGGCTATGCGGATGGCTGCGGGGGTCGCTCGTGTGCGTCGTTTTTTTTTTTTTTTGTAGTGCTGTGCCTGTCCGTCTTGTCTGCGTGCATCTTTATCCCTGCGAAGCTGATCACGTCCACGTTTTGGCCAACTCCACTTTCCAGGTCTCTGGGCACCGGCACCCCTCTCCCTCCCCCGCCGTTTCCCAAGGGCGTGAACGAGAGGGCGAGCGGGGCAGAGAAGGGGGTTGGGGTTGGGCAAGGTGCCGCGCGAGGAGAGCTAGTCAAGCTCATCGATTGGAAACAATGACGTCCAGTGAGAAAAGAAGAACCGAGAGGCGGGTGTGAGATACCTCGCACGCACCTTCGCTTTACTTGAACGCTGTACACATAATACGACGTGCGTACAAGAGGAGAACGGGGATGGCTGGAGTGTTCGCCAACGCACGAGAGTGAGCAGAATACCCATGCGAGCATCATGACCTTTTTCTATCCATCTAGCGGCCGTTTCACGGTCTCCCACACAACCCTGCGGCCACTCTTCCCCACCCAAGTCGCGGAGGGAAGCGAAAGGAGGTGCACACAACACCACCACCGCCCCTACTCAAAAAAAAAAAAAAAGAATAACAAAGAACTATATTCGTGTGACAGACACTGCGCGTGCGCGTGCGTGTGTGTGTGTGTGTGACTGTGGAGAGGAATTAAGACAGGTAAGTGGTGTACACAGGTGTGCTGATGCCGAAGACGGGGGCGGGCAAGCAAGTACATCGAACCCCGTCTTCTCCCCCACTGAACAGGAACACAACAAAATATACACAAAAAAGATGGCTGATCCCCGCAAAGATAGTCATAGGGATGGGGTGGGCGTGGTGCCGTTGAGTCGGCAGGCAAGCAACAACGGACGAGCAAACGAATGGGGAGCACACGGGCGTGCCACCCCTGCTCGAACTCAAGCCACACCGCCCCTGAACCAGCCAACCAACACATCAGAAAAGAGGCGCTATGCTGTACACATAGCCACCGTCATCGCGCGCTGCCCTCCGGGAGGGAGGCGCAGAGGGCGAGAGAGGGAGGCGACCGCGCCAAAGGGAAGCGCACCATGCAGAAAGAAGAAAAAACAACAACAACAATGACGCAGAGGCAGAGGGGAAGGGGACGCATGCAAACACTCTTAACAACAACAACGACAACGCCACACAGTACCGAGAAGCGATCACAAGCTGAGCTACACAAAAGGACGCACACACACGAGGAGGGCAAAAGAATGAGGGGAGGGGGAGACGAGGGAGGGGAGAGAGAGAGAGGTGCACCTGCAGGTGGCAGCAAGAGTGCATAGGGGGTGGGGGGGGGGGCGAGGCCGTGAGTGACGAAGAGAGTCACCAAGAGGAGAATTGGCCAGAAAGAGCAACAACAACAACAAAAAGAAATGTGTGAGCAGAGAGAACGCGACGGCAATGAGTCTCCGTCTCTTGACGGTGCGCCCTCTTTCGTCCCCTCCCACTTACCATCTCCCCCTTCTTTCAGATATTTTGGGTACTGTGTGCGGGCGATGCTCCCTCCCCTCCCCCGTTTGTCTCCCCTTTTTTTCCTCTTCCGCTGTCGCCTTGTAGAGGCGCGCAAGTTGGGCACTGCTCCCTCCTGAAGAGGCAAGGGAGAGAGAGGGGTGGGGGGGGGAGAAGCAAGGCGGCGTCGGATTGGGGCGTCCGCACCGGCCCAGAGATGCAACACAGCAACAGGAAAAGGAAAACAAAGCAAAAGAAAAAGTGGCCAACGGCACCAGCGCAAACACGTGTGCACGGAGAAAGAAAATACGGAAGCGAAAATAAAAATACACCGCCCAACACACATATAAGATTCAAGTGATAGGAGTACAGTAAGGCGCAACCGCACGACGGGTGCGTGGGAAGGAGTGGAGGGACGGTAGTCTTGAGGACGACGAGCAATGAGAGCACAACTATAGTGTCCTTATGATACCACACACACACACACACACGCACACCAGTCGCTTTCGCACCCACGCGGTCACAGTGACGTGCACTCGGGTATACACAGAGAATGCCTGAAGACATGACAATGACGTAGAGGCATTGCAACGCTCACCTTCTCCTTCCCCAAACGTGCACATGTACGCGTACGTGGCTTTCCAGGTAGTCTACGTGGAACGGGAGGGATGAGGTGGGCGGGAGAAAAAGTCGCTTCTTGCCCGCGAGGACAGGCAGGGTGTACACACGTGGGGTGTCTCTATTCGTGCTTCATGCTTCTGCGTGCGCGCGCGTGGCTGAGGCTTGGCGAATACAAGCACACACAGGCACATATACACACAGAGAAAGGAAAACAACGGCGGGGTGGCCAAACCATAGGAGGCGGAGGTCCCTCCCTCCCTCCCTCCCTCCGGATGCCGCGGCACCACACCGTTGGCGCGCATGACCACTCTGTCGCCGTGTGTGTGTGTGTGTGGGAGCGAGAGGTGGCGAGAGTAAACACAGCTACTGCTTCTTGAGCTCATGCACGACCTGGGTCGCCGCCTCCTTGCCCATCTCGCGGAAGCGCAGCGCGAAAGCCGTTACATACATGACGAGGGCCATGCGCACGTTCGCCTGCATCGTCATACACCCGCGCTCGTGTGTGTAGTTCATGTAGCTGGCGTAGACGGAGAGCGCGCTGCAGCCGATCCACTCCACCATGTCCAGCACCAATATCTTGTGGTTCCACTTGGCGGCAATAGCGGTCTTGCCCTGGGCCTGCAAGGCATCCTGCTGCATGTAGAAGAAGTTGCGAGCGGCAGAGATTACCATTGTAACGGTGGCCATCATCGTGAAAGAGCTAGAGCCAATGCTGTAGGTGTGCCAGAAGTAGAGAGCGATGAGTACCTGGAACCACCAGTGAGAGGGCAGCACGCGGCGCACCTGCTTCTTACTCTGAGCTGGAGAGGCGACAATGTAGTCGCGCAGGACCAGGAAGAATGTGTCGAGCTGCTCCACTACCTTCACTACCACGGAGGCGCTGAGAGCGAAGCCGACGTAGCCTTTGTAGGTGCGAGCGTCGTCCCACAGACACATGGTCGCGAAGAAGGAGTTGACCAGGAGAGACTGCGCCATGGCGGGAACGAGCATGCATGAAACAATGGCGCACGTGACGCAGATGGCAAAGTGGTAGATAAAGGCGGAAGTGTAGCATGACTTTAGCGCCGCCATCGTGTCCTTGCTGGCGCCGTTCTGCTTCGCGTGGGTATCGGTGGCCGGGACCTTACGGTTGTTCCACCAGCTCAAAATGTGCTCGCCCTTGCCCACCATGACAAGGTAGATGGCAGCCATGTAGCCGACCACATCAATGTTTTCGAGCAGGTATGCCTGTAGCGGGTAGCCATTGTAGTTGACGATGTAGTGAATGAGGCTGGCCATGGTGTGCCGAGGCGTGGGGGAGGGGGAGGGGAGGGGGGGGGGGGGGGAGCTGACAGCAATATGCGGGAGGCGAATGCGGGAATGGACGGTGGGAGAGCGTTGTGCGGGTGCTGTGCAAATTTATTTGTGCAGGAGATTAGCTATCCCGGATGTCGTGTTGTGCAGTAGAGTAAAGCTGATCGAACAAGTCCGATGTACCAAGGCGGGAGACAGGTGAGCAGAGGCGCCGATTGAGATGTGTGAGGAGGCAGATTCTTGGGAAGAGGGAAGCAGGGGGGGGGGAGAAAGAAAGAACGAGATGGCTTTATGAGAGGAAGATGCAAGAGCACCCCATCGTCATTGTGCGCCGTGCTGCCGTGCACATAGCGTCGAGGGCAGCGGATCCAGGAGAACAGCACCACAGGTCTCCATCCAGCACGCCTCTTTGCTCACCCAATTCTTCCACCATTTACACACCACATGTAGCTGTCGCAAGAAAAACAAAGTACATGGGAAAAGGGAAGGCGACGAGGGAGAGGGAGAGGAGGGGTGTGGTGGGCAATTGCATTTGCGCGCGTGCCAGCCCTTTCCAGTGACTCTCGCGCACGCGCATCATTACACAAGTACACATACACAGACATACGCCTTAGTAGACGTGATGCGTGTACCAAGGGCGCTTCCCGTTCGCTTTCCCTGTGTGCAATCTCATAGTTTTATTTGTATGCCTGTGTGCAGGTCCCTAAACAACACCACTGCTGTGGACTTCTCACCTCTGCTGGCACTGCCAGCTCTTCAAGTACCGGGCCGAGTTCTCCCTCCCTCTCCATTTTCCCACTCCCTATTGCCCCACTTCAAGGTACGTGTGTGCAGGCAAGAGGGAAGGGCACCACCCCGACACCCTCGTGTGCACCACACACGTACGTGGGAAGCGACTGAGAGGAACAGGGCAGCTTTGGATTCGTTGGAGTGGTGGCAGCGAGTGTTATGGTGGGGAGGGGGAGTTCCACATGACGGCGAATGCGCATGGGAGAGGCTCGAAGGGGGTTAGAGGGGGGGGGGGAGGGGAGCACGCAGACACGTTGGCGGGAAGAAGAAGACCCTCCCATAAAGGGCAAGGCAAAGGTGCCGCCGCCAACCATATGCGCAGGAGGCTCTGTGGCCGGCTTAAGCACCCACCACATCCACACAAGCACAGCGCCACGCACACAGGCGCGCGGCTAGAGCACAGGCATACGTGCGATGGGCGCGAATACACAAAGAGAAGAGGCCAGCATAAAGAAACGATCGAGCGGAGTTGCGACGATCCTTGCCCATACAGAGCGCCACAGAAAAACGCCCTGCATATTATGTGCACCCACGCCGCAAAGAAACGGCCCCGCAGACAATGCGAAAACCGGAGACAAGTTCGACGTGTGTGTGTGTGTGTGTGTGTGTGTGTGCCGCCATGGATGCGTCTCCCGGGCCCTTCCCTTCCTCTCCCTTCGCCACCGCCCCTCTCGCTTCTTCGCCTTAGCGGTCTTCAACATCTGTCATGCAGATCGAGAAGAGGTTAGCGTAAAAAAAGAAAAACAACAACAACAATCATCATCATCAACACCTAAAAGAACATGCACAGGTACGCACGCACCAATGCACACACGTACAAAGAAGCACGCGTGGACATGGGAGGAGGAGTGGGGGGGATGAGGTGAAAGCGACGGAAAGCTTAGGAGGGGAGGGGAGGGGAACCAATGTAAGTATCCGGATAGGCTGCTAGGATGCTACGAGGCCCTCTTCGAGGGGGAGGGCCGGCGCGGAGCGCCAGCCGGGGCCTTACGCGGCAGAATGTAGGCCTTGACGAACATTTCTGAGAAGAGGTAGAAGTTGAAGATATAGATCACCAGTTGCGTACGCGCCGCGGACAGGGATGTGCCTGTGCAGGGATTCGCTGCATCCTCGGTGAGCTTCTGGGTGAGGACGTAGCCAGACACGAAGAGACCACCGACCATCTGTGTGATCTGCAGCAGCGTGATGTACATGGCGAACGGCTTCACCAGCTTCTTGAAGCCGGCCTCCGATAGGGCAAAGTACATGTACATGATCGAGTGCACAAAGTAGTTCATGGCGGCAGCGCAGATGAAGATGCTGGTGCCTTGCTGGTAACTGTACCACGCGAACAGATACGTTGTGACGTGGTGGAACCAGGAGAGAAAGCCCAGCTTCACCCCGCTCATGAGCAGAAAGACCGTGTCGATAAACTCTGGAACTTTTGAGATAGCGAACATCCCGATGGCGAAGCCGACCTTGGTGGTGTAGAACTCATCTTCGTGGAAGGTGCAGAGGGTCTTGTGCAGGCCGTCGTTCATGAAGTGGCGCAGCAGCGGCGGCCCGACACGCAGCCAGCCGTAGAGGGAGAAGACTGAGAGCCCAAGGTTCCAAAGTGCCCATGCCTTCTTGATGCCCATGGGTTTCTTTCCGTGAAACAAGACCTCCATGATCCGTGGACCGGTAAAGACAAAGGCAAGGTACGCGCCCGCGATGTAGGCGCACACATCCACATTACTCGCCAACCACTTTTGCACGGCGTGGCCGTCGTAGTGGTGGTCACCGTAGTGATCGAGCCACTGCATCTTGCCTTGGTATAGATTTGGCTGCTTCCTCTGAGTTCGAGATATCCGATAAGAAAACGCAGAGAGTGGAACAACGTGAGTGCGTCGGTGAGAGCGAGCTCAAGTTCCTTGCGTAAAACCAACGTCGTATGCGTGCTGAAGCGGGGGTAAAAGCAATTGCTGCGACCCAACCAGACGTTTGTGCGTAAGATGTGCTAGTTCTATTTGCGGAGGTACAATATACGGGGGAGTGAGAGGCAGGGTAAAAGGGAGCGCATACAAACATATAGATGCATACACAGCAAAGCTCGTTGACGTCGCACGTAGTGTTGCTGCGACACATCCTATGGCGCCAAAGACCCGTGAAAAGACACACTAGACCACCACGATCTCAAATATAGGTGTGCATCTCCCTATTGTTTTTTTTTTTTCCACACGTGCACTTGTGCGTGCGTGCCTGACAGGCCTGCAAGCCCAAGCATTGCCTCCGCGCAAACAGCTGCCCGCTGTTGTGGGTGCGGCAACTCAGAGCGATGCAGATTCATGACAAGCACACACACACACACACACACACATCCGCCACGCATCCCTTCCCACAGGATGCTGCACCAGCGACAAACCGCTGGTCCATCGTTTTTCTTTTTTTTTTTCTCAATCGTTTACTATGTGGCTCTCCTATACTTCTATACGTTTGATGGGATGTAAGCATGTAGGCACTCGAGGAGGAGCGTGAGAGCATGCCTCATTGTTGTGGTCCACCTCCATCTGTACACCTTCCCAAGCAACCATACAAAGTACGCATGCACACAGTTGAGCGCCATCACAAAGACACAGTGAAAAAGAGAGACGATTGTGAGACCTTCCACGTGCCTGAACACACACACACACGAACAAGCAAAGCACTTCAAGGAAAGAAATCTGCATGCAATGGTTGATAAGTGATACACATATACACGCACACTTATACAAACGCGGACAGGTGGAACTGAACCCAAGAGAGTGCGATACAAGAGCAACAGAGAGAGAGAGAGAAAGCATTGCCGAGATCGATCCCTGAGGGAGAGGGGAAGGAGGAGGAGGGGGCGCATGACCACACACACACACACACACGCACACACACACACATTAGAAAAAAAAAGAAGACTATGCTCCTGTGGGCGTGCGTCGTTGTGGGTGTGTGGGGCGTTGCAATCGCACAAGAGTAGACGAAGAACGTGCCTCGCTACTTGTACGAGTCCAGAAAAGAGACAAAAAAAGAAATACACACACACACTCACACACTCACAGACGCACAGACAAGATCCCTCAAAAAATTATGCGAGAAGTCAAGATATACATACATATGAATACGTGTATCGGCTCGTCGAAGAGGAGGAGGGGAGGGAGGGCGGAGGGAGAGGATGAGGAGGCGAAAACCCAACAGGCAATGGACGAAGGGGTGTGTGTAGGTGCGTATCTGCAGAGGGGAGGTCATGCCAGCCCACGCAGGAAGATTATCACCACCACTCCAGCTTCGCCCTCACTTTTTATACGATTCTTTCTCCGTGAAGATAACTGGTCTGTGCGTGTGTGTGTGCGTGAGGGAAGAGAGGGAGATGGGTTGGTGCTTCCGTTCTTGCGCTGTGCCACTTGTCCTGTGCCAATTATTCTTCGAAAATAATTAACAATAATAAAAAAGAAGAAAACTGTTTGGGCTCTTCTCATTCCTCTCTTCATCTCCCTTTTTGCCTTTTGGACGCCTCCTTCCTGTTCCTCTGACTCACCAATATCATTTACGTTTCCTTCATAAATACATCTATATATGTAGATGCATATATATATGTATATATGTATATAATACTTATATATATATATATGCATACATTCATACATATATATATATATGTGTGTGTGTGCATTGTTGCTGTGGGTCTCACTGTGTGTATATATATGCGTGTATGCCTTTTGTTTGTGTCGGGGGAAAGGAGGGAGGGATGGGGCCTCCTTTTTTTTTGTTTCTTCTTTGCTTGACGGTATATTGCAGGCGGGTGGTGGCGGTGGCGGTGGGAGGAGGGGGAGGAGGGGGTTACCCTATGAAGCAAGTCGACAGCCGATGAAAAAAAAAAGGAAGAACAATAAAACAAAAGCAAACAGCCAACACAAGCAAGAAACATAAATCGAAAGTCAGAACACACATATATATATACAGGCTACACGTATGTCTGTACGTATATCCTACGTGGACGCATGGGGGAGAGAGGGGGAGGTGATAAAGTGAAGTTTAGTTTGAGCGTGGTCGCCTTGTAGGCGATATGCACACACAAACGAAAACGAAAAAGAAAACAAAGACAAACAAAAAAGAAAAAGCGACGGGAGCATACGTACACACGTACATGCGCGCGGGGATATGTGTGTGTGTGCGTGTGTGTGTGTGGCAGAGGGGGCCAGGGTCGGTGGGTGAGCTGCACACGCGGTTGCCACCGTCACTGCTCCCCTTCCCCCACCTCCTCTTTCTCTGCGACCTCAAACACACACCTGAGCACAGAGGCACCGATGCACATCACTCGCTTGCCTTGCGGACTAGGATGGAGAGCACGTGGATGTGGATGCGCGAGAGTGAGGGAGGGGGGGGGGGCGGCCCGGTATGGTGCGGGGGAGCAGGGAGGAACGGATGCAGTGTCTTCTGACCAAAGACGTCACATCACTGGAAGAAGGGCCTGCGCGCCTGTGCGTGCACATGACTCGTGTACGCGTGTGTGCATGCATATATATATATATATATATAAGCCACAGGGAGAGAGAAAGAGCACCCGGGAAACACAGAACAAGTGCATAAAAAAGGAAAAAAGAAGTTCTTGCCTTCTTCGTCCTTGACACCATTCATGTTCCTTTTCTCTGCGTGCCCCTCTGCACATCCGCAGACGCATACTGACGCACAGAAACACCCCTCCGCACAAACAGAGCAAGGCGGAGGAGGAGGAGGAGGAGGAGGGAGAGAGACAGGCGTCAATACATCCGCACCTAGCATATATACATATACATATATATCTATATGTGTATGTATACATGTGTATATGTGTGTGTGTGTGTGTGCCTGCGGATGTCCTCGGGCCTGCGTCCACCGCTTCTTCTCTACCGCTGCGTGTTTCGCCGGATCCTCACAAACTTCTTCTGTTGCTCAGAGATCCACGGAGATGAATGAGGCACAGCCCACGCAACCACAGCAATGTCCCATAGAGTACATCCCTATTAGACATCCCCTTCCCCCAACCACAGATGTTTCCGGCCAACGGCAATTACAATCGCCACCATGTGCGCGTGGAAGCGAAGCACAGGAGAGGTGGCTTAGTCAGCCTTCTTGACAACACGCGGGCGCACGTGGTTGTTCATGAACATCTCCCCAAATAGGTAGAGAAACGCTGTGTAGATGGCGAGCTGAAGGCGGGCCGTTGCCATGGTCGTGCCCGAGCATGACCCTTCCATGCCGTCCATGATACCCTGGCCTGCCAGGATGTACTTCTGGGCAATGACGTAGCCCGACACAAACATCACACCAACCATCTGCACCAGCTGCAGCATGGTGATGTACATGGCGAACGGCCGGGCGAGGTTCTTGAAGCCAGCTTCGGAGAGGAAGAAGTAGAAGTACATAATGGTGTGCACAAAGTAGTTCATGGCGGCGGCGCAAATAAGGGTGCTGCTGCCGGTCTCGTACGAGAGCCACACATATAGGAACATGGCGGTGTGGTGGAACCAGGAGAGAAAGCGCAGCTTCGTGCCCTTCAGAACCAGGAAGAAGGTGTCGCCAAACTCTGGCACCTTGGAGATGGTGAAGAGGCCGAGTGCCACACCGACATCGGACGTGTAGAATTCATCCGGGCGGAAGGTGCAGAGGGTATCGTGCAGGCCGTACGTCTTGAGGTTGTACAACAGCGGCGGCACAACGCGGGTTGTGCCATAGAAGGCGAAAGCGGACAGGAGAATGTTCCACACGGCCCAGGTCTTGTTGATCACCGGCACGAGGGGGCTGGTCTTAGCATTTGCAGGCAGGTTCAGGTACTTGGACACCAACTTGGGCGCCTGGAAAACGAAGGTGATGTACCCCACGGCAACGTAGATGGCAATATCATGGTTGTCGAGGAGCCACTGCTTGAAGGCGTAGCCATCATAGTGGTTGGCACCCCAGTTGTCGATCCACTGCATGACTGCTTGTGTATAACTGTGCTTACCGTATATGCCTTATACTGTGACGTGCAACAGTAGAAAGGTGCCAGCTCGTAAAGTGGCGATTGCTCCTGTTTGGTGCGGATGATGATTGTGGTGGATCGAGAGACTGTGTGTGTGTGTGTGAGGGGGGGGTGTACAGGTAGCTTAAGGATGCTGCGGATGGTGACGTGTGCGCTTTAGAGGGACTATGGCCGTCGAACGAGTGTTGTGTGTGTGTGTGTGTGTGAGGGAATCGCAGGGAAGGAACGAGGGAGAGGGGAGGGAAGGGGAGGGGACGATAGCCCGCGTACACACAAAGAGATGATTCTTGCCATTTTCAATCATCTGTACAGATTCGAGAGTACAGTCGGACACGACCGCACCGGATGGTGTGTGTGTGTGTGTGTGTGTGTGTCCCGATACACATCTGCGCATGGAGGCGTCCACAAGGATAACAGCGGTGCAATCTGATCGGGCGAAAGAAAAGTGTGTGTGTGTGTGTGGGAGCAGCTAAAACAATAGTCTGCCACGCATCACGTCCACAAAATCGCGCATGAGCATCGGACGCACGCGTGCTTGGGCACATACATGGCTGCCATCACCCCTTTCCTCCTCCTGACTGCTCTACAACTCTCTCGCTCATCCACCACATCCACCGTCTCTCCGGTGACGATAATACAACGTGTAGATGAGTACTCAACAGACCATCCACCTTTGCTTCACACGGGAAGCGCCATCTTTTTTTTTTTTTGATTACAACATGACACGTATCGCCGCTTCACCCTGGTTTATGCCACGTGCACTGTCTCGTGGCAAGTGCACCTGCGCTTGACAGGCGGGGCAATATGATGTCGACGATGACGATAGAGGGCTGATGGAAGGGGAAAGGCAAATGACGCGGACGGCATGTGGATTTTGCTCACTGACGCACCATCGTCACGATTTCCACCGTGTGCACGGAGCCGTACCAGCACAGACTTTCTCTACACCACATGTATGACTGCTACGTTCCTGTCACTCACTGGGATGCTCACATTCACAGAAGCCGCATGTGCGAGGACGAGGGGGTGGGGTGGGGTGGGGTGGGGTGGGGAAGAGAGGGGCCTTCAGGCAACGCATCCCCACCACAACAAACAAAAATAAAAGCGTAAAGGAAGTACCTTCGGCTGCTCTTCATGCGGTCTTGCTCAAAGCCTCGGAATCGTGTCCCGCCGCCTCACAAGGCTGCACCGGATTGAGAGAAAATAAAGTCGGAGAAGATGAAGAGGGGCGTGTGTGCCCCACTGGCTGTACACATGCGTCCACCTTACACGACTGTGCACAGGAAGGCATAGGGCCAGGAGAGCAAGGGGGAGAGGGGGGAGCATCAGACAGAGAGAGAGAGATACCGCACCTCCATCCACACCACAAAACGCGAAAAAGAGAGAGAGAGAGCGCACTCTCTTCGCGCTGCCGCACGTTCCCCCACCCCTTATTTACGACCGCTTTCTAAACGAGTGCTCATTAGTTGCCTTTCTTACCAGCTGGGGCAGCAGCAGCAGCTGACTCGCCAGCCGGCGCCTTACGCGGCAGAATGTAGCCCTTGATGAACATCTCTGAGAAGAGGTAGAAGTTGAAGAAGTAGATCATGCACTGACCGCGCGCCAGTGCCATCGTCGAGCCGTTGCAGCCCTCCGGGTCTGCCTTGTGGTAGCTTATAAACGAGAAGGTAAAGTAGAGACCCACCACCATCTGCGTGATCTGCAGCAGCGTGATGTACATGGCGAACGGCTTCACCAGCTTCTTGAAGCCGGCCTCAGCGAGGGCAAAGTACGTGTACATGATCGAGTGCACAAAGTAGTTGATGGAGGCCAGCACGATCCAGATGCTGGAGGCCTGCTGGTACGCCATCCACGCGTAGAGGAAGATGGTGACGTGGTGGAACCAGGAGAGAAACGGAAGCGTTCGCTTTCCACCCATGATGAGGAAGAAGGTGTCGCCAAACTCCGGCAGCTTCGACAGGGAGAAGAGCCCCATCGCAACGCCATTTTTGCCGGTGTAGAACTCATCGTCGCGGAAGCGGCACAACGTGTCCTTCGGACCGTACGTTCGAAGGTTATTGATGAAGAGGGGAACAATGTGGTACACCCCGTACATGGAGAAGACAGCGAGACCAACATTCCACAGGGCCCAGCACCTCTTGATCAGCTTTGTCGGTGGATTGCCGCGGAAGATGAAGTCCACCAACAGCGGGCCCTTGAAGACGAAGGTCAGATAGGCGGCCGCAATGTACACACCAATGTCAACGTTGTTCGCCAGCCACTTCTGCACGGCGTGGCCGTCGAAGTGGGCGATGAGGTAGTTGTCGAGGGTGTCCATCTCTTTTCTACTAGTACGCTCGATGTAGGTAAGTGTGCGTGTGTATTAGCTTTAGGCAACAGCCAATATGAACAGTGGCGCCCTCCCCTCACCAAAAAAACAAAACAAAACAAAACAAAACAAAGAAGGAAAAGAAGGAAGCGAGACGGCAGAGTGAAAGCGCTAGAGATCATCAAGGATTGCAGACGACCACATTAGAGAAGGTACAAAGGTGAGCTTTGGGGTGCACAGGCGTCTATAGATACGTCGATAAGAGGAGTGGAAAGGGAAGGCGATGACCATGGTGGGTGGGTGGGGTGTTCCCAACAGATCCGCACCAAACGGCATCAACTACACGCTTCATGTTTGCCCCTCCTCAACAGGTGATGCATGCGAGAAGATCTCCCTCTCTTTCGCTCTCTCTCTCTCACACACACACACACACGAAAAAAAGCATAACATAAAAAAGGCTACACAGGTGTGTGCATGTTCGATAGTGGAGTGGAGGTGTGGAAGACGGTTGAGCGGAAGGGTGCTGCTGTGTTGGTCCATTTATGGATCGCATCATGAGAAACAGAAGGGGCCCAGAGCCGCAAGGGAGGACGAGGGGGGAAGGAGAGCCGGTGCAGCGTTGTATGCCCTGCCGAAGCGCAACGTCAGAGAAAGCAGATACGGTGGGGTCGTGCTGCGAGGCAGCGACAGACGCCATCAAAGAAAAAAACCATAAGGTAGTGTGCGTGCGCGGCAAACGTTGAAGTAAGAGAAGACGAGGGAGAGCAGGGATCCGCGGCAACCAGTCAGGGAAGCGAGCAGAGGTGTCGCACGCTTTCTTGTCGTATTGGAAAGAATGGAGCCACCATGTCCGAGAGAGATCATGCACAGGGCGTAGAGCCAAGGGGGGGGGGGCGGAAGGGAGAAGGCGGGGGTCGTGGGAAGGACAGGATAGAGGAGGCATGGGCAGCGCTGCGAGCTCAACGCGCTTTCCACTCTCCCCTCTACTCCTCTCTGCAGCACCCCCCCTTCACGCGCCCGGGAGAGGAGGGGGGGGGCACTTCCCTTCAAACACGCACGACTCATGGTGTCCCGGCTAGCCCTCATCTCTCCCTCCTTGCCTCCCACTCTTGTGGGCATCTTCACACATCAAGCTTTCTATGCGCACATCTTCCTGCTCGGCCACTGCTCCTGCGGACGTCCTTTGACCTGGCTATACAAGCTGGCCTTGTCGGAGACATCGAAGTGCGACTTCTCGTGCACGTACAGCAACGTGCGCAAAAGCAAGAAAAGGTCCACAACGGCAGCGAGCAGTTGCATGCACACCTTGTCCCGGGATACGCTACTTCACGCCAACACGTCCAACTACGGGCGACGCGCCGCCTGGTGACCAAGCACACTGCTGTAACCAATGATGGACAGAAACACACAATCAGTTGCCCTCTGCGCAATCTGCATCATTGTGGCCTACATTGGTGACGGGGGTGCCATGCTTCTTGAATTCCACCCTAGGTCACACTCAAGTACATGACCGCGTGCACCGATTAGTAGAGCGCCGTGGCGTAGTGCAGCTGAACTGTGACTTGGTAGACCCACCTCGGAAAATGGAAAGCTTCGACGACCCCAGAGCAGAATGAAAACGCCGTCAAATGGTCTCGCGGACGGTGGAGAGAGCGAGCCGAGACACCTCTATGGCGATGAGGCCAGCGGAGTACTCACTCCTCGTGCGGCCTGAAGAGGGGTTTTGGCGAGGGCGTGCTTGCGTACGCCGCAGATCAAAGTCAGCGTGACCGGGGCTTCACACGCTGGAACAAGCGATCGAGGGAGGCAAGTTCGAGACAACCTATGGGCAGCGTATCCACATTGACTTTCACGCCGTTACGCCGGGCTTCGTTGCCGCTGTACTGGTGCTTGACATTCAACGTGGGCCCACAGAAGACGGAGCCGGGATAAAGCCATGTGCCGTACGTGGCGTCGTCACACTCGCAAATGGGCTCCCCTTTGCCGCGTAGCCATCGAAGTCAGTGACTGAGTAGTGGTCCGTAGGGTGCACAGGACCTAGGAAACGAGTGCCCTCGTGTGCTGAGGGCGCTTCTGAGTCTTTGTGTGGCCAGTATCTGCATGTGCGTGGTGGTGGTGGTGGTGGTGGGGTGTGGAAACACTGCAGGTGCAGGATGAGAGGCTGACAAGATGGGACACGTGCACACATACAGAGAAGGGTAAAACTCAGGAGTAGTGAGAGGTCAGGCAATGCACGATTGCCGAATTCGCCGCTGCTGATGTGATGGTAGAAAAAAAAAGGGGGGGGGGACATGTGCTCTTTGAGAAAGGGAGGAAGCACTGCAGGTTACGCCTGTGGCCGCGAGTCCTGGTGCGAGACTTGCGAGCTCAACACAGACGCGAGCAGGTGGTGCGTAGCGTTCCTAATCCGTGGAAACCTTTCCTTTCCTTGTACCGACGCTCTTCCTCTCTCCTTTTTCAGTTTTCGCTTTCAACCCGATGATCATTCGCGGCAGAGAGAGAGAGAGGGGAGGGGGGACGGGCACCTGCGTGCTTTACGCCACTTTCTATAGTCCAGTACGCACGCACACACACACACACACACACACACACGCACACACACACACGCACACACACACACACACACACACACACGCACATACGCACACGCGCAGGCGACTCCACGAAACGAATATATTTACTGTTTCACATTTTATTTGCTTTTCAAAATCCTCTTCCTTTTTTTTTCGGGGGGAGGGAGGGGTTGAACGCAGGCACCAAAAGCGAAAGTATGCGAAGAGGTGCCACACCCGGAGGGATGGGAGTGAACAATGCCGTTTCTTTGGCGCGTGCATGTGTGTGTGCGCCCCTCCCCCTCCCCCCCCCCCACACCTGAGTACCAGCTTCAGTTCCTCCCTACGAATAGGAGAACACAACGCGGCAGAAGACATATGCATGGAGGGTGCGCCCAAGGCGTGAAGTCGAGAGGGAGGGATGAAGAGCTGTGCCAAAACGATCTGAAACAGGAAAATAAACACACACAACGGAGTATACATATATATATATATATAGATGTATACGTGTGTGTGTGTGTGTGTGTCTGTGTCAGAGAGAGAGAGAGAGAGGGAGGGAGGGGGGAAAAGAGCGACCTCGGAACATGATGACACGCACTCATTAGATTCTCCTCTTTCTCATGTGCACATACACATTGTGTTTCACCACTCATGTGTGACACTCTGCCACAAGCAAGGCAAATGTAAACGAAAGATAGGTGCGAGATGGTGGTGCGTGGTGGGAAGGGGGCAGTACCCGTACCCTTCGAAAAAAAAAAACGAAAAGAGATGAGAAAGAACAACAAAAACAAAAGAACAACCACCAACTTGTGGGGTCGTTTCTTCTTTATGCTCGGCATGCTTTGCTTACACGTCAACGCATCCGCGTACATATCGGCGCGGGTATGACTGAGCGTCATGGTGGTGATGGTCCGGGACGGGGAGGAGAGTTGAGGGGAAAGGGTGAAGAGAGGGGTGCCTTCACACACACACACACACACGAAAAAAAAAAGAAAGAAACACAAATATAAAATACACGAATATTCCCTTGACCACCAGATCGCAGTTTTCTTTGTTTGCCTCGTAACGTTCTGGGCGTTTCCTTTTACGTCCTTCCATGCTTGCCGCGAGTGTTCCCCCCCGTTTTGTGGTTTTGAGGGACACCCCTGACCGCAGAGTTCAATATTTTTTTTTTTTTTTTTGTGTCACAGACGGAGGGCGTGTGTGGGTGTGTCTGTGGACGTGCATGGCGGTTTATGTATGCATCATGGCTGACCTTCCTCCCTCGCACCTCCTTCCCTCTAGCAAAGGGGAGGGTGAGGGGGTGGAGGGTGGGGGACATGAGCAAGTCCACACATAAGAAAACAGGAAAGCAAAGAGACGGGCGTTTTCCCTTTGCTTTCTTCACCTTTCTGCACTCCCCACCCGCAAGTGCCTCCAACTCGACACCGGCCTTCTCTGCATGCTGCTTCGGGCACCTCGTTCTCTTTCATCTCTGAACTCTAGACGCACCGACAGGCACGCGCGCCACACATACCCGAACGAGGAAAAGGCCAGGCGGACGCAAGCCTTCCCAGCAGCGACATGAGCGTCCTCCGTGTGGAGTTGTTTCAGACAGCTGCCGCGTATGCTCCTGTGAGTGTGGGTGATCGAGTAGGGATCGACAGAGGGCTGCGGGGAGGTGACTGAGGACATTGGGTTCTGTTTTCCTTTTCCGCGAGTATTGGTACTACGAAGGTCGACATCGCCGGAGGGGGGGGGGAAGATTGATGAATGGGAGCAATGAACACACAGCAACACAGAAAAGCGAAAACAGGAGAATAAGAAGACCAAGCCCGCACCGTACGCGCACCTATACACGGAGGCTTGCCTATTATGTTGTTGTCCACCTTTTTTTTTTTTTGTTCGTTCGTTTCGATGGCGCCATTGCGGGACCTTTTTTCTTCGCGGCTGTGGAGGAGAAAAAAAAAAAAACCATATGCGAAGAGAAAAAAAGACCGAGACGAAGGGAATCAAAACACAGACACACACGCACACGCACACGCACACGCACACACGTCCATCAAGGGAGCGTGAGACACCGAGACACGATAAGCGGAGAGCGGCCATGATGTAAAGATGGCTAGTTCCTAGACGTCACGATTCCTCTCCCCCGTCCCTCTCCTTTCCGATTTCTTTGCGCGCTTGGTTTTCCGACCTTTTCCAGCGTTTTCAACGTAGAGGAGCCTCTCTGTGCGTGCGTGTTTTCAAGCCCCCCCCCCCCCTCCCTCCCTCCCTCCTGAGGTTTGCGGTGTGGATGCTACCTTATAGATATATAGGTATTATATTTTACGCCGACTTCTTCGCGTCGGCTTCGCGACGGGGGCCCCGGATGTACGAGTTCACGTACAGCTCGCAGAAGAGGTACAGGTAGGACAGGTACATGAGGGCGCCAAAGCGTGCGGCGGATTTGGGGACGGCGCACGGCAGTTTGTTCACATCCTCAATGCCAGCGTTGTAGGACGACACATTCACAGCGTATGAGTAGAAGGTGAGCGCGGTGCCGCCGACCATCTGTAGGATCTGCAGTGCCGTGATGAGGGGAGCGAAGGGGCGTAGAAGCTTCTTGACGCCGCATGCGCACAGGGCAAAGTACATGTACATGATTGAGTGCACAAAGATATTCATGGTAGAGAAGACGGCCATCGTGGAGTTGCCCACAGAGTAGCTGAACCAGGCGAACATGAGCACTGACACGTGATGATACCAATGCAGGAACGGCGGCGTCTTCTTCTTCTGCAAAATTAGCCACAAGGTGTCGACGAGCTCGGGGATCTTGCTCAGCACGAACATGGCCAGCCAGGAGCCACGAGGGGAGGTGTAGGCGAGCTCGACGCGGTATTCGCACACAGTGCTCTTCAGGCCATTGCTTCTGATGGAGGCGAGAAGCGCCGGCACCAACACAATCGAGCCGCAGATCGAGAAGCCAGAGAGTAGAAAGTTCCACACGATCATGCTAAGGCGCAGCCACTCCGGATCGGCAGCCGGCTTCGCACGCTTGCCGTCGGCGCTCGGCTTCGGGGGCGGGTTTTCGCCAAGGATCGCTTTGGCAATACCAGGGCCGTAGCGCACCATGCCGAGATAGGCAAACACCAGGTAGCAGGCGTAGTCAACGTTGTCATGCATGTACTGCTGAACCGCGTGACCGTTCACGTACTCCTCAAAGGGGAACATTGTTTCGGTCGTTGCGGGGTTCGAGCGAGCCGGTACCCGGGTAAAGGTAGACAGACACACTGTCGCACAAAAACTGCACGAGGAGAGAGAGAGAGCGAGAGAGAGAGAGAGAGAGAGAGCGCAGCCGCAACCTTTTTCTACGTTTTACCTTACCCAGAAGCGCGAGATGACGAGGACGCTGGAGGACCAGGCTAGCAGAGGTGCGGATAACAGGTCACAGAGCGATAGGCTGATCCGGCACGAACGTACATACCCAGCCCCCACCACCAAGAAAAAAAAGGACGCGACGCCAGAGAATGACACGTCATATGAGTGTGCGCGTGGACGAGGAAGGTAGTTCCGAGTGCGCGCAACAAAAGGCCACAGGTGCGAAAACGATACGCACAAAAGCACACACACACACACACACACACACACACACGCGAAAATTTTTTTTTGCCACCCCGAAAAAAAAACAAGAGAAAGAGCGAGAGAGGAAGAGAGGCGAAGGCCCATGGTAAGGTAGCGGAGGGTTCCAGGCATAGAGTCCTCATCGTCAACACACGCACCTGACCCACACAGACATACATCCGCAGGCACCACCTCACGCGTGATATCACCTCATCAAGCATGCGGCCGAGTGCGGATCTCAGCCCACACAGACAGACATCCAGATGCATGCACATCACATCATGTCAGCGACCATTTTTGGTTATCCGCAGGGATATGTTCTTTCCCCTCTTCGCGCCCGCACCGAGGCGCACTCACATCTGCTTTGGGCTGTACGCCTTCTTGTTGCGCTCAAGTCCGCGTGCATAGGTTATATAGAGTTCACCTTCAGCATTTTCTTTCCTCCGCTGAAAACGGTGTCAGTCATCTTAAATAAGCAAGCGAGTGATTCTCGAACAGCGCACTACCATCATCGCCCGGGTCATGAAGTTGCACTACTCTTGTCACGGGCGGAGATGGTGCTTGCCACATTAAAGCTACGCAACCACGACAGAAGCGGCCAGAAAGGAGAGAGCGAGAGAGATCGACTCGTATACAGGCATACAGCAGCAGGGGTGCACCAGCGTCACTGCACTCCTCACGCGCCTGTGTGTCTGTGGGCCCGCGGCGGCTACGACTGCCTCGACCGCGGCCGAGTCTCGTTCTCTGCTTTCTCCTCCTCGCACTCTCCTCTGGATTTCCGGGGTTCATGCACAGACATGCACACACGCGTCTGCACCGTGGACACGCTCTCATCTCGCTGCTCAAACACACGAAAGCACAAAAAACAAAAAAGCGCACACTAGAGAGGCATGAATAGATCGTGAGGGCACACAGGAGGCAGCAGCACGAGTGCCGCGTTGGATGGCCCACGCGTCTCGTCTGCGCCTCCCTCTTCCGCAGGGAAGCGCGGTAGTATAGAGAGAGACCGTATACGAGAGAAAGGAGAAAGGGGAGAGAGAGATGCGTGAGTGTGTCCCTCTCTCTTTCGGTGTGTGCGGCAAAAAAGGACGGCACGCGGGTCAACGGCGTCGGCGGCAGAGCGAGCCCGCATCCTTCGCTAGCGTCCAGCAGCGTCTTTTCAGCCATACCTGAGAGAGAGAGACACCCCCCCCACACAGACCCGCATGTGGCGATATCTGCCAATTTCACGGAAAATGAGCTGGGGGATATATATATATATATATATATATATATGTGTGTGTGTGTGCGTGTGTAAGTGTGGAGGGGGCAGGGGGGGGGGGAGGGGGAGGGATGGGAGAAGGCACACTTTAGAAATAGAGATGCAACAGGTAGCCCAAGCAAATAGTGATAGCAATGAGAATAATACCAACAAATAACAAAAAAAAAAGACAAGACTGCACCGGCGTAGCAGCGGGGACGGGCGAGGCAACACATCCACGCCAGCGCCCACATCGCCACGCCACTCCGAAAGAACGCTAGAGAAACGCACACGTCGGCACACCGACAGGAGAGCGTCTTTATTAACGTGCCCATTCTCTGCCGTGCAACCCCGGGCGACACTCCCCTTTCCCCACGGCCTCACCGCACACCTCCGTGGCGGCTGATCGCACTGAGCCCGCTTTCCCCTACGTCGTAGGTGCTCGGCACTGCCACCACCAGAAGCGGCGCGGTGGTGGGCATGGCGAGAGTCTGCCTGGTCACGCGACATCGAGTGCGGTGGGGAGCACCGGACCCTGGCCTGACCAGGCCGGGGTGCCCCCACACCATGGAGGCACCTACGCAGACAAAGCAGAGAAAGCAGGAGAGAGAAAGAAGTGGGTGCGGGTGATGTCGGCCTCCACGTCCTTATCGTGAAGGACGCGTGACGGCGGGTGTGGGGGGAGGGAGGGGGAGAAGAAAATAAAAATGAGAAAGATAGAACGTCGATTCGGTTCATTCCTCGTCTTCCCCCTGCTCTCTCCCGTCGTTAGGGAGAGTTGGTTTGCCTGTAATCTGTCGCTCGCTTCACATGGCACTTCTTTGCTCAGCGTTTGATGGCCACAGATGCACGCTGCCCGCTGCCCCCGACAACGCGGCTGCGCGTTGCTCGTCGCCCTCAAAGCCCCACGACACGAGCACCATCACAGCCTCCCCCGCGTGATACCTCGGATGAGCAAGTGTGGGACTTGCGTACGCACGCGTTCTGCGTGCTCATCCAATATAAGCGAATCCAAGCCACCACGGCCGCCAACGCCGCGAGGGTATTCGGGTAGGGTGTGCACAGAAGGGGGCGGAGGCAGGGCTGGGCAGGCCAGTTGGTGAAGGAAGCGTCTCGCATGCCACTGTCTACGGAAAGAGAGGTAGGCAAAACACACAGAAAAGGGCACGGAAGGGGAAGGGGGGCACGGTGAACAACTTACAGCAGCGGGAGGGGGGAGGATGGGCGTGCGCGCGAGCATGCGAGTTGTGCTGGCCGAGCGCAAAACGACAACATCGTCTCGGACAGCTGCGGGGTCGAGAGAGAAGGGGGGGGGAGGTTGTATGAAAGGAGGGGAACACCGGCTTGCACTTTTATTGCGCCTTCTTCATTACCGTTGTCGTGCCGTTCGGGACAGCGGCGGCATCATTATGCTTCGCGGCAGCCGAGCGCGGCGGCGCAGGCTTCAGGTAGCTATCGTAGAAGAGCTTGCTGAAGAGAATGAAATACGATAGATACATCATGAAGCCCAGCCGCGCATTCGTGGCGTTCGAATCACAACGCTTATTCGTGAAGTAGAGGATGTACAGCGTTACTGCCTGCACGGCCATGCCGACCACCATCTGCGCGATCTGGAGGAGGGTGATCACCGGAGCACTGGGACGCACGTACTTGCGGTACCCGCAGGAGCAGATGAAGTAGTAGAGGTACATGATCGAGTGCATGGCGTAGTTCATGCCAGCGAACACGAGACCACCGGAGATGTTATGAATGTACGCATGCCAGCAGTACAGCATTGTCGTCAAATGATGGAACCAGTGCAGAAAAAGGATGCGCTTCTTCTGAAAGACGAGGAAGGCGGTGTCGAGCATCTCGGGGATCTTGCTGAGGACGAAGAGGCATACGAAGGCGCCGACGGGTCCATCGTAGAATATATTTTTGTTCCAGTAGCAAAACGCGTTGTACACACCACCTTTCCACTGAATCTTTCCACCGGTGCTGTAGTCGTGCACGGTGAACTCTGGCACAAAGATCGTGTAGTACAGCTGTGGGAGGCAGTAGTACGCACCGCAGATGGAGAAGACAGTCAGCAGCAGGTTCCACGCCTTGTTCAGCTGACGTAAATCGAAGGGCTCGCGGTGTTTCATGTAGGCGTTAGGGATGTACAACACCATCACCATGTACAGGCCTACAATGAGAACTGGCACCTCGGTGTGGTCGACCATCCACTGACAGACATCGTCGCTCCTGAAGGACTCGAGAATCTGCACCATCTTCCTGAATTGCCTGGGAAAATATGTACGGGAGAAGGGGAGGGACAAAAAAGGGCGACTGCTACCACCGTGCGTGCGTGTGTGTGTGTTCGTTCTGTGCGTGCCGGCAAAAAGCGTAATAAAAACGGCTCTGGGAGGGTGTGGGTGTCTGAAGTTGACGTTAGCGTGTCTGTGTCGCAAGGAGAGGAGGAGGAGGAGGAGGGAAGAAGGATACCCTAGCAGGATGCCCCGCTTTCATGCATGCGGCGCTTGTAGCAAGCATGAGCTCGTATGCCTCGGTAGTGGTATTGGAGGGGAGAGGTGGACGCCGCGCTATGGAGATCGCGGTGACAAGGGTTACATTGCCGGGCCAACAGCGTCTTGCCGCTACCCCTTGTTGCAGATGCGGTAGGCTCGCCCTTCCGGAGAGAGAAGCCTTGACCGACAACGTCGCCCTCCACACGGGTGCCATTTTTCTGCACCCTCGTTCACCACCCAATTTCATTTGCCCCATCGCGCTTGGTTACTATCCTCTTAAGGGCTTGCCATGTTCATCAAAGACAGACGACTTCTTCCTTCACCCCACACACCCACGCCCACACACACACACACACACACACACACACAGACGGCAAAAGGAAAAAACATATTTGGAGGGCACATGTGCAAAAGAAAGGGTACAAGCGCGACAACACTCGACATCACACACCTCCGCCCAGCACACGCTTGTCGACCACTCGTAGGCTACACCATCTTCCAGACACCGGGATCCTGAAATTAGTTGGCCAAAGGAAAGCGGACACAGCCACAACAATAAGTGATCGAGCGCGGCAACTGCAGTTTTAGAAAGGTAGCCAAACACACTCCGTCTACACACACGCAGACAGAGACAGAGAGAGGCGCAGGGGCGGCGGGTGCCCGTGGCGGTCGCGGTGCCCGCGACAGGAATACACAATAACGCTAAAATAGGAGTGAGGGCTAAAGCTAGAGCAACTCACGCGTCGGCACACCGACAGGAGAGCGTCTTTGTCAACGTGCCCATTCTCTGCCGTGCAACCCGGGATATACTCCCCTTTCCCCACGGCCCGCCACAGGCTTCTGACACCGATGCGCGGTGAGACCGTGGGGCGGCGGACGTTGGAGCCGCGATGCCGCTCCAACGCGACGCCATCCCACAGCCTCACCGCACACCTCCGTGGCGGCTGATCGCACTGAGCCCGCTTTCCCCTACGTCGTAGGTGCTCGGCACTGCCACCACCAGAAGCGGCGCGGTGGTGGGCATGGCGAGAGTCTGCCTGGTCACGCGACATCGAGTGCGGTGGGGAGCACCGGACCCTGGCCTGACCAGGCCGGGGTGCCCCCACACCATGGAGGCACCTACGCAGACAAAGCAGAGAAAGCAGGAGAGAGAAAGAAGTGGGTGCGGGTGATGTCGGCCTCCACGTCCTTATCGTGAAGGACGCGTGACGGCGGGTGTGGGGGGAGGGAGGGGGAGAAGAAAATAAAAATGAGAAAGATAGAACGTCGATTCGGTTCATTCCTCGTCTTCCCCCTGCTCTCTCCCGTCGTTAGGGAGAGTTGGTTTGCCTGTAATCTGTCGCTCGCTTCACATGGCACTTCTTTGCTCAGCGTTTGATGGCCACAGATGCACGCTGCCCGCTGCCCCCGACAACGCGGCTGCGCGTTGCTCGTCGCCCTCAAAGCCCCACGACACGAGCACCATCACAGCCTCCCCCGCGTGATACCTCGGATGAGCAAGTGTGGGACTTGCGTACGCACGCGTTCTGCGTGCTCATCCAATATAAGCGAATCCAAGCCACCACGGCCGCCAACGCCGCGAGGGTATTCGGGTAGGGTGTGCACAGAAGGGGGCGGAGGCAGGGCTGGGCAGGCCAGTTGGTGAAGGAAGCGTCTCGCATGCCACTGTCTACGGAAAGAGAGGTAGGCAAAACACACAGAAAAGGGCACGGAAGGGGAAGGGGGGCACGGTGAACAACTTACAGCAGCGGGAGGGGGGAGGATGGGCGTGCGCGCGAGCATGCGAGTTGTGCTGGCCGAGCGCAAAACGACAACATCGTCTCGGACAGCTGCGGGGTCGAGAGAGAAGGGGGGGGGAGGTTGTATGAAAGGAGGGGAACACCGGCTTGCACTTTTATTGCGCCTTCTTCATTACCGTTGTCGTGCCGTTCGGGACAGCGGCGGCATCATTATGCTTCGCGGCAGCCGAGCGCGGCGGCGCAGGCTTCAGGTAGCTATCGTAGAAGAGCTTGCTGAAGAGAATGAAATACGATAGATACATCATGAAGCCCAGCCGCGCATTCGTGGCGTTCGAATCACAACGCTTATTCGTGAAGTAGAGGATGTACAACGTATAGACTTGAGTGAACATGCCGACCACCATCTGCGCGATCTGGAGGAACGTGATCAGTGAGGCGAAGGGACGCACGTACTTGCGGTACCCGCAGGAGCAGATGAAGTAGTAGAGGTACATGATCGAGTGTACGCTGTAGTTCATGCCAGCGAACACGAGACCACCGGAGATGTTATGAATGTACGCATGCCAGCAGTACAGCATCACAGTGACGTGGTGATACCAGTGCAGAAAAAGGATGCGCTTCTTCTGAAAGACGAGGAAGGCGGTGTCGAGCATCTCGGGGATCTTGCTGAGGATGAAGAGGCATACGAAGGCGCCGACGGGTCCATCGTAGAATATATTGTTGTTCCAGTAGCAAAACGCGTTGTACACACCACCTTTCCACTGAATCTTTCCACCGGTGCTGTAGTCGTGCACGGTGAACTCTGGCACAAAGATCGTGTAGTACAGCTGTGGGAGGCAGTAGTACGCACCGCAGATGGAGAAGACAGTCAGCAGCAGGTTCCACGCCTTGTTCAGCTGACGTAAATCGAAGGGCTCGCGGTGTTTCATGTAGGCGTTAGGGATGTACAACACCATCACCATGTACAGGCCTACAATGAGAATTGGCACCTCGGTGTGGTCGAGCATCCACTGGCAGACATCGTCGCCCCTGAAGGACTCGAGAATCTGCACCATCTTCCTGAATTGCCTGGGAAAATATGTACGGGAGAAGGGGAGGGACAAAAAAGGGCGACTGCTACCACCGTGCGTGCGTGTGTGTGTGTTCGTTCTGTGCGTGCCGGCAAAAAGCGTAATAAAAACGGCTCTGGGAGGGTGTGGGTGTCTGAAGTTGACGTTAGCGTGTCTGTGTCGCAAGGAGAGGAGGAGGAGGAGGAGGGAAGAAGGATACCCTAGCAGGATGCCCCGCTTTCATGCATGCGGCGCTTGTAGCAAGCATGAGCTCGTATGCCTCGGTAGTGGTATTGGAGGGGAGAGGTGGACGCCGCGCTATGGAGATCGCGGTGACAAGGGTTACATTGCCGGGCCAACAGCGTCTTGCCGCTACCCCTTGTTGCAGATGCGGTAGGCTCGCCCTTCCGGAGAGAGAAGCCTTGACCGACAACGTCGCCCTCCACACGGGTGCCATTTTTCTGCACCCTCGTTCACCACCCAATTTCATTTGCCCCATCGCGCTTGGTTACTATCCTCTTAAGGGCTTGCCATGTTCATCAAAGACAGACGACTTCTTCCTTCACCCCACACACCCACGCCCACACACACACACACACACACACACAGACGGCAAAAGGAAAAAACATATTTGGAGGGCACATGTGCAAAAGAAAGGGTACAAGCGCGACAACACTCGACATCACACACCTCCGCCCAGCACACGCTTGTCGACCACTCGTAGGCTACACCATCTTCCAGACACCGGGATCCTGAAATTAGTTGGCCAAAGGAAAGCGGACACAGCCACAACAATAAGTGATCGAGCGCGGCAACTGCAGTTTTAGAAAGGTAGCCAAACACACTCCGTCTACACACACGCAGACAGAGACAGAGAGAGGCGCAGGGGCGGCGGGTGCCCGTGGCGGTCGCGGTGCCCGCGACAGGAATACACAATAACGCTAAAATAGGAGTGAGGGCTAAAGCTAGAGCAACTCACGCGTCGGCACACCGACAGGAGAGCGTCTTTGTCAACGTGCCCATTCTCTGCCGTGCAACCCGGGATATACTCCCCTTTCCCCACGGCCCGCCACAGGCTTCTGACACCGATGCGCGGTGAGACCGTGGGGCGGCGGACGTTGGAGCCGCGATGCCGCTCCAACGCGACGCCATCCCACAGCCTCACCGCACACCTCCGTGGCGGCTGATCGCACTGAGCCCGCTTTCCCCTACGTCGTAGGTGCTCGGCACTGCCACCACCAGAAGCGGCGCGGTGGTGGGCATGGCGAGGGCTAAAGAAGGAGAAAGGTGACAAAAAAGAAGATGGAGCGTGTTGATGTGCGCCAGCGGAGCAGTGTGCGACTTTGGCTTCATCATGCCAAAGACCTTCGCTGAGGTGCTTTCGGTGACCAAGCGGGCAGAGCTCTGTTTCTACCCCATGTCTTCCCACTGGGGAAGAGTCACCAGTTGTGTGTGTGCGTGTATGTGTCTGTTGGTTGGTTGGGGGGGGGGGGAAGGAGGGGCCTAAAACGGCTAGGGGGAGTTCACGCCCCAGAAAGTCTGTGGGGCGTTGCCTCTCCTCCCTGCGGTGTCGGTGGCGTCACCTTTAGAGCTGTACCTGAGGTAGGCATCGTGGAAGACCTTGCGAAAGAGAGTTAAGTGTGGGACATGCACACCGTTATCCCGACGCGTACGTTCGCTGCGTTCCACTAACATCCCTGACCAGAGACCTACGTGTGATACAGCGTGTAGACCTCAGTGAAGATGGGGATACCATCTGTGCGATCTGAAGAAAGGTGATGAGCGGGGCGACAGGGCGCAGCAGCTTGCCGTATCCGCAGGCCGCCACAAAGTAGTAGAAGTACATGATCGAGTGCACGCTGTAGTTCATGCAGACAAACCACAGCCCATTACTGGTCGACGCCATCCACGCATGCCAGCAGTACAGCATCACGGTGACGTGGTGATACCAGTGCAGAAAGATGACGGGCTTCTTCTGAAAGACGAGGAAGGCGGTGTCGAGCATCTCGGGGATCTTGCTGAGGACGAAGAGGCATACGAAGGCGCCGACGGGCCCCACCGCCGAACATGCCAGGGGTTCCTACCACAAACACTCTTGTTAACGTTGCCGTGCGCTGTCGCCGTTCCCCCGTTTGAAAAGCGGCTCAGCAGTGGATGCAGAGAGGAACAGGGACGTGAGCAACAGGCCCAAATTCCGATGATGACGGTCAGCGCTCGAGAATGATGTTGGCGGGCGCGGCCCTTCGTGAAGGTGCACGGCAGGTACAGAACCACAACAATGTAGAGAGCCCTGACGACAGGAAATCTCCAGGTTGGCGCGCACCCAGGCGCAGAGGACGGCGGCCGAGAGGATGGGTGGGGGGAGGAGGAGGACGACGACGAGGGGGGGGGCACAGAGACAATGGAACCCCAGGCGACTCAGAAAGGGAAGACAGAGACAGAGACACACCACACGGAAGGACACGATCGGCGCTGCCTTTGTTTTCAACCTTCTCGAAGAACAGTGTACTGCTGGTAGGACGTGGACGAGAAAGCGTCATGGGCGAGTGGATGTACGCTGGTATCAGAGGGGGCAGGAGGAGGGAGGGGGGGGGGGCGGATCACTCGGAGAAGGGAGGCTGCATGAATGGTGAATCAGTGGCGCTGGCTGGGATGTGTCACGGACACAACGACATGTGTTCCATCACAGCAAACTAGAAATCAAGTAGAGAGGCGACACTGCGACCCCCCCCCCAAAAAAAAAAAAAAAAACGCAGCAATGACAACGCGCACCTGCGCCACCACTACCACCACCACCACCACCAATTGGCACGAAAAGAAGACATACAAAACAACAAATGGAAGCATAAAAGAGGAAAATAAACGTCGCTCAAAACCTTCGTAGAGGAGACGCGACAACGTGAGCAAAGCGGGGCGGGGGCGGTGGAAGGGGAATTCGGTGGAGGTGTGTGGACGTGGACGTGGACGTGAGATCTGCTTGCCCCTTCGATCTGTTAGTGCGCAGAGCGTGGCGGCCGGCCGCTGAAACACACAACACCACCCGCACCCGCACCCGCACCACCCGTGAGGTCCAGAAGGGGCGGGAGGAGGTGGGCCGTGCGAATAGACACACAAAACTACAACAAAAAGAAGGAATCCCAACGCACGCGGGAGAGGACGGCTGTGATGGGTGTGGGAGAGAAGGCCTCTCAAGTGCGGAGGAGCGACCCCCCCACCGGCACGAAGTAACGTAATCAAGCAGAAGCGAACGAGACGAAGGAAAGGGTTCGGTCGGGGGCTAGGTAAACCTAGAATGAGAGGGGATGAAGAGAGGAGGAGGAGGGGGGGGGCGAAAGGTGGAAAAACCACATGAAGTATGCGTATATATCCGTGATGAGAGAGTCATTTGCTTAGCCGCGATATCACCTCACAAGCACATGTCACGCACCGGCGTGGGAAAACTTGAGCACTGGGTAGGAGCGCACCTACGCCCTCTCCCCTCCCCCCTTCACAGGTGTGCGGGGGGATAACCACACCGCTAACGGGGATGATAGAAAAGAAGGACGGAAGGAAGGAAGAAAAAAAAAAGGGGAGTGGGGTGGGGTGGGGGTGGGGAGATACACGGAACGAATACAGTGAAAGGAGGGGCGTGCCTGAGACCGACACACAGCACACACAATATATACATATATATATATATACACACACAGACACACAAGTATATCTATAGATAAATACGTAGACAAATACATAGACGAAGTCTCCTCCTTCCCCCTCCCCCTCCCCCCAAAAATAGAAGACCACTGTCTGTGCACATACTCTCGTGAGAAAGAGAAAAGATAAACAGTAACAATGCTGTGGGAAGGGTTTCACATGACACGAGAAGATATGAGAAATCGGCAAAGCACCACAGGGAAGAAGCACCCTCGTGTTCCCTTGTGCCTTTTATGGTTGGCTCATGTACAAATACACATACACACACACACACACACACACACACACAGGCACTCATATGATCTGCAGGTGCTTCGGCTGCTTCCATGAGCTGCACACTGGCGTGTGCGCTGCTGTGCCAAGTTTCGCTTCGCTTTTCGTTTGCCACCCTCTGCTAGCTCACCTTCGCACAGCGCCGCCTCTCGTGACTGTCGGGCTTCAGCAAGTAGCTGTCTCGGAAAAGCTTCACGAAGAGGATAATGTAAGACAAGTACATGACGGTACCGAAAGCCAGTGAGAACGCATTTGTGTCGCAGCCTCCAGGATGCGTCGCGTACAGCCACGTCGTGTAGAGCATGAGCGCCAGACCGATGAACATCTGCGAGACCTGCAGAAGGGTTACTATCGGCGCGAAGGGACGCACCAGTTTACGCTGCCCACACACGCACATAAAGTAGTAGAAGTAAAGGATGGCGTGCACGAACATGTTCATGACCGCGAAACCCAGTCCATTGCTGATGCCGGAGACATGCGCGTTCCAGCAGAAGAGCATGACTGAGGTGTGGTGATACCAGTGAATGAAGGGGATCGGCTTGCGTTTCAGCAGCAGGAACACCGTGTCCATCAGCTCAAAGATTTTGCTCAGGTTGAAGGCGAGGAGCCAGAAGGCGGTGGCGCCGTCCTCGAAGATGTTGCGGTTCCAGTAGCACAGAGACGTGAACAGACCCCCACGTATGTGGGGGTGCTGGTCCCACTCGCCCGTTATGCGGTCCTTCTTCGGTGCGAGTCCCGGCAGCTCGCTGTTTTCCATGGTCACGACACGAAAAAGGAACGGAGCACAGTAGCAGAAGCCAATCGTGGAGGCGATGCTAAAGAACAGATTCCAAATCGCAACGATGGGGGTTAGTCCCGGCATCGGCTTGTCTCCGAGCAGGCGTGCAAACACGCGCGGCCCTCCATGTACGAGCACAAGATAGCAGACAACAATCACGAGTGGGGCGTGGGTTGATGCACACATCCACTGGTGTGCCTTGCCGCCCTTGAAGTTGAGGATGTAGTGGTGGACATACATGAAAGGATTTGAGAGGGAGGGTGACGACGCCGTCAGAGACACGGCAGCCACGGTAAGGCTCGGTGTAACCGACACCATTGCGCTCGCATCTTTTATTTCTTTTTTTCTGAATTCGATTTTTTTCTTGTACGAGTGCGATGGTGCGTTGACCACAAGACGAGGCTGAGGAGAGTGGCTGAGTAGCATACACGTCGTATGCGCAGAGCCCGTCAGATGGACGCTAGTGGAAAGTGTGGGTGGCGACAGCTGAATCATACAGAGGCTCTCAGATACAACGGAAACTGCACAGACAGGCAGATGAGAAAAGGAGCTAGAGAGGCTCCGGAGGTGGTGGGCGGAGCAGGCGAGCAGAGTGCTCAAGCTGCGTCAAATGCCACCACCCCGTTCCACTCCTTCACGCACACACAAAGAGGCGTTTAAGCACTCTCTGGAAAACTCGTGTGTCGCCCATATGCGCCTTCCCCGTCAGCGCCTCCCTGACTGAGGCACATGAGAGGCAAAGCGTCATAGGGAAGGAAGGAGGCGAGTGTGTGTGTGTGTGTGTGCCATTGCGGCGCTCTGGAGACGCCCTTTTTATTTTGCTTCTTCGTTTGTTCTGTGGCTACGACCTCCTTGCACGTGTCTGTGTGTCTGTGTATGTGTGTTTACCTTTCATGTCGCCGTTCCCTTTTCTTGGGCACACGGAAGGACTGGGCGAGAACACACTAAGATACATGTCACACCTTCGTGTGGCACGAGCAGGCGATTCAAAAAAGCAAGTCAAACACCGTGAACGACGAGTAGCACCTGCACACTGGCAACACAGCGTCCCCCTTCCCCCCCCCCTCGACGCACCACGACAATGCCGACGCTTTCTTCCTTCGCCCGATGTTAGCTTTGCTCAGACCGCCGCACAGAAAATGAAAGCACGCATGCACATCGTCCCTCTCTCCTTGGAGGCGCAACAACAGCAAACGTTTCCACCGTCGGCAGTGAGGTGCAGGTACCCCACAACGAGAGAGATGTCTGCCCCTAACGGCGACGACGACAACCACCGCATGCGCAATATGACGGTCTCCATCATCCGCGTCCTTCCCGATAACCAAAAAAAAAAAAAAAAAACTGAAACACAAGCCTGAGTGTGACCCCCTACTTCCTCATTTTGTGTGTTCCAGATGGGGTGGGGGGAGCACCCAGGCCTCGTCAGGCCAGGGTCCGGTGCTCCCCGCCGCACTCGATGTCGCGTGACCAGGCAGACTCTCGCCATGCCCACCACCGCGCCGCTTCTGGTGGTGGCAGTGCCGAGCACCTACGACGTAGGGGAAAGCGGACTCAGTGCGATCAACCGCGCACCGGTGTCAGAAGCCTGTGGCGGGCCGTGGGGAAAGGGGAGTATCTCCCGGGGTTGCACGGCAGAGAATGGGCACGTTGACAAAGACGCTCTCCTGTCGGTGTGTTGGGCTTGACTTCATGGGCTTGTACCGCCTGAGCGCACGCATGCTTCCTGGCATGATTTTGTATGGGTTATTCGACGTGCGTGTGTGGGCTACGGGCGACTCCCCACAACACGCAAAGCCACACCACACGCGGTCGGACCCTCCCCTTTGGGCCGGTGCCCATGTCCTAGATAATGAGCAAGAGGCCACGAAAGAGTACCCACTCATCTCCCCCCACCACACACACGCACGCGCGCAAACACATATGAACATAAAAGGAAGCAGAGAGCAAGAGGAAGGGAAGACGGGAGGGGTGAAGATGCTGTTCGCACAAGGGAGAGGTACGCGCGTGTGTGCCAGTGCACTGTACGAGAAGGTGTCCGTGTAGATGTGAGCGAGGCGGTCTGCGCTCAGGGGTTGCTCAGTGCGAGGGAATTCTGTATGCAAGAGTGGCCACTGATGGGCACTGCTGCACAGCTACGTGGCGACTTATGAGATGGACCTGTTGCGCACCGCCCTCTCACTACTTTCACACCGCTTGCGCACGGACGCCCCCGACACTCCTCGGAAGCCCGCTGCGAAGACACGGAAGAAAACGTAGAATCGAATAAAAACACAGGAAGGAAATCGTTACTCATCACCACGACAACGTATAAAATAGAAGTCATTGTAGAGAGAGAGAGGGAGAGGGAGAAAGATTGCAAGCGAGAGCATCGCCGCACAGAAGAAGTGAGGGAGACGCTGAGGCGATACAAAAAGAGCGTGATGAGTACCTGCTGACGCTGCCTGCGAGCGCACATGCAGTTTTCAGCACTCCTTCAGCGGTTAAGAGAAGTCGGCTACCACGCTGCCATGCGTACGGGTCGCACTGTTTCCTTGAGGCATACCGTGTAGCCAGGAACACAAACACGTCACACACTCGTGGTGAAGGGAGTAGTAAAAAGCCACCGTGACAGCCGTCGAACATAGCACACACATTCCATTTTTTTTTTTTTGGGAGAGCACACGCAAAGATGTATCACTCGGCGCGAAAGATCGGGGCTGTGACACGTGCTTGCACCGTCTCGAGTGCCCTTTTTTATATCCATTATTGGCGGTTGTGGTGGTGGAAGGGGGCTGGGGAGCCTTGCCTGTTGCGGAGCCCGCGTGGTTAATGCCATCCCCTCCAACACCACCAGGAGCGACATCGGCTGCTGGCGTGCCTGCTTCCTCATGCAACTGGGAACGGGGAAGCTGCATGACAAGTCGTTCACAAGAACGCCAGATACAGTTAGACACGGACTGCTCTGTAAACCAAAAGAGCTACTGCACCCAATTGATGGTAAGGCAATGGAACACATACAAAAGCGAATTAGACCACCCGGGAAAGGAAATTATGACCACGCACACGCAGGGACACACACGCACACGCACATGCAGGGACACACACGCACACGCACACGCACACGCACACGCACACGCACACGCAGGGACACACACACACGTGCGTGTGCGTGGTCATAAGCATCATGTAATAACGACGAAGCACAAATGTATTGTCTTCGTACAACTAAAACAATCACAAAACAACAACAACAAAAAAAGAAGACACAAGCGGGTCTTTACACATGCGCGTGTGCCGATTTCCTTCCACACCTCCGCCTCCACCGCCAAGCTGCAGAAGGGAAACAAAAAAAAAGAAGAAATCATGACAAGGACAACAAAAGAGCAAAAAAAAAGGTAAGAACCACGTGGGGATGTATGAAGAACGCTGTCGCGTCTTCCCGGGCGTCCTCTCTCTATCGGCGCAAACAGACAACCGAGGAGAGACAGGGGGGTGGGTGGGTGGGTGGAGGTGGAAGGAGAAAGGGGGGAGGATAAAGAATAGATCTGACCACAGGCCAACCAGCACACGAACATGGGAAAGACCGGGTCATGTCGATTGTATTTGGCGGGGAAGCAGTTCTGTGGCGCGTTGCTCCACTGGTCATTGACTGCTTGCACACTGATGTAAACGACAGGAAGCGGAGCAGGGCGGCGAGGAACAAGGAATCGAGCTTTGAACTCCACGCATTTGTATGCCTATAACTCCGCGGGAACAATGCTGCCTTGTCTTCGTCTACACTGCGCCGCAGCCTTCTCCCCTTCGTGCGAACTCAATCATTCGTGCCTCACTGTGATTGACCATCGTTCGAAATCAGTTTCAACGTTCAGCAGAACACACTAACCTTACACGGCTGTGCTTTGCTTAGACCCATATATATATATATATATATATATATATATATATATATATATAAGGCCGAGCAGCGAGTGTGGCTGGCCGAAGCGAGAAGACAACAACACCTGTAAACAAGTAAAGACACAAAGGATGCGCAATGACAAACGTGAGGGGTTGCAACAAGGCAACATGATGAGCGAGATAGGGAGTAGGCTGCGGTGCAGCAATAATTTTAAAGGTACTGGGAGATCTACTGCTGAACGCACGACTACGATGGACTGGCACAGCAACTCCACACGGACACACATAGGTACATGAGCGCCTTCACGCATGAAGTACCCTTCAATAGCACAACCAAATAGAAGAGGGGTGTGGGGTCGGTGAGCGAATCTCTGAAGCCGTTTCTGCAGTGTTTCCCGTGTGTGCGTAATGAGTGAGTGCTCGCTTCCCGGTAACATACAATAACGTCCTCAGTCGACACCTGCTCACTGTGGCTGCTGCATGCGTGCATGGTCGTGGGTGTTTCGTGACGGGTTGACCAGCGCTCAGCTTTCACGCGCGTTGCCGTTGCGCTAACGTCCTCTCACGTGATCCATTCACTTCAGTTCTACTACTCTCTGCATGCCGACGTGAGTGTCGTGGGTCTTGATCGTCTCTTCATAGTCATGCCTTCGCTGCCACTGTTCGTGATCTTGGTGTTCTCATTTGCCGTCAAAGCGCTGCGAATGCGCGCGCATAGATGCCTAGACACGCACACGCACACAAAAGAGAGGGAAAACATGCTACGTCATGCGTGCTTCTTGCAGTCATTGCTTAACCTCGCCGGCGGTGCCGAGGATGAGGTCAGCTTCGACTTTTTCATGTACCGGCGACGGAAGAAGTTGCTGAAGAGAATGAAGTAGGAAACGTACATCATCAATGCTAGCACTGCGTCAGACGAGCGGCAGTCACAGCCGCCACCGAATTGATCCATGTAGAGTACATACATGGCGATCAGGCTGCCCGCAACCATCTGTGCGATCTGAAGAAAGGTGATGAGCGGGGCGACAGGGCGCAGCAGCTTGCCGTACCCGCAGGCCGCCACAAAGTAGTAGAAGTACATGATCGAGTGCACGCTGTAGTTCATGCAGACAAACCACAGCCCATTACTGGTCGACGCCATCCACGCATGCCAGCAGTACAGCATCACGGTGACGTGGTGATACCAGTGCAGAAAGATGACGGGCTTCTTCTGAAAGATGAGGAAGGCGGTGTCGAGCATCTCGGGGATCTTGCTGAGCATGAACGCGAGGCAAAAAAGACCCGATATGTTGCGGCGGTACATGTCATCTTTGAAGACGCAGATTGACGCATCCAGAGAGCCACGCACGCTGACGGCGTCGATACCCTCGCGGAACCCTGTGGGGATGACAATATTGCGGCGCATGGATGACGTCATGTTCGAAGTGTATCGCAGTGAGCTCGGCTCCAACCCGCTGATCGCTGGGGCCGTCACCAGCTCGTACAGCCGCGGAACACAGTAGTAGGTACCCGCGAAAGAAAAGAGCGACAAGAGCAGGTTCCACACAATGTTTATGGCGCGCAGGTTGTAGGCGGGGCGGTCCTTCATATAGGTGTTGCTGACGACATGAACGAGGATCAGGTACAGTACTGTGGCGGTGATAGGAATATCAATGTGGCTCTCCAGCCAGCGATCCATGCATGGGAAGTCGATGGCCTCCGCTATGACCTGTAACTGCCGTGTGAGCATCTCCATTTTTTTTTTTTTTTTGCCTTTTCAATGACCTGTGCTTAAAACGTTCAGTCGTCGTCGTCGTGCCTGCGTGCGTGCGTGCGTGCGTGTGCGTGTGGAAACCGAGCGAGAGATATACCGAGATGTTTGCTAAACGAGAACACAATCGTAGCACCAACAAGGGACCTTTTTACCAAGAATGGTGGGCTGTTAGCGCTAGCAGGTGTGCGTGTGCGTGGTGTTGGGTGTCTCTCTCTGTGTGTGGGGGGGGGGGCGAGGGAGGAGGGGGAGTGGGAAGGCGGCAGTCGAGGGCCAGTCCCGAATTAGAAGGAGGGTGCCTACCAGAACGATGCACAGAAGAGTAAGCAAAAGTATTGGATAAGGGGACAAGAGGGAGGGGGAGAGGGGGGGGGGTGCTGATCTACTGTGAGAGCGTGTGCGCTTTCTTGCCCCTCTTTTCGAAACCCGCACCGACTTATGTGGAGGGGTCTGAACACGCGCGAAGCCGAAGTAATAATATGTGATTGGGTGGGTGGGGTGGGGGAGGGCGAACAGCGAAGGCCACAAGACGACAAACAAGAACACGTCCGACGCGTGTGTGTAACACACGCACGCAGACACGCACCACCAACCCACGTGCACACGGAAGCTCGGCAAATCCCTAGAGAGTGAGAGAGGTAGATGACGAAGGAAAATGAAAAAAAAATAAAAAAAAACAGCGCCGACGTCCTTGAGCAAAGGAACACGCGTGCGAGGGAGACGATGCACCGATTGCTGGAGGATGAGAGATGGAAAGGGAGAGTGTGTAAACGACAGATGTACCGTAGTACAGACGAGGCAACACAGGAGTAGGGCAGAGGAGGAAGAACACAAGAGCTCAACGGCACACGAAGATAGAAAAAAAAAAAGAACTGCAGTCTATAGGTGTAGACGCACACGTCTGAAAATGTAGGTGCGTGCGTGCGTGCGTGTGTGCATGCCCGAGATCGACAAATACCACAGTAGCGGGCATACAGCGTTGTTGTGAAAAAAAAAAAAAAAGGTGAGGGGAGAGGACACAGAGAAGGAGAGACGAGTGCAAGCAAAATGGTGCTTGGGGAAGGGGGACGGCGAAGGACAGGCGAAGCAAAGGCATGCTACCACCTTTGTGTGTTTTTTTTTGCATCTTGAAACGCGTCTCCTCGCGTCAAATCCTTCGTGGCCACTGAGTTCGCCGAGCGCGTTTATTGGATCCCCCGCGTATGTGTGCCCATGTACACTCCTGTGTGGTTCAGCTCACACGCACACGAAAAGAGAACGCTGAGAGAGCAGAAATGCCGTTCACCGTCCGACGAGCTCTTCTTCGCTTTCCTTTTCATTGAGTTGTTTAACCCCCCCCTTTGAGGTCCCGCCAACACCCTTTCTCATGGAAAAGGAATACATTATGCAGTAGAGCGGCAGAGGAAAGCAGCCGACACGCACTCGCACGCGCCACCGCCGGCGAACACACGGCAACGAAGAGTAACCAAAAAAAAATGTGGCGGTAAGACGCTTCCGTGCACGGAGGTGTATGCGCAAGGATAGTGTTCGCGACACACGTCAAAGGATACCAGCTTTCCGACATATACACACACGTATCTCTCTCTCTATATATATCTACCGAAGACGCGTACGTGTGAGAGGTGGCGATCGTTCTGAGAGGGACCATGCCAGCCGGAGTCGAAATTCATGGGGAGCGTAGGGAGGTCACACAGAGACGTGTACACCGAGAGAGGCACAGAATAATAACAATAGAAGTAAGTAATCGGGACTAAGAATACAACGGCTGAGAACATCACGCGTGTGGAGCCCACTGCACGTGCATGCGTGTCAAAGTCGTGCCAGAGAGGCCACCTCGAGCAGTGGCTGCCGTCTACAAAACTCGACAGCGTAGTCGTGAACACATGTCTACTTTTTCTTATAGAGCCGTCATTGACACACACACACACACACACAGCTGTGCAGGACTCAAGGAGAGGATCAGTGTATATCGAGAGAGTTGACGTCCAAGAACGCAGTAGAACGAAAAAGAAAGTGGCGACATGCCAGCAAAAGCGATGCCCGAGATTCCGTTGCTTCTCCTTGTACCTTCAGCCCCCCCCCCCCTGTACCTCAGGCATGCACTTGAACGTAGACACACCCCAAACAAATGCTTTGATCTCCGCTCCACTCTTATTAGCACACCACATCTCCGAGCGCACGGCGGAAGTGGCGTGGGGGGGGAGGACAGCAGATGTGCTATAAGACACTTACACACACACACGCTAACACAAACGCGAATCCCACCTCTCTCTTCCGATTTTAGAAGCGACAGTGCCGACCACCTCATCCCGCGTCTGCACAGAGTCCAGTGCCCCTCCCCTCCCCTCCCCCACACACATACACACTTTGTGGGGTAAGCCAACAGCAGCCGGCAGCCAGCCCTCAGGCTTGGATGGCGAAGTCTGATGGACCGGCGGAGATGTCTGGGCTGGGGCTGTGCCTACGGATACTTGCGGTCATGGGCGTGCACCTCCTCCCCTGCCCCTCGCCCCCTCACCACCAATAGTGCCGACGGCTCAACAAATACATGCATCCATCACGAGCCTGTCGGCATTCACTGCGCAGCGGTGACGCGGAGCGGAATCGTGGACTGAGCGTCCTCCGTATGCGGTGGGGGGGGGGCAATGTGCTGAACGGTGCGCAGCGGCGCTGGATGGGCCGATTCCTTGATGTAGACATGGTGCAACCGAGTTCGGTGAGCTATGACGGTGTCTACACACCTTTTCTGGCACACTCATGGAACAACGGGCACGATGCGAAGAAAATCTCTGTCGAGTGGTCTCTGTACCTTCCTCTCCGACCGTCTCTTGCCTATGGGTGCGTAGCTTTAATGTGGCAAGCACCATCTCCGCCCGTGACAAGAGTAGTGCAACTTCATGACCCAGGCGATGATGGTAGTGCGCTGTTCGAGAATCACTCGCTTGCTTATTTAAGATGACTGACACCGTTTTCAGCGGAGGAAAGAAAATGCTGAAGGTGAACTCTATATAACCTATGCAGATATACGCCAGTGCGCATACTCCTTCTACACGTCCACACAATGGCACGCAAAAGTATACACGAAGAGAAGTCAGAGATGGCTTACAAGTACACACACACACACACACACGAGTGTGTGTGAAAGAAAACTGAAAACCTGCGCACAAGACTAGCCCTCACGACTCCACACGTGAGCCGACTTTGAACGCAATCACTTGCTTGACGAATGAGGTTTCTACAGAAAGAAACAAGAGAGAAAAGAAGAAAAAAAAATAAAAAATAAAGCGGGTATACACAAGTGCTACAACACAGACCATGTGCGACACCCCCCCCCTTTCCCCACCACTCGATGCACACCCACTTAGATCGGGCGTATTTCCGACCCCGCTAGATCTAAAAGAAGGTGTGTGTGTGTGTGTGTGGCTATGCGTGCGTGAGGTTGGGTTGGAGAGAGAGGCTGACACATCAAGAACTGAAAATGCTCAGACTTGATTGGATGGCGCCGTGCAGGCAGGGAGAAGGGCGACTACGAAACTTGCACCGAGGAAGAAACAAGTAAACATTCAAGCACATAAGCGTGAGACACCTAAGTTAAGACGTCGACGGAGAAGCGTGTCAAGAGGCGTCCCCCAAAATAAAAATAAATAAATGCACATACAGCAACAAAGTAGCGCATCATATGGAGTGGAGGGGCTGGAAAATGGAGAGAAACCATTGCACGTCGAAGACAGCGACTGGCACACGAGTAAAAAAGACACATCCACATGAAATCGACAGGGTGAATTACACGCGTCCAACAAGTACACACTACAGAGGCCACCGGCGGCCATCAGAGAGCTCTGCCTTCATACACATGTATGCCCATGTGCGTCTTGCTCGTGCACGTTGGATCGGCTCTGTTTTAGAGCGACCCATCCGAAAACGCAAGAGGCAATGCACGGACATTAATGCTCATCCATGAAGGAGGAGGGAGGGGGGGGGAAGCAATGTACACATGAGCTTACTGCCGGCATGGGAGAGCAGCAGAGAGCGGCAACGAAAAAAAAAAAAAGAAGGAAGGAAACAGCACGTAACACACACACGCGCCATCGCAACGCATGTGCGGGGCTGCCCGTGACGCTGAAGAGGTGTAAGTAGGCCGTACACCCACCCCACCCTTCCCCTCGAAACTTTAAGCGCGCTCCTCAGTCGCCCATTAGAACCCACCTCCTCTGCGAACAAGCAACGGATCAGCACAAAACGCGAAAAGATTCAACAGAGGCAAATGCGAGCGGACTTCATTATATATTGGCCCACTAGGCTCCCTCCTTGGCAGCCTCAGTTTGCTTCGTCGCCTTCGCCTTCTGCACCTTGCGCGCAACCACAAGACTCCTCTCGTGTACGCGCTTGTCTAGGTACAGCTCCTTGAACAGCACCGCAAACAGCACGCAGTAGCTGCCGTACATCAGCATGCCCAAGCGCATGCATGTTGGATCACCATCACAGCCCCAGAACCGGTCAGACATGTCAAACGTGGGCACCTGCGATGCCAGCGTGCCAGTCGTCACGATGCTCTTCGCGTTGCAGTAGGCGTAGTAGGCGTTGCTGAACACCACCTCGAAGAACTTGAAGAAGGGCGTGTCGCTGTGCTCGGGGCTCAGCCAGTACTGGAAGTACGTGTACATGGTGATGTACATGCCAATGAACATCTGCAGCACCTGCAGCAGCGTAATGACCGGCGCGAAGGGGCGAATCCACTTGCGCAGCCCCATTACGACGAGGAAGTAGTAAAAGTACATGATCGAGTGCACAAAATAGTTCATGGTGCAGAAAGCCATGCCACTTGGCATTGGCATGTACGACGAAAGCCATACGTAGATGGCGGTGACGATATGGTGGTACCAGTGCAGGAAGGATACGGGCTTGCGCTGCAGCACCAGGAAGAGCGTATCAAGCAGCTCTGGTGTCTTGAGGTAGCCAAACAGGGCGACACTGAATCCGGTGGCACCGTCGTAGAGTGCCGTTATCGTTTTCGCCACCTCGGGAGGTGTGTGCACCCACTTCACTGGAAGGTTACGCTGCTCGATCAGCATCTTCTGGTGCTCCCGCAGACGTATCGCGCGCAGCGTGATTATGTCTTTGGTGCCGCTCGTGGCGAGCAGCTCACACACCGAGTTGTGGAACGAGCGCATCGACAGCACATCGAGAAAGTGCCCATAAAGACAGACCACGCCGTAGGTGGAGACGACAGAGAGAGACAGGTTCCACACTGCCACCAGGTAGCGAATAGGAAACTGAATGTTGTGCCGCTCAAGGTAGTCCGGCAGGTAGAAAACAACTAGCAGAAACACAATCACTGAGTATACCGGGTAGTCGGGGTAGCTATCAAGGAAGTCGCGGCCCCTCGCCGCGCTAAACTGACGAGGGTAGTGGTTGATCCAGTCCCACGCAACTTGCAGCGCCTCCATCGTGCAAGAAGCCAGCAGACGTCAGCGGGTAGGATGGGGCCCAGGGGACACTGGGAGACGACGGCGGAGCTCCAGGACTTCAGCTCCTTGTGTACAGGGGATAAAGGGCACTCGAGGGTGTCGTACCAGTGAGAGTCGCACAACAAAGACCAGCACCGCCAAGAAAGCAAACCTTTAGAAGGATGCAGGAAGACAAAGAGATAGTTGTGGGCCAGACGAAGACAAGAGTGAAGCTGGTGTGTACGTGCTCCCGTCTGCGCGCCTGCACAAGACTTGGTGGCTGCCGTGCACGCGGAGAAGGTGGTGGAAGAAGGGGTGAGAATTAGGGCGTGGCCATGCAATGCACACATGAACAAAAACAGCACCGATTAACAAGAGTGTAGGCGGCGATGCGTCCTTTGAAGAGGAGATGACCTGAAAGAGGCAGGGTTGCTGTTTTCTCTGAGTGGGATGCCGAGCTAGACGTGAGTGGGTGCGTGCATTGAAAGGGAATTCAAACGGTTCGATGAGGCCCAGACAATAGAGGATGGTGAAGATGGCATGAATGAACAGAGAATACGTGTGGCAAGGTGAGACATGCATGTGAAAGTGCGAGGGCTTTCTTCCAAAGCTGTTTTCGTTCCCATGAAGGTCTGCGCTGTGGGGTCCACCCGCCAGGCAGCAGATGCGCGCACACTTGCCTCGCAGAGAAGAACTAGAGAGTAACGGGATACGGCCCCAAAATGCCGTGGTGGATGCCTACATGAGTGAAGATGCACCAAACAAGCAATCTTTTTTTTTTTTTTCTGCTTTCACCTTATTCGGCGTATTTTTCTTTCCCTGTTCCGTGGCCGGGCCGCTTCCCCCCTTCCCCCTCCCTTCACTCAACACACGCACACCCTCGGTTTGTTTAGGTGCGCAAGCCCAAGTACAGAGCTTCAAAAGTGCCAGCAGAAACGACGAGGGAGAGGGGTCGCATACGCATGCTGAATGAGGGTTTCGCAGACATACGCACAGAACAGAGGGGACCGCGGCAAGAGCAACAGGAAGGACAATGGAAATCAGGGGTGGCGATGGCGGGGGGACGATGCCCCCCCGCCCCCCCTTCGTGCACTGGGATAAGAAATCGTAGGAATGAAGAACCATAGACGAGAAAAGACGGCAAAGTTGACGAGAGGCAGCACCTCTCATCGCTACTGCCGCCACAAAACGTAGGTACATAGACACATACATGCCCTAGGAGACGGACAGCCGCTGAGGTGGACCTCAGCGCATGCGCGCCTCTTGTACAAAGACCTAAATGAGTAGACCCCTGCGTGCCGGAGGGCTTTGCACAGCTGCCTGCCATTCACAGTAACCAAAGTTGAAAAGCGATGGACTGTGGTCAACCAGAGCATCGAGAGCGAGGGAAGAGAAGGGGGGCGGGGCGGGTGGGGAAACAATGCAGATGCACACGCATCCCCACCCCACCGGCACACACCACAAACAGAACAGAAAAGATGTAAAAAAAAAAAAATAACTGAGAAGATTACGAACGGGGGCAAGGGCAATTATGGCCCATCACGACTCTCCACGCACTCCCACGCCCACACACAGACAGACAGACACACACGCACGAAGAGAGTCCTCCACCCCCTAAGCGATCAGCGATATGAACGCCGGCAGCGCTCCGTCAGCAAAACAGCAGCCAATCCAGGGCGAGGGAAAAAATCCACCCAGCGGAGAGAAAAAAAAACAAAAAAGGAAAGAAACGCCACGCAACAACTTTTTGATTCAGCGTGACTGTTACACACTTACACATGTATACAACTATGTATGTGTATTCCTGCGGCGCAGGCAGGCCCGACTCAAAAACTCGAGGTCCGAGAGGAAGTCAGGGCCAGACGGCCACACGCGCCACGCCACAAAGACTACCCGCCAAAATGGCTTCAAGGAGAAAAAAGGACACGGGGAAAAACAAACACAAAGAAGAAGGGAGGGGGGGAGGGGGAGGGGGAGGGGAGTGTGTGCACATTGCTGGTGGTGCTCCTGCGTGCCGATGCAGTAGACTTTATCGCCGCTATGAGTGCTCGTCAGGGCGTTGCTGCGCACCTTCTGCAATTCCTCCGCACAGGCACACACGCAGAATAAAAGTAGTGAAGAGAACGCTACCGCCACCAACGCAGAATGTTTCAGCTACCCCCCTCCTCCCCTCCCTCCGAGAGGGAGAGAGCGTATAACGTGTTACATCCTGAAGTGACGAGAGAAACGAACGCAGCAATGCAAGATCAGCGGCCTGTGCGCGCACACACACACACACACACACAAAGAAAAAATAACAACAAAGGTAAGAAAGACGTTGCCACATTCATGACATCCGTCTACATCTGCCAGCGACGATGATGTCACTCTCAGTGCGCGTGCGTATACGCAGCACAGATGATGGTGGCCTTCGCGTGGCGTTGTGTGTGTGTGTGGAGGGGGGGGGGTTCCTACAGTCATAGCAGAGGGACAATGAGAGAGAGAGAGGAAGAGTGGCTCTCAGCAGGCGAATGGAGGGGGTTCTCGCAGAATGCGCATCGCTTCTTTATGCAGAGGACACACTCATGTTGCCGACCATGTGCCACTATCCTGCTCTGGGCTCTGCGCCGGCGGAGGCGGTAGTGGCGGCGACACCATTGCCGCTCGTCTCTCATTTTTAGCTTGCCGACGCCCTCGCCTTCTGCACCTTGCGCGCAACCACAAGACTCCTCTCGTGTACGCGCTTGTCTAGGTACAGCTCCTTGAACAGCACCGCAAACAGCACGCAGTAGCTGCCGTACATCAGCATGCCCAAGCGCATGCATGTTGGATCACCATCACAGCCCCAGAACCGGTCAGACATGTCAAACGTGGGCACCTGCGATGCCAGCGTGCCAGTCGTCACGATGCTCTTCGCGTTGCAGTAGGCGTAGTAGGCGTTGCTGAACACCACCTCGAAGAACTTGAAGAAGGGCGTGTCGCTGTGCTCGGGGCTCAGCCAGTACTGGAAGTACGTGTACATGGTGATGTACATGCCAATGAACATCTGCAGCACCTGCAGCAGCGTAATGACCGGCGCGAAGGGGCGAATCCACTTGCGCAGCCCCATTACGACGAGGAAGTAGTAAAAGTACATGATCGAGTGCACAAAATAGTTCATGGTGCAGAAAGCCATGCCACTTGGGATGAGCACGTATGATGCATGCCAACAGTAGATGGCGGTGACGATATGGTGGTACCAGTGCAGGAAGGATACGGGCTTGCGCTGCAGCACCAGGAAGAGCGTATCAAGCAGCTCTGGTGTCTTGAGGTACATGAACAACGCCATGTAAAAGGAGTGCGGGCCATCGTAGCGGTTGTCCATTAGCTCGTAAGGGAAGCTGGTGATGCGCGCGTTGTGCTTATGAATGTTGCTGGGGTCGAAGGCGCCATCCGGGCTTGGATTGTAGTAGTCGTTGCGGGTCGATTTGCCCCACTGCTTCCCTGAATGATGCGTCGACAGCGGCGAGCAGCACAGCTTGTGAAAGCCCGTTTCTGCCATAAGGGTGTCGAGGAGGTGCTGCGCGCAGTAATAGGTGCCGATCACCGACACCAGGGAGACGGTGAGGTTCCAGGAGGCGACGAGGTACTTGATATGAAACGTCCACCCACGCTTCTCAATCAGCTCTGGCAGGAAGAAGACGACGGCGAGGTAGAGCAGGACGGAGTACAGTGGGTAGTCAGGCGCAGCCTCGATGAGGCTTCGCGCCGAACTTCCCTTGAAGTTGGTCGGCGTATTGATCCACTCCATCGCCCAATCGTAGAAGGACCACATGACTAGAAAAGCCGGGGGGAGATCGGATGCTGTATGTGCGACTTCTAGTCTTTCCTGTGCTTGTGTGTGTGTGTGTGTGTGGCTGCGCGCGTGCAGGGTGTTGAGCAGAGCGATACGGAGAGCAGCGGGTCGCGTAGAAAGGAGAAAGAGGGGGAGGGCGAGGAAAAAAAAAGAGAGAACGACCAGGGTGAACCACTGGTACAGGGCAGAGGGGTGGGGTGTATGGGTGACTGAGCTGCGAGTAGGTGAGTAGGGGGGGGGGGAGGCGATCCTCAGCAACCGGATACGAAACGAGACAAGCACAAATAGAGAATAAGCGTAAAAGGACTAAGAGCACACACACACACGCACACACATACGCATATACATAGAAGTAGATGTAGAGATCGAGGTACATATATATATATATATATATATGGAGGGAGAGATACAGGTATAGATCTATATGTACATATGTCTATACATACATATATTTATATGGATGTAGACCCCCCCTCTCTCTGCAGAGGAAAGAGAGAGAGAGTTTCGTGAGGACTCAGAAACGCGATTGAGAACCCGACGAAGAGTGCTTGGCCAACGACAGCGCAAGGAGCGGAGGCGGGATGGTATGCAGAGGGCAAGCAGATGGCAGCCGAGGGGAGGAGGCGTCCGTAACGGCTGAGATGTTTGTACACGAGAGGGTTTACCTAACTCATTGCGTGAACCGCGCACCGATGGGCTGTAGACGTGGGGAGTGCGGTACAGATAGCAAAAAAAAAAAAGGGAAAGCCAATGGAAGAGGGTACGAAAAAAAACGCAACGGTTGACGCACACGTACACGCACACACACAAACACACACACACGCACACACACACAAACATGTAAAGTTCAGTGTGCACTTCTTCCATCACTGCCTGTGTGTGCCTGATCCTCTCGCCACCGCACAGGGTCAACATCAATATATATATATATATATATATATATATATATATATATATATTTCTCTCCACTCTCGCCAGGTTCGTGGCATGTACGAAAAGAGAGAGAGAGGTACTGACGGCAACGCTAGATACAGCTGTTGCACTTGGAGGGGGCGCTGCTCATTACATAGGGATCCATGAGGACGTGCACTGCACCAAATATCGCTTAGAGAGGCATCCCACACGCGACCATGTGATTCACCAGAGGCCACCAACAAAATTAAAGAGCAAGTGGGAGAGGAGAAAGAGTGCAAGATCGACGCCTGAGGAGGCGCGGCGGGGGTACGAAAAAGAAAAAAATATATATATATGTGCAAAGTCCATTGGTGCCCTACATCTCACCTCTCTTCTTGTGAGGTCAAGAACCATAGAGGCTTTCAGCGGACACCTGAACACCAGCACGCTCCCACGAACCTGCGCATACACTCATATAAAGGTAAAACACTGCTTTCGACACGCCTACCATTACCAACTCACTCACACACAGCAAGCACGGGGGAAGACACACAGAGGTAAACATGAAAACAAACATTAGTGAGATCAGTAACAGATGTAAAGCAAGACACCCATCTACATGTGACACACACATACACATACACACACACACACACATACACACACACACACACACATACACACACACACACACACATACACACACACACACACACATACACACACACACATACATTCAAGAAGGAAAGCACACGAAGAATGAACTGCCAAGAGCACGCATAAGGTCACCAACTCGCTGCTTCGAAGACGTGATTGGAGGAGGGGGCGAGGAATGCAAAAAAAAAAAAAACATGACGAGAGTTACAATGAAGCGTGCACACTTTGTGGGTGAAAGAACAACAACAGTTATGAAGTGAGACGGGAAGTGGGCGATGTGTGGTGGCGATGTGTGGTGGCGATGTGTGGTGGCGCTGCGGTGGCCCAGATGAAAAAAAGGCCCCGTCTTTCCTTCCACTGCGATAGCTGAGGTCCTCTCTCCAGAGAGAGAGAGGGGTAGGCGAGTGGCGAGGGCCGTTTGCCCACGTAAAGGGGAGGGACCCCTTTCCCTGTCTCCCATTTTTTTTTTTCCACCACTTCCCTGTGGTGTGGTCCACCAAACGTGTTGCTTGCTACTAGGTAGAGTGGGAGAAGGGAAGCCTAAACTTTGCTTTCCCCGTTCGTTCAGCGTTGCCGCTGATCATTTTTCAATGACTTCTTCAAAAGTGCAGGGTCCACTACCTCTTCCTGCCTTAGCCATCGCGTCTCACCTTCCCCGATGCTGCTAGCCAGGCCCCGTCACGTGTGGTATGCAGGGCCATGACTAGGGCTGCTTGCAGGATTAGCGGCTGGCTTGATGCATTGAGTCATGACCGCATATGGGAGGAGGCTGACGTGCAGTGCGTGTAGAGATGTGCCTCTGCTCGTCATCTTGCCAACGGCATGAAGGCATTAGAAAAAAAAAAGCACAGCGTACCGCACAGCGTTCGACAACGTCGGATGCCCCCGTCCCCCTTTCCACCTCAACGGCTAAGAGTGAGGACCATTCTGCAGCGTACGCAGATGAGTTCATACCGTCCCGCTGTTTTACCTCCCCCCCTGCCGTTGTATCTTGCAGAAAGGCAGTGCAGTGAAGACCATGAGTGACGCGCAGCGCAGCGAGGTTTATTCGGCACTGCGCCTTCGCGTACTACAAGGCGGAGTTGGCTGTGCGTGGAGGCTTCGGGGTCCATGTTCGAACAGAGGCGACGCGCCGTCGTCAGGAAAATTCCTCAACATACGTGAAAAGACATGCGCATGGCTCGAACGCCAGGCCAAAAGTTACCCATGGTCTATTCTAGCCCTTCTCGTGTTAGCTGCTTGATCGAGTCGGTGCTCGCCTGGGCGCACGTCTGTTCCCCAGCACAGACCGTTCCAAACTCGTAGTTGCGCACCACGCCACTCCCTGCGCACGTGTTACAGACGCCGGCCTCCCCGTCATCCACGGCTATGATGGCTTTTTGTGCGGCGCTTCGGGGTGCCTGCAGCGCTGTTTCCACCACCTGCTGGCCATCCACCAGTTGGATGCTGCCAATGCAGGCCTTCACGGGAAGGCTGGAGACCGACCGCTTGGCACACACAAGGTCGCAGACCAATGCTGTTGTCACCATCGGCATCGCCCCCCCCCCCCTCCCCCCCGGGGCCAACGGGCCAGCACATTCGGTGCGGTCTTTGCGGATACACAGAGAGGTAGCTGGTTCATAAGCACAAGAGCGGCGCCCACGAGTGCAGGGGGGGGGGGAGGCATCTGGAAAAAAAAAATTGACCGTTGCCGAGTCCGTCACCCTCTCCACAGTGGTCAAGCACTATCTTCCCTGGCTGCGCATCCAAGCTCATCTCCGCCATTGTAGCGTTGCTCATGGCTAGCGGTTCCCTTGCCGCTGCCAGAGAATGAAGTGCCGCCAAGTCGGATGTCTTCTCTTTTTTTTTTTCAAGTACAGTGAAGACCGATCCAAAGAGAAGGTACAGTGCTGCGAACGGCTACACAGTAGTGGCTGCCAGTGGGTGCCCTCCACATCCACATGCATCGCTTAGAGGCGAGGGAGGGACGTCTTCTGGGAATATGCGGGGGACTAGTCGGGGATACCTCTAATGCACTGCACCCGCTGCTGCTTCACGCTTCTCATCTCACCACACAGATCGGCAAAGTACATTGCTTCCATCTATATCACGTGGCAGGGAGGGGCCCTCCGTTGGTGTCGGGTAAGAGTTGTAGGATGTGCAGGATGGCCCCCCTCTTCAGGTTGTGAGCCAAATGCCCGTACAGGAGAAGGATATCCCGCCTTCCAGACGTGGGGAGCACATACTTGTTCGTGTTTGGCTGCTGCCCTCTGCTTTCGGTTACCCTCTTCGGGGGAGGGGACAAGCGCCATCGAGGTGCCTTGTGCCATGTAGGCGGTCGTACGTCGGTGCGGCAGGCTCAGCTTGCATCTCTTTCACGTCGGAGCGTAATTTCTAAATGAATTCGACGTCTCTTGGCCAGCCTTGTGTACGCCGCCGAGGGAGACGATGAGGAAATTCCTCAGTTGCCTTTCGCCTCTTGGCGCTCCGAGTTCGGGCTTGTGAAAGGCGACGTGACCTTTGGGGTTCCGAAAGCAGCTTCAACTGACTTCACTTCCTCCCCGCCAGGTAGAGCACGCGTTTCGGCGCCTCTGGCGGCTGCCACATCTTTGCGAGCTGCGTAATACACCCGCCTGGGAGGTCTTCGTTGTGTAAGACTTGTGTGATGACTACAGTGAGGTGCACAACAGGAACACGCCGTATCGAAGCTTCTCATGGGTGGGTGGGCGGTCCTCGATCAAACTTCGATGACACCTGCCTGATTGAAGGCCATGCAGACGTCATCCAGCTCGGCAACCGGCCCAGTGGAAGCTCTTCAGAAAGACCGGCCGGTTCGCCGATGGCGCGCGAGTATCCTTTCCCGTTTCCGTTTTCTTTTTCAGCGTACAACACTGCCAGGAGTGCACTGGGCGTAGGCGGGGAAGGCCAATGAAGAGCACACAATGCGGTGTGCGTGTGTGTGTGTGTGTGTGTATTGGCCAGTACGGAAAATGGTTTCTTCTCTCTTTGAGGGCGGAGATCATACTCCATACTCGCCGCGAGGGAAGAGGGGCTGAGTGGGGGGGGGGGGAAGAGATAAGAAGACGGCAGCCAAGGCTGGGCACTACTCACCCATGTTTTCTTATTTGGTACAGTTATACGAGGGGGAACGCGCATATACACACGGACGCACAAGCAGACTGGAGGCATTGCGTTTGGTGCGTCACTGTGTCTCCTCGTCGCCTTGACCTCCCTGCGCTGTGAAGCCGTGGACTAGAGGAAAACGAAGAAAACCACGTTCAGGAAGCGCCAGACAATCAAGTGCAGCGAAGGTGCGCAACTGCCGTCAGGACCACCTCGACCACCAGCGCGAAGGGGAGGGGGACGAGAGAGAGAGAAAATAACAAAAAGACGCTGGCGCTCTTCTCCCTCCCCCGTGCTGCGCATGAGTGCAGCTCGCTACACTGGTGTGGCTACCTACCTAGTCATGCGGGTGTGACAATCTTGCAGCCTCCTTAACGGAATCCCTTGGTCCAGTGATGCTCTTACTGACGAGGGCAGCCCCCACATAAAAAGCACGATTACGCCGCCTCGAGATGTCCTTCTGTTGTGGTCGCCGGCGTCGCCTCGTTCACTGCTTCTTCAGGGCTGTACCGTTGCATCCGTTCTTGAGACCTTCGAGGGACTTCCCATTTTGGTGAACGGCCGTTGTCACCGCCTCCTTTTTCCTTGACGGTGCCGCTGAACCCTTCTTCATGTAAAGGCGAGCAAAAAGTGTCGCGAACAGCACACAATAGCTGCCGTACATGCACAGCCCCATGCGAATCGTGCGGTGGTCCACGCCGCAGCCGCGCTCGCTGATGTAGCCGTAGTAGAAGCTGTAGAGAACGATGACCGTGCCCACGACCATCTGCAGCAGCTGCGCCCCTGTAATGAGCGGCGCGATTGGCCGAATGAGCTTGCGCATGCCCACCGAGCAGAGAAAGTAGTAGAAATACATGACTGTGTGCACGGCGTAGTTCATGCTGGCAAACCATATGCCGCTGGCAATGAGTGTGTAGCCGGCATACCAGCAGAATACCGTCACCGTGAGATGGTGGTACCAGTGCAAGAAGATGATCGGCTTCTTCATGAGAACGAGGAAGATCGTGTCGAGCATCTCTGGAATCTTGCTGAGCAGAAACGCGAAGAGCCAGAAGGTCAGCTCGCCGTCGTAGATGTGCTTATTGAGGTAGCAGGTCGTCTCATACATGCCACGCTCCTCCAGGGAGTTCATGAGCATGATGCCAACCCCAATGGTGCCACAGAGGGAAAAAAGGGAAAGCGCGAGGTTCCATGCGGCAATGAGGTACTTCAGCCTGTACGGCTTGCAGTTCTCCATCGCCTTTGGGCCTAGGAAGACTATCAGCACGTACAGTACTTCACTGTAGACGAGGATGTCGAAGTAGTCATCGAAGAAGGTCTCTGCGATATCGCCAACAAATTGTCTCGGCAGCCCACCGATGTTCAACAATGACCGAAGTACGGTGCGCAGCATCCTTTTTTTTTTAGGATGTCTAAGGGGCTGATATGTGTGTGTGTGTATGTGTAGAACGTATTACGTGCACGTACTAGACACGCGTCTCTGCCCGTCTTCTGTGCTGGTGTGCTTCACCAATGCTGCTGTGACGCCAAGAGGAAGGGGAGAAGGCGCGACAGCTCAATTCCGCTGTTGACTGTTTTCGGTGCGGCTCCGCTTGGCTTGCCAACGTCGTTTGCACGTAGGCCGATACACACACGCACACACAGGAGGAGGAGGAGGAGGAGAAGGAGGAGAATGGAGAGCCTCCCTTCCAGGGCCAATGTACGAAAGAGGATGAAGAGTTTGGTGTGACGGGGGAGGTGGGGAGGGGGAGGGGAAGAAGCACGTGCGTATCTGTGTGTTTGTGTGGTGGTGGTGGTGGGGAGAAACAAATGAGAGGAGGAGATACGAAAAAGTGTGAGGGACAAGCCTGTAAGTTTCCGATGTCAGCACCGGGACACCAAAACCACAGTTAACCACCGGAGCTGCGGGATGCCAGGTGACAGGAGTCGGCGAGGAATCAGTGAGTAAACAGCTGCGAAAGCGATGGAGACTTGCTCAGCACAAAATACATGCAGAAAACCAAACACAAAGAGACGAAGGGGAACTTTGGGTGGGTGGGTAAAAGGCGAGGGAGGGAGGGAGGTAGAAGGGCGTAGCCAACAGGAAACAACTGCGCTTCGCTACTTGACGATCTCCAGCAGCGAAACCGAAATCTATGGAACGAGAGGGGAGATGTTGGCGCGCACTTCCTTATCCCTAAGTTACTATGTATTTATGAAAAAGTGCGTGGCAGAGCGGAGAGGCAGGTATCGGTGAGACACTACCACCACAGCAATGCAAGCAGAAAAAAAAAAGCCACACCGGAAACAGCAGTCTCACACACGGCAGAGGTGGGACGAGGGGCAGCAAGAGAGAGAGAGGGAGAGAGAGCTAGAGCGAAAAGAAGACGTCTGATACCTCTTGGTGAGCGTCAAGTTGGTTGCTTGAGCTTAGTGTAGTGTGCGAGTATAGGTGCCCATATACGACTGCGATGCAGGAGGACAAGGAGGGCGAAGACTCAGCATATAAGGAGTTTGGGCAGAGGAAGGGGTGGGTGGTGGGTGGGGTTATGTATGTGCATGAGAGGGAGACGCGAAGACAACGACACAGAGGCTCTCACGCTCCATGCGTTTGCTGCCGCTGCAGGATTCTAAGCTCCAGAAGGAGAGACTGCCACCATGAGTTGAGCTCCGTGTGTTTGTGAGTGAGTAAAGCGTACGAAGGTGCTTGTCGCCGTGGCGTGGATCTTTGGGGGGGGGGGGGGCGGGCACGCCAGCATCCCTGTTGCCCAGTTTCTGGCAGCGTGAGCTACCTTGGTGCATCCGTGCTGGAGCGTCAGGTCCACGCCGTGCTTACATCATCTAGGAATGCACACTCACCATTTTACGTGTATTGCTGTTACAAGCCTTTTTTTTTTAGCTATGAATGCCCTCTATACGCATCGTCGTTTCGCAATTATAAGCTTTCGCCAACGGGAGCGGGCGCCATGACGCACACAACCTGCGAGGGGGGGGGGAGGGAGGGAGGGGGCGGAGAGAGGAATACGAGAAAGGGATCCGCTGATCACACACACACACACGCACACACACACACACACACAGACACACTGACGGACGCACGCACTTAGAAGCACGCTTGGGCAAATTAACTAGTTCGTGTCCGCGTCGTAGTCATCCGCGTCTTCGACCGACACAGCAGAGGCAGAGGTGACATACGCAGACTGTTTGGTTCGAGCACGGATCGACGGCACTGCTTGGGAGGGTGCCGAAGGGCTGCCCTTTACATCCATCTCGGCCCTGCTTGGACGAGGCGGCAGCCCTGGTGATCCGGTCCTCGATGATACACTGCCAACAGAGCCTGATCCACCTCTTCCGTCGCGCACCTCTGGAGAGCAACTAGCATCCTTGCTTGGCTCATGACTAAGAAGCGGAGACCTCGACGACACCTGCTTCCTCTGTTGGTGCTGCTGCAAGGTTTGTTCCTGGCGACGTCTTCGTCGACCCGTCTTCTTAGCCTTGCGACGATGCTGTTGTTCAGCACATGATGCTTCCCCTGTGTTCCCTTCTCCGTCTCCATTTTCTGTGCGTCGCCATGGGTGACCCTCATCGGAGCCCTTTTCATCATCGTTGTCACTATTCGCTCGCAAGCGCTTCCGCGACTGCGTCACTCGCACAGATGTCGTCTGCTGCTGCTGCTGCTTCTGCTGCTCATCATCCTCGCTCGACGCGAAGGAAAGGGGATGACGGCGAGCGCTCGAATTCACGCCTCCTTCGGCGTCCGAGTGGCTGCTCGAGGGGCTTCTTTCCTCGTCCGCATTCGCATTCGCAGGCGGCTTGCCACACCAGCGTCGAGGGGGTGATGCTCGTTTGCCCTGCTCGCCCCCGCTGCTCCCGCGCTCCGTCCCACGGGCAGTTCCCTTTCCCGGCACCGCTGCCGTTCCTTGCGATGAAGTAGTGGTTCTGACACACGACTCCTGCCACGCCACCTCCGAAGGTGGTAAGGCAAAGTTGTCGCCAACGCCGTCTTCGACCGTTACGGTAGCTGCATCAGCGCCACCACTACCACTGGCACGCGCGTCGCCAAAGGCGTGCTTGCCACTACGATGCTTGCTCGAATTTACGCTGCTGCTGAGACCAGATGCACTCTTCTGTATCGACTTGAGGTGTGCGCTGAATTGCGGAGGCGGTGAGCGATGCTGACGCCGCAGTGGCGAGCTACTGCAGCTCGACTGCGATGATGAGACGGGGGAGAGGGATGGTGAGGGCCGGGGTGCGCCACCGCCACCAGCGGCGCCCTCGCCACGTTGGCGTGGCGGCGGGACAGCTGCTGGAATGGGCGGAGACAGTGGATGGCAGTGCGGTGGAGGCTGTTGCGCAGCAGTGATGCCACCATCACCGCCAACTGGTTTCGGTGGAAGCGAGGGAGACGCGAGCCGCGGTGGGGGGGAGAGGCGCAGTGGTGTGGAAAAGCCAGCAGCCGCCGCGCTGGCTGTTGCACGCACCGGGGTGAGCGGGCTCCCGTTGTGCAGCTTGGGCGACCGCGCGGTAGCCGCCACCGTCTCCATCCTTGGCAGCTTCCCTTTTGCAGCCAGCTGGAGCAGTGCGATCCTCCGTTGCTCGTAGGTGCTGATGAACGTGTAGAGGCGGTGCAGACGTCGGCGGCATTCCTCGGCGTCGAACACGTTGAAGGGCTTGTGTGTGATGAGTACTTCACTGGGCAACTCCACAGTACCAGCACCCTTGCGTGTGTCGGCGTTACCACCGTCGCCTCGCCTCGCGGGACGCGGCGCCGCTGTTGACCCTGGTCGTCGGGCACGCCGGTCCTGGGGCGACACCCTTCGCCGCCTGGCGCTCCGGGTTGTCGACTCGTCCTCGTCCTCGTCTTCGTCCTCATCGTTGTCCGCGTCACCGGGGGACAGGACTGCGGCTGCGAGGTCTGTTGCTGCCCCGAGCAGCACTTCCCAGTACGGTGGTAGAGCCTGCCGCAGGAGGCGCATGACGTCGCCCAATTGGCCCTCCGTGTTGGCCTCCGTTGCGCTCTTTTTTGGCATCCTCTCCTGCTGCTCGCCGCCGTCACCTTGAGAGACAGTCTTTGGGCGGCCACGATTCTCATCATCGTTACCGTCGTCGCTGTCAGCGTTCTCGACTCGACCACGCCGTTGACACCGCTGCCCCTTGAGAGACTGCTGTTGCCGTGCCCCTAACAGTAGGTTTGATTTGAGCTTCGCCATGTCGGCCGTGCTTTCCGCTAGCTCCAGGTCTGGGAGTGGCAGTTCATCAGTGACGCATGCATCACGCGTTCTCCAGCTGCTACCACCGTTGTTGGGTGTACACCCCAGTGGCGGGGTGCGCAAGCGATGTGCTGTCGGCGTCGCGACGGCGTTGTGGGAAGGTGTGAAGGCTGAGGTGACCGTGCCGGAGCGCAAAACGGGGCTTCGAATGGGTGCCATAGATGGAGGGGTCATTGTATAGGGCTGCCGTGCCAGGGGCGGCGATAGACCGCAAGGCCGGCCGTTATTGTACCGCACCCCTCCGCTACCGCCACCGCCAAGCGGTGTGTTGGTGGAAGCCGACACTGCAACGAACTTCGACTTTGGACTGCGTGACAGCTTCGGTGTTCCAGGATGGCTGTTGCGATAGGTTGGCGGTGACCAGCCAGTGACTGCTGCGCTGCCGAGTCCCTGGTGCAGCGTGTCCACTTCCGCTTGCACACGCTGCTCCTCTTCGTCCACGTAAAGCAGCTCCTCCACCCAGTTGCTGAGTGCTGCAGCGGTGCTGTTCGTGGATGCAGCTTCCGCAGACTCAGCAAGGCGCAGGTGAATCAGCTCGAGGAGCCCCACCAGAGATGCGTACATTGCTACCACACGATCTTCAGACAGCCCTGCGAGGAGCGACACGTGCGGCAGGCACAGATAGTTCCACTGAAGATCGCGACGCAGCTGCTGTACATCTAGCGGCGGCGCCGAGGCTAGCAACGTCTCTGTGTCGCCCCACCCCAGCAGTGTCGGACCCATCAACATCAGTTGGCCACCTGCGCCGCCGAAAAAGGACGTGAACTGCTGCAGCTGACGAGCGACGGTGTTGGCGTGCTCGCGAATCGAGGCGAGCGCGTCAAGCCGTGACGCCAGCATCGGTACTCGCATGCGGCGCCGCACGCGCGCACACTTGTCGAGGCAGCGAACCACGTTCCCCCACGGGTCACCAACGGATGCTGTGCTGATACCAAGCGCCATTTCCATCACCAGCCGCGTCGCCTCCGTCTCCACCGCCGCCACCACGGGGGGCATGACGTGCATGCTCAGGTGGTCGACGTGCTTCTCCTTCGAGTTCATGTAACACAGGGACATGCGGTTTGTGCTCCGATTCAATGTGATTGTCTTGCGGCCGGAGCGCAGGCACGTGAAGATGGCGAGGCCTTCTTGCCAGAGAACGCTCGACAGGAAGTAGACCCCATTGAAGTGCTTCTCAACCTCATCCGTGACGCGGACAACGAAGTTCAACTGGTACAACTGTGGCGCCTGATGCTTACGGAGAACGCGCTGCACCAGCCGCGTCAGCGCAGCTTGCCGGTCTCGTGTGGAGTTCTGCGCCTCGTTCAGCTGGCGCAGCGCCGCGAGCAGGGGCAGGCGGTCGCCGGAGTGTAGGGCCATGTACGTAGACATCCATGACGACATCAGCGGCGACAGACGCCGAGCTAGTGGCATGACGTCGTACGCGCCGCGCAGCACTGCCGTGCGCAGCGTGGTGACGAAGCCACTCGCAGGCCCTTGATAGATGCCGCTGCGTAGCGCCATGTCCGCCAGCTCCATTGGGGTCATGCGGAACACCGCCGCGAACACGTGCAGAAGCGCGTTTGCACACGGGGAAGTGAGGATCCACTCGAAGCGCTTGTAGAAGGGAGAGGTGGACGCTGTGAGGAAGAGCTGCTTGGTGCGGTCAACGTGGCCATCGTGCCGACGCGCGTGCCGGTCGGCCGTAGCTAGTAGCTGTGGATCTTTCATGCCTGCTAACTCAGTTAGCGTCTTCTCCCACGCGGCCAATATGCGGTGGTGGTCTTGCGCTGCGCCACTGTTGGCTGCGCCACCGCCGTTCTCCTGCTTCTCCGTCATCGCCACATACTGGTGATAGCTCTGTGCATCGCGGTACACTCTGCGGGTGGGGTAGAGCCCGAGGGCGTCCAGCCACATTCCAATACGCTGCGCGTTCTGTGCTGCCGCCGCAGGTGAGGTGGAGGAGACGGCGATTGGCTGCGCATCCACCCGCCGCGCGAGCTCCAGCGCGACGATCATTGCTGTGTGCTCTGGACAGAGCCCTGATACACCTGTCGCCGAGAACGGCACTGGGCAGAGTGGCACCATCTTGTCCTTCAGTACCTTCATCGTTTCTACACGCCCTGGAACGCGCCCCGGGTGCCACAGTACACTCGGAACGCCGTACGCGGCGGCCACCGTGAAAACGTTTTGCAGGTGCTGCAACGACACCTCAGTGGACTCGAAGAAGGATGGCGCGGAAACGCCGAGGAGGGCGCCGATTAACTCTACATCCACCCACTGCAGCTCCACATCCGCGCAGTTGAGCTCTGCCCCCGCCGCCATGTGTGGCGCTCGGTGCTGGCTAGTTTCAACTGTTGCCGGTTCTGAGGCTCGTGTGGTGGCTGGGATACGTCCGGCGAGGCAGAACAGCGGGAACAGTGACACAAAACGATGGAGGAGGAGGCTTAGATACAAAGCAGCCGCCCGAAGGCCCGGGGCCATGCCGCGCGGGAGTCCGGGTGCTGTCAACAGAGTCCCCATGTCGTACGCCGCCCGGAGAACCATCGGCAGCGACTCGCCCGCTGGTAGGAGAACGCTGCCGATGCCAGCTCCTCCACATCCAGCGCCGGCAGTGTTGCTGGCTGCTGCACCGTCACGCCGGTCAGCGTGATGGCTGCTCCCAGCGGAAGATGGGAGAACACCGACATTGGCGCCCACTCCAGTGGCTGACGATGATGCAGGGGTACGCTGGCTGACTGGCCTCGCTGCAACATCTGGGCCCTTTCCCGAGACGCTAGCGTTGGCTGGCAAGGTGGACCCTGCTGGTCCTAAGAGGGGGATGCGTTGCAGCCACTCGTAGAAGAAGATGTACGCGTCGATGGGGCCACCACCGCCTGCACCGCTGCCGCTGCTGCCGGGCTGCTTCCCTACGCGGGCGCGGCCTCCCACGACAGGGAAACCGTCGGTGTCGTCATCCTCGTCACCGCTGTCCTCCATGCCTGCTTGATCTTGCTTCGCCGCCGTCGTGTCCTCCACAATGGCATTGCTGCGAGTCGTTCCCGCGCCGCTCAAGCAGAAGGCGCACTGGTACTCGACGTCGCCGGATGGCATCCACGCGTCCTGCATGCCACATTTTGTGCAGCTCGGGGGCCGATAGGACCACCACACGATATACTCAATTTTGTCGTAGAGGCGCCACGTCGTGGCGGTCCACGGGTCGGCAAATACGTCAACGAAGGCACCATGCAGAACGGGGTGATCGGTGGGTGCTGCTGCGGATGGGCTGGACTGGAGATGGTTCAGACGGTGGTGCAGGTGACCGACGCCACCCTCCACAAGGTAGACCGAAGGGTCGTCGTCTTGATCGGATGTTTGGGCACTCGGCAACGGCGGCGCTTGTGCATCATGCAGCGTCCCAGGGAAGGAGGAAGTGGAGGAGAGACCGCCGCCCACACCTCCGTTTGGGATACTCAGTGACCTCGGCGTCGATGGAGCACTATGTGGCCAACTCTGCTCCCCCGTAGAGGCGGGCGTTGCTGGCGGCTGTGCGTGCTGCTGCGTGACGGCACTGATTAAATTGCGCACTAGCGCCTCCAGCTCTAGCAACTGATTGCGCGTCAGCGGTGTTAGGCGCTGGGACATGAGGTGCGCGCCAATGTAGTACTAAAAGAAATGTGAATATGTGCGTATGCTCTTGCTGTCGAGCGTACTTGTGCATCGCACCGTCGCTGGTGTCAATCTCCATTGTACGGCGCACTCGACATGCCAAGCGTTGACAAGGGCGTGATAGGGCAGGGAGGAAGAAGCGCAGCGACAGAAAAGACTAGTGAATCAACAGCGTTCGGAATAGGCACAATGTACCCTCATGTAGATAGCCCTTGACATGCGCGTGCAGGGAGGCCAAAGGCAAAGGGCACTGCGCACGCTTGTTCGAGGCCCTCTAAACGTACGCGAATCTGCATCTTAGGTCTTTGCTCGCGCTCCTTCCAGTTCCCTTTCTCAATCTAATACACCTCTCCCATTTCTTTTATGATTTCTCTGGTATGCAGCAGAGAAGGCGAGTACGCATGTGCCCGTGTGCTCCTGCGCACTTGCGCACCCCTCTCTCCTCCCCCCGCCCTGTTACGGCACACACACACACACACATGCATGCATGCATGCATGCATATATATATATATATATATACATATACATATGTACGTGTAAATGCATAAACGGAGAGGAGAACAGGAGGGAGTGGGCCTGAAGGCGGTAAGAAAGGCGCCATCATCCTCGTTCCTTAGGAGCACCTCCATCTTCCGCCACACGTCCGTGAGGCTTCCTGCTCCCCCGGTCCCGCGTCACAGCTGCCGAAGCCTCGAAGGTCCACTTTTTTCTTAACAGACGACGATGGATACTGCTGTACTCGTCCGGCAGAGGGCGAGGTGCCCGGATACCCGTTCATCAACGGCGTTCCAACTACGTGCGCTCGTGACGATGACGCACCGTCCCCACCGGGCCAGCCACGGGGCCCCTTGGCACTCTCCATCCCATCCGTTGAAGAGGCATCACAGACGTGTTCGCTGCACCTTGTTGGATATCTGCTGGAACAAAACACATCACTCTGCAGCGATGCGGCTTGCATGGCATCTACAGCAAGTATGAGGTGCGTGAAGGCTTCCAGTACTCCTTTCCCCGATAGCGCCGATGTCATAAAGTTTCGCATGCCCATCGCGTGTGAGATGCGATCTGCTTCCTCCTGCAGCGCCTCGACCACGCCGGCAGTCGTCGACGTTGCCGCTGTGTTCGCGATCAGCAAGTCCAGCTTAGCACCAACGACTACGCACACGCAGTCGTCTCGCGCCAGTTGCGTCACCCGCGCTGCCCAACGCGGCACGCTTAGTAGCGACTCGTGCCTTGTCACATCGTAAACGATGATGGCGCCGGCCGCGTTGCGGTAGAAGGCGTTGCTGATGACGCCCGCGTTGCGCTCCTGACCGGCGGTATCCCAGAGCTGCAGTACGACTGTCTCTGTGACGCCGACGGGCCCAGCTGGAATTCTGACCTCCCGAGAGCAGAACTCCACCCCGATCGTGGAAGGCAGTGACGGGTCGTACTCGCTGTAGCAGTAGCGGTGCATGAGATTCGACTTACCCACGCCTGACTCGCCGACGATGAGTATCTTGTACGTCCGAAGAAACTCGTTGTGCCGCCCCACAGCAAACGGCATGAGCAGTGCTCTGTCTCCGTTTACAACTGCATTCGATCCGATCGAGGTGCTAAGAGGGCGCGGGCTGGAAACGTGGGTGCTCGCCGGCGATGCAGCGGCTTCTGCGTCTAAGGAGGTCGACAGGGCACCTGAGGGCGCTGTGGGAGAAGCGACAGCGTGGGATGCCGTGACCAAAGAGGAAGACGGCGCGTCAATCGCCGACGTGAGGTGGGAGGTCACTGCACTCTCCCTGCCACACAAGCGGTCAGCATTGTGGGCAACATCCTGCGTGTCCATCGGGCTTCTGTGAGGCGCACGAATGGGACTGTGTGCGCTTTCATGCAGGGCCTTTTCTCGTTCGAGGGGGGGGGTGGGAGAGGCAAATTTCTCTCTTATGGGGTCGGCGAAGAGGGGCTATGCCACTTGCCTACAGAGCGCGGCACACACGCCTGGCGGCTGCTGAAGACACACGTCGAACACGAAGTAGAGGAGGATGTATGACAAAGGGAAGCAGAGGTCCACCCACGACTGCGGAAACGTGACAAACGCGTGCACCGTAAGATGATCAGGCGATGACCAAGAAGAATAAGGCTCCACAGGATGCCATAAAAAAAATAGAAGTCAGAGAGGAGAGGCACAAGGCAGCGCTCCCCTTTGTTGTCACCACACGCCACCCAGCACACACGAGAAAATGAAGCACCAGTCCCACACTTGCGCAAACTCGCTTTCCCCTCCTCGTTGGGATGGAAGAGGCAGGCAGACAGGGGGAGGCGCTGAGGATTAGATCAAGGGAGGATCATCAAGCACGAGTAGGCAGCGATGATTGGGAGGGGAGGGGAGGGGGAGTGTGGACGTGTTAAGGTACGCAATATATGAAGAGGTACAGACATCAAGGATATGCCGTCGACAACAGTGGGGGGGGGGGGGAGAGTGCGCGCAAGCACTGCATCATACACATACACATACGGAGGGAGAGCGAGCGAGCGAGACAGCAAAGGAAAAGGTGGTGGTGGTGGTGGTGTGTGTGTGTGTGTACGCCTCCACATCACGAGGCAGCCAAAGAGGGCGGTAAGTTGAAGCGGTTAGGAAAGGTAATGAGACGGTAAGAGGAACTCACAATGTGTAAGGGTGGCGTGGGGAAGCCATAGCGCCGCAGGGAGAGACCGACCAGGATGGTGAGCAAGTGCAGCCACGCGTGCACTCAGCTTCTTTTTTTTTTTTTCGCTGCGTGGCGATCAGACGTGGTGTCTTTCTCGTAAGCGGCAGAGAGGAGGAGAGGGTGAGCAGCTGAGCATCGATGCTACCACCCATGACCATCTCTTTCTTTGGATGCACCGCTGTGCCTTAGGGAGCAGCCGCGGAGGGGTACGAAGTCACGGAAGACTGAAATCGTTACGTGGGCACATAGCCCCTGTGCACATCACACGCACACGCAAACACACCCACACCCGCACATCTACCCCCCCCCCCACACACACACACAGAGGGCAGGGGGAGAGGGGGAACGAGGCGCATGCCCGAAACTGAGAAGCCCACGGTAACGAACATGCGAACATACACCGACGACAACACAAACAGCAAATGGAAAAGAGAGAGCGAGATCATGGAAAGAAAAAAAAAATGCATGGAAGCACCTCTGTGCTCCCAGCAGCTGAGGATGAGGGAGGGGGGGGGTGGGGAGAGGAGGTGAATACGCACAGAAAGGACCTCTTCATTGACGTGTAAGCAGTAGTTGATCGATGTGCCTTTCAGAACCTACACACCTCCGCGCCAAACCGCACAACCGATGAGAAGGCTGTGGACGGGTGCGAGTTTTCGGACTAGAAATTTGGTATCAAGAGAAGTGCAAAAGGAAACGAAGAAGACAACTAAGTAATATGTGTGTGAGAGAGGCAGGGAGCGGTATTGCACACTGCTGGTACACTTGTTGTTGCTGTCATGTCGCTCCTCACGCATAGCATCGGCGGAGATGTGCAATGAAAACTGGAAGAACGCGGGGAGAGAGAGGTGCCATACACACACACATACATGTGCACCAGAAGAGAAACAATGCCTTTTAACGTACCCGTTGTTCCATGAGTGTGCCAGAAAAGGTATGTAGACACCGTCATAGCTCACCGAACTCGGTTGCACCATGTCTACATCAAGGAATCGGCCCATCCAGCGCCGCTGCGCACCGTTCAGCACATTGCCCCCCCCCCACCGCATACGGAGGACGCTCAGTCCACGATTCCGCTCCGCGTCACCGCAGCGCAGTGAATGCCGACAGGCTCGTGATGGATGCATGCATTTGTTGAGCCGTCGGCACTATTGGTAGTGAGGGGGCGAGGGGCAGGGGAGGAGGTGCACGCCCGTGACCGCAAGTATCCGTGGGCACAGCCCCAGCCCAGACATCTCCGCCGGTCCATCAGACTTCGCCATCCAAGCCTGAGGGCTGGCTGCCGGCTGCTGTTGGCTTACCCCACAAAGTGTGTATGTGTGTGGGGGAGGGGAGGGGAGGGGCACTGGACTCTGTGCAGACGCGGGATGAGGTGGTCGGCATCGCCGACGTGGGAAAGAGGGCGAAAAAAAAAAAACATACGTGAAGAGAGGGACAGCCCCGCCGTACACTGAGACGCGGACGCCACGATGCCTACCCGGGAGGGGATCGACACGCTGAGGATGAGAGCCGAAAACGGCAGAGGGCGATGAGCACATTACCCATCCCAGTACAGACGGGGATACCTGTGCGTACTGGCGAATGCAGAGATGGGCGCGCGCCTCACTCTCCCTTCCTCCTCCTCGCCGCATCTGCCCCGCACTCAGCCGTTGAATCAGAAGACGAGGAGAAAAGCGCCGAAGAGCATTGCCACAGAGAGCGAAATCATTGCCAAGGCGCTTTTTGCATTGTTCCCGCTGCTCGGGATCTCATTTCCTACTTCGGCGAACACGATCAGGCAGTCTTTCGGTAACTTGCCTTCCTGCAGCGCCTTCGTGAGAGCCGCCTTCGAGTCCTGGTTGCTCGCCACAAGGCAGCGACGCTGCAGATCTTCTTCTGACTGCATTGCTGATGTGATATTCTTGGCATCAGCTGAGACGGGGACGGCGACATCGCCATCGCTACGACGTTTAATGGGGTCGTGTTCCCCATCTGCTACTTCAATGACCTGCTTCGGCGGGGTGATTGGGCCGTGCACACCTTCGTCTGAGTGTCTTAGGAGCATCGATAAACCGTGACAGCGATGCACACGACCGTTTCCAGCGCGCCAGCACCGATGTGCGCCTCCTCTTGTGTCACCATCAGCCGAATGCTCCCACGACCGTCGACGGCGATGTGCTCCCTCATGCTGCGACGAGGCATGTTCGCCGATACTGTCTTCGTGGCCTTCGGTGGTGTTCTCCATGTTGGCAGCCTCGGTTTCGTACCGGATCACCACACGGAGTGAGTCCAGAGTCACACCGAGCGGACCCGCGTCAGTGCACGCTGCGTCTTCCTTGCCAGCAGTCCCATCTGCCATCGCTTTGGGCTTCCGAAACGAGGCGGTGGTGTGCACACGGTGCTCGGCACGACGGTGGCGCTCCTTGACGAGCGCGTCGCCCTGTGGCGCGTGGACAAAGGCATGATCACGGGTTTGTGACGACCTCCAGTCGAGGACTTCCTCATCGGTCCCACTTAGCGGCGCTTTGTGCCGAGGGCTCGGGCATGGGACCTTCTTGTCGCCTCTAGGGATCAGGTTATCGCCATCGAGGAGATACCAGTATTCATTGCTCATCTCGCGCACAGTCTGCTTGCGCAGCACATGCGCATTTGATTTCTTCACGCCCAACGTCGCTTTTACTGCTGCGCCCTCCAGCCGTGCAGAGTGAACGCTCTTGCTCTCATGCGCCGTGCCAGGATGATCGTTCACCGCTATCGCTTCGAATGAAGCACTAGAGCACGTTGCAGGAAGCAGGAGCGCGAGCATCAGTCCTATCGTTAGAACACGCAACGAAACTTGGCCATTGCTTTGGTGCCTCCTGACGCGCACCACACTTGAGGAGGCGCTGAAGGCAACCATCGGGCCCAGAAGGGACAGAGCAAGCGCCGACCAGTCGTACTTGGCACCTGTTCAAAAACAAGAGGAAGACACGTTACACATTCAAATGTGCAGCAACGAAGGGGATGTAGAGCAGCTGACGCACATACACACATACGCACGAATGTTTGCTAGCTACATCCACAGGAGTAGTGCGTGTGTGTGTGCCATGAAGGGGTGGTGGTGGTCAAACACGTGAAGAGAGAAGAAAGACAATAAAGATACCACGGATGAGAAAAAGGGGGCGATTAATGACGCAAGTTTCGATCAGTACCTCCGCACGCTCACGCAGGTAGGCATACATACGCACTCAAGGTGGGGAACATGTGCTGACCCCTCCAACAACAAAAAAAAGGTCGCGCACTGCTATAGGCGAACAGATGCTGCTCCGCAAGTGACATTGTCGTACGCCGACAACTGTGCACACGTACCCTACCCCGTGTACGCGTTTACGTGTGTGGCTTGCCGCTCCAACTGATGCAACCGTTAGCGCGCTCTCTCGCTTTTCCGTCTTACTTTTTCTTCGAATGTGAAGGAACGACATGCACGTGTGATGACCTCATCACGTAGTGATGCTGCGGACTCCCCCCCTGCCAACGCCGGCACAGCAACGCACAACAATAAAGAAGCATAAAAGAGCAACAGGGACGCGCCTATCCGCGTACTCCACAAGTGGATGCCATCGCCCTTCCCTGCATCAAGGGAAACTTGGGAGGCACCCACCCACCCACGCACACGCACACATCGGAAACAAAAACAGCCAGAGAAGTGCACGCCTGCCTCACTCGCCAGCCTTCTGTACCAAAAAAAAACACGCATACCGATCAGCGCTACTTTTCTGTCGGAGGCGCTTCCATCATTTCTAGAAAGGCCGACGCCTCTTCCACCTTATCCCAGTCCTTTGGGTAGTATAGGTCGTAGCCATCATTGGCTGTGAAGACCGGGTTCGGATGCCGGCTTGCGTGGAAGTCCTTCAGAAGTACCCCGTCGTACTTGTCGAGCTCGCCTACCACCGTCGGCTCGTAGACCACCTCACGGATGCGCAATATGGTAGCAGCATGCTGAGCGTCCACCCATCGTAAGCGCCGACGCCCTGGTGTGGAGAAGAGCGACACCACGTTGCGCATGCGTTTCTGTTCTTCAACGTCCGCAGTCACCCGCACGCGCTCCAGCAGCGGTCGGCCAATGGCGGTAAAGTGCGGTCCCCCGACCATGAGCACCTTCTTGAGTGCGATTTGGCTCCCAATGGGAGCGCGTAGACGCTGAACAGCGATGACATCACCTGGGCTGACCTTGTACTGGTGATTGCCGCAGTACACGACAGCAAACTTAGGTCCCTCGATGAGCGGCTGCAGCGCCTTGAGAATGGTGGGGTTGGCCGATCGTAACATGTATGGCTTGACTATGAGAGAGCAATGAAGACACGCCAAAAAGTAAAGGGAGTGGGGATGCCTGCGAACACGTCGGTCCAGGCGTACGCGCCGTCCGCAGTGCCGATGGCGTACAGGTTAGCCACAGAGGGTGATGCGGGCGTGCGTGGAAGGCAGTGGAGACGGCGTCCGACAGGCCGCGTGCGCTTCAGGTCGCTTACCCAGATAAAAAAAAAGAGAGAGAACGATCCAACGAGGAGGCCATATATAGAGAGATGACGGAAAAGTTTGGTGTTGGTCTTGTCCGGTGCATGACTGGCGCGACATGCACCAGCACAAAAGACACGCCCCCCCCCTCCTCCCCCGGGGAGGGGAGGGGGACTGAAGTACGGGCGTGGCGAGTAGTCATGTGCATTCATGGTGGACCCGTATGCCCAAGGGAACAGAGGAAGGGGGAGACAGAGGGAGAGAGCCTTCTTTATTGCGCTTCTCTTTGACGATGCTTGGTCCAGCGACGAAGCACACTGCTATGGGGGGGGGTGCGAATGCTTCCATTGGTAAAACACATCGACGGAGAGAGTTCAGGAGGGTTGCAACTATGGCGGCGCGCGTGCTCAAACTTCGTGCCGTGTTCACACCACGCCTTTTCTCGCATGATCGGTGCCGCCTCGTCCAAGGAAATGTGGCGACAGGCGAAGGGGCGGACAAGATAGCCTCACAGCGAGGTATAGCGCTGTCGGTATTCGTTGGGTGTCAGCCTCTTTCGCTCCGTGGTGCCTGGCGAGCTTGCTGCGTTGCCGTAACTGCGGGGGCGGGGGTCCCACTGGGGGGCGGCAGTCGGGGTTCTGTAGTCTTCCCCCAAAGTTGGGTGCCGTGCCGGCCACGCCCGTGATGGCGTTCGCAGTGGTGACGTGGATGACCACGACGATGCGGCCATGGGCAGTGAAGGAGGAGGTGGGGGCAGATGTGAGGCAGCTGCTATGCCGTTCCCGTTGCGCATTTCCTTTTGCGCCACACGTTTCTGCAGGGTCCATACCGCCTGCTGATCTACTGCGTGAGCCTCCTCAAGCTGACGAACGCGTTCCTCAAGGCTGGCGATGTGGCGTGTCTTGCGCTGAAGCTCATAGCGCAGCCCTAGCGGGTCGTCGACAGAGACCACCACCATCTCCGGCTGCGTTCTCGGCTCAAGATTCGGAGTCCGCATCGGCACAACGGCCTCTGGAGCCGAGAGATGGCCGTATCGCTCCTCCACACCTCCGCTTCGTCTCTTGTGTCTTCGTTTGGACTCCACCGGAGAGCTGTCGGCAGCAGTTGGCGACGGGGACACGAGTGGGGGTGCATGCTGCTGCTGTTGCATGTCGCTTTGCTGGGGTCGCTGCACATGTAGCTGGCGTTGCAGTTCCGCGCAGTTGATGCTCCACGCACTGACTATCAGCGACATCTTTTCTTCCATCCAATTCAACAAGCAAGCCTCGCGCACTGACAACCAGTTTCGTGTGCGTTCCTGTGCGTTCGCCTCCTGAGCTGCCCATGCGTGCATCAGTTGCCTGTTGGCTTCCTCCGTGGCCTGCATCGCGGCAAGCGTGCGTGCATGTGCCTGTTCCTCGCGTCGAAGAGCGTCGGCACTGCCTTGAGCTCGCTGCTCCGCTCGGCTTACTTGACTTTGAGCACTGGCAAGCTCCACTTTGTGTGCTGCCGTGTCGGCGGCTCGTGCCAACTGCTCGGACTGCAACTCGTCTTCTAAGCGACACCGAAGTGCGTCATCAACCGACTTGCCCTCCTGTAACGTGGCTATGGTGCGCATATGGGCTTCTATTTCGCGACAGAGCCTATCGTCACTCCCCTTTGCAGTTTCTTGCTGTTGCGCACACGCTGCCTCCAACTCCACTTTCGCCGTTTCGATGCGGTCTCGTTGTCGGCGCTGCTCATCAGCGTCGAGCTCCGCGAGATGCAATTTTTCTCGTACGTCTTCGAAACGCCGACGCAGCTCCTCCTTCTCCGATTGACACTCTTGAAGAGCAGCGGTCGTGCGCTCGTTGGTCTCCCGTTCGCGGCGTAGATCATCGAGGGCAAGATCGGCGGCCTTTTCAGCGGCCGAAAGCTTGCGCGTAACCTCTTCGAAAGCGGTCCTATGTGCTTCGTCCTTGACTGCTTGCGCGCGTTGCATGGTACGTAGCTCGTCCTCGGAGCGCTGCTGCAGATCGCTGCTTGCGCGGAGTTGTGCTTTCATCGCAGCTTCAGCGCTCGCGGCGGCCTCCTCATACTGGTGCCGCAAGACGCGTTCGCGGTCTTCGGTGTCCTTCTGCCACTGCTTCTTAGCGGCACGGATGCTCGATAGCTCTTCTTCGAGCACCTTCACTCGACCCGTTAGCACTTTCTGAGCCGACTCCTGCGCGGCAGCTTGTGTCTCGGCAATGTTGCAGCGGTGCTGGTGTTCCCTGCTCTCTGCTTCTGCAGTGCGTAGCTGGTCCGTCATGGACTCTACGGACTGCTGCAGGGCGGCGATTTTTGACTGCACAGCCTTCTCCTCGGCGGCGGCGTGCGCCAGTGCTTCCTTCTCTCGTTCAAGGGCTCTGCCGAGCTCTCGACGCAACTGCTGTTGGACCTCTTCACTGCGCATAAGGCGATCCTGTGTAGCCATATGCACAGCTTCTGCGTCGGCTACTGCTGCAGATCGAGCGCGGCGCTCGGCGTCGAGCTCCTCCTTCAAGTGCCTCTGCAACTCTTTGCTGGCTGTCTGTGCCGCTTCCATGGCGGTGAGTGTCTGCTTGTCTGATTCGACTTGTCGACGGAGGGCCTCGTCACGCTGATCTGCGTCGTTGTCTTTCTGTCGCTGTTGCGCTTGCGCGATAGCCCGTTGGCTCTCTAGCGCCTCCATCTGCACCCGAAGCACACGCAGCTCACCTTCCAGTGCTCGCATACCATTCTCCGCTGCAACGCGCTGTGTGTGCTCCTCTGCTGCATGTGCTTCCACAACCTGCAGCCTTTCTGTGAGGGTGCTGATACGTTGTTGCTCGTTCGGCGAGGCAAGTCGAAGCTCAACATCACCGATGCCCAGGCGGAGCGGGTGCACCTCCACCGCTGGGGGTGGAATCGACTCGAGTGACAGTGGCGGTGCTGGCAGTTGCGTTGCTCTGGCTTCCTCCTTCATGGCATACTCTCCACAGGGAGAGGGTACAGCGCCGTTGACAAGCGGGGAGAGGCTTCGACTTCGACTTCGACTTCGACTTGCACGTGCGCTTCGTCGCTGCTCGCTCTCTAGCCGCTGCGTGAGCTGGTCCGCCTGCACTACATGAGCATGACGTTCGGCGTCAAGCAGAGCTCGCCACTGGTCCATACGAAAGTTGGCATTGCGCAGCTCAGCCTCGAGGTCGTGTACGCGGCGCAGAAGTTGTGCACACAACGACGACGGCGATGAATCCGCTGCAGACAGAAGCAGACTTCCGGCGGCAACAGCGACAACACATGCGGCGTTCGCCGTGGATTCTCCATCAACTGGCTCAACCATTGCTGCTGCAGTGTTTGCCAGGGGTGAAGTCCTGTCTGTGGCACCAGCAGACGTGCTGGTGCCACTTCTATTGCCTACTTCTTTCGCCTTTTCGCCACCCAGCATGGTCGAGAGTGCAGGGGGCGCGAGCCACAGCTTCTCGGTGCTGGTGGCCACAGATGCACGCGCAGGCGGTGGTGACGGCGTGAAAAGTCTCTGCTGCTGCCGCGCCTTCTCCTCCGCTACACTTGCTGCCTTCTGTGCTGCATAGAGTGCAGCCTCCGTAGCTGCGAACTGCTCTGTGATGCATGCCATAGCCTTTTCCTTCTCGCGCAGCTCCTGCTCCGCTTGCTGCAGCTGCTGACGCAGCTCCACCAGAGCGCTGTTCGAGCCAGATAGGCGTTGTTGCAAATCTGCCAAAGCTGTGACGGCGGCTTCACTGTTCCGCACCGGTGTTCGTTCCCGCCACGGTGATGATGACATGGCGGCTGCGGTCGATACATTCACACATGCCTGCGCCTTCACAATCGATGACACCGACGCAGGACTGCTGCCGTTGGCATCCTCACGCATAGGCAAGGAAGGCCGACGCATCTGTGGCACTGTCACGTTGGTTGAAATCGACTTCTGCCTGACCACATCATCTGCTTCCTCATTATTGTTGACGATGACACGCTGGACAGGCATGTCGTCACCGAGACAACATGCATTGTGACTCGCTTTCCCCATCGCGTCATCGCTGGTGGTCAAGTGCAGCTTACCGTCCATGGTGATGTCCGAACTCGTGCGCCTCACCGTCGGCAGAGAGGGGGAGGAAGAGAAGGGGAGAATGGAGGACGACGGCGTCCCGACGCACTCGCGATGAGTAACACGGCTTGTGGGAGGGGTACCCTCGCGAGATCCGGGGAAGGCTAGCGATGCCGTCGGCCGCTGGTATGATGACTCCACATACAACATCTCATTCCTCGCCTGCGGCACGACCGACTGCTCTGACAGGCTGCCTTCATGATGAGAATGCGACGCGTCCTCTGCAGCTGCAATGTAATTCCTTGTGAAATTTGTGTAAGCCGCCGCCACGGAAGCGGCCTTCTCACCCTCCGCCAGCGGCTTCTCCTCGCGTGCAACAGTCCCATACACGTCATTCTGTTTATTTTGGGGCTCTTCAGCGCTGCCGTTGCTTCCCGTCACCTCTGCATCGGTCGTTGTCTCCGCCGTCGCTGCATCGGCGATGGCACTGCCTTGCACGGGAGTCGTGGTGACCGCGGAGTCATTGCCGTAGAGCCTGTTGTGTACCTCGAAGGGCGATTCCGAGAACGCCCTTGAGGATATCGTCGACGAGAGTGGCGATGGCGGTGGCAGCACCGAGGAGGACAGCTCTGCCGACCCTCGTGACTCCACCGCGGAGAGCGTTCGCCGTGCAAAGTGCACCGAGTGCGTCGACGGTGAGGAAACCGTCGACGGCGGTGTGTGGCAGTTGTCGCAGTTGCCATCACCGTTTTCGCCGCACCTGCTGAGGGGTGGCTGATGGTGATCGCGGCAGGGCGTCAAGACTTGCGTGGCATGTGAATTTACCAAGTCCGTTCCGGAAGCCGCAACGCACATCGCGCTTCTCTGCGGTTGTTGATGAGACGTGTGCTCGTAGGCTTCCACGTCCTCAACGGAGCTACTGTGCCGCTTCCGCGGCTCGTGCTTCACCTGTGTCGACCACACTATGGACGTGGTAGAAGACTGAGGTGACGTCCCTTGCGTCGCCTGACTCCGAAGAGGAGCTCTTCGAGTGAGTCGTGGTGTGCCCTCTGGGGTGAGTGGCACCGAGGAAGCATGCGCTGACGCCACTGCTGGATTAAGTGACAGTATCACCCGTTGCACATCATCGTCCGCGCTGCTGAATAACGCATCGGCGACAGGCTGCGACGTTACTGATGGTGGTGATGACTGTGGAGAGGAGAACAAGGGCGGAAGAGGTGGCATGTGCTGCTGCTGCTGCAAGGAACTTTGCCGTGAGAACGGCACCGGCGAGCTTCTAGTACTAGGGCTATTCGAGGCACCAACAATAAACACCGCAATTGGCGTCGGCGTCGAGCGAGGTGTCTCAGCGGCGATCGTGCTGCTCATGGCCAGTGCTCCGGCAGGAGCCAGAGACATGAGGGTGAGGGCGGTACTGGTGCGGCGAAAGGACTGCGGCTCCAATGGCGAGAACAGCTGCGAGGGCCCGTGGCTGACGACAGAGTGCCGACGCCGTGCGCTGTTTTCATTGCACAGCACAGCGGTGGCAGCAATCTCCACCGACGTTGCTTCCGGTGGCGAGATGCACTGTGAGCCCTGCATGCCTTGACTGAGAGAGTGCAACAGGAAAGAGTGCGAGGTGGCCATCGCAGACGTGGAAGATGGAAACCGAGAGGGGAGGCCGCTGTCCTTTGCGATTGCCGAGGGCGGCAAGCTCGCTGTATGTTCGTTGCTGTCTTGTACATTAGCAGTGCCGTTGAGTAGCACACCAATGCGCTGACACAGCTCCACGACTCGCTCACGGCTCGCCTCAGTTTCTGCAAAGTATAAGAGCAGCAGTGAAGCACGATCAGCGAGTGACAAGGTGACCGAACAGCGCTCGAGAGGAGAGACCACAGAGTCGGTGGTCGCCATCGTCCCTGGTGCTGCATTGTCGTGTGGGCTCCCTACCCACACGCCACCTTTTCTAAGCACCACCTGCGGTGTCGAGGAAGGCGGCGACAGTGAGACCAAGTCCAGCTGCTGCGGTGGGGCTAACGGGTCAGCACCACCCGGAAGGGATACGCTACTATTTGCCACAGTTGTCATGGGCTCCGCTGCCGCTGCTCGCTTTTCCTCCTGAAGTGCGACGGCCTGCTTATATCTTTGAGCAGCCATGTGCAGTCCATTGCATGCTTGGCTGATCTCAACGAGCAGTCGCTGCGTGCGGAGAAGCCGGCTGCGCAGCTCTGCGTTTTCACGTTGCAGCTCTTGCTCCCGCTTCGTAGATCGAGACACCGCCACGGATGGCGCCACTTCGTATGACACGTCTCTGCACTTGTAGGTGGAAGCGGGAGCTGTGGAGACGGTCGATCTCGTTGTCGGTGGGCTGACGCTGTAGCCTCTCTGGACGAGAGGCTGAGCAGGAGAGTTCGGCGTAACTTCACTGTCTGTGGCTGTTGTGTGGTCTGCATGACCTTCATTACTTTCCTTCCATTTCTTTGCCGCTACGCCCTGCTTCATGTCGAGTGTACGCTGAGCCCACCACGGCAGAACCCAGCGCAGCAGCAGCGTCTTCACCATCATGTGCTTCGCCTCGGTGGCAAAAGGGCTCAGCAGTGGACTCTCAACGGCAACGCCGCTGCAAACATGCACCACAAGACGTTCCCGCGATGTCCCTGCCACAATCGCGGCGACTTCGTCGTCATTCTCAACCGAGGGCGGTGATTCTCTTGCTGCCTGCGCGGTCGACGCGGTCGGTGCCTCGGCGCTTTCGCGGGCCCCCACCACGGGACTTTGTCCTGCACGGGACATCTGCTGAGGCTGCTGATGCTTCAGTTGTGGAGACCTCTGTATCTGCCTCTCACTCACTTCATCGTCCTCCCCATCCCTTGCACTCCTATTCGACACTGCGGTCTGCAGGCGGCGCAGGAGGGGGACGGCGGAAGTGAGCGTGAGAAAGCTCGACCCGTGCGATGAGATCAGTGCTTGCTGCAGTCGCAACTGAGATGCGTCGCTCCCAGATGAGATGGCACACAGTGGCGACCCTTCACAGCTATCGGCAGCGCTTCCGGTCCCGGTGACGACATGGTGCGGGGTTGTGACAGATACGAAGTCAAAGAGTCCTGGCGGCGACAGCCACAGCCGCTTACTCTCGGCCGTGGTTGACGCAGCAAACGCAGGGACACCCACTGCCCTTTGTTGCGCGTACGGCAGAGGCGCTCGTGATGCTGCGTCGACATCGTGCGACGCGTCGCCAGCGCAGCCGTGCTTCCAGGAGAGGTGGCGGACACGACTGCTGGAGGAAACCATACTGATGGTGTTCCCGCTGGTTCTGTTTCTACTGAAGCAGTTGCCTAGCACTGGCGAGGTCATGGCCGTGTCGGCGGTTCCTGTGCCTGCTTGGAGTGACACACGCGCCTGTGAGCCAAAAACGGTGCTCTGGGTGTACAAACTCCCGAATGATGGCGACTGCGGCAGCTCCAAGGCTGAGGTCGCTGCTTTTACGAAGTCGCCTATGGCGCCGTTCAATGCGCTGCTGCTGTGGCGGCTGGCGCCTTGGGTGGCATAACTTGTCAGACGCGTTGCACGTCTATCGAAGGCGAAGCTATGCAAATCGTATGAGTCGTCCAGGTCGTGCGACTGGGGGTTCCAGACGCTGAGAGTGCGGGGCACGGACCACCGCGAGGGAAGGGCCTGGTGGACGGTGCACTGAGCGGGCAAGAGAGAGGATGAGTGGATCGGGTCGAAGTTCGCGTTGCCAAAGGACAAGGGCACAAAGCCGACTCTGCTTCGGCGCATGCTGCGGACAACAGGCTGCTGCTGCTGCTGCTGGTCTTGCTGCTCTCGGGACAACCAGGGTTTCGGAATACCTGCACTGACTCTCGTCGTCAGAGGCCCCGCTGCAGCGAAGGGCAGTGGTCCTGGGCTCTCTTGGCATGACGTGAGCAGTGAGATGACATCCCCCTCTTCTGGCAACACAACAGACGGCTTCTCGTGCGCGCATGGGCCTGCTTTTCTATTACCTTCAGGTCTGCTCACTACGGCGTTCGACGCGACCGCTTCATCTTCCGTGGGGGTTGCCGGCGCCGTCGCCGACCGCAGTGCACCGGCGTCACCAAGTAGATGGGGCAGCAGTAAACAATCCCCGTACATTTCAAGCACCTCTCGTACAAGCTGCCAAAACTGCTGCTCGGTGTGCACCTCCTGTGTACGGCCATCCGCGTCACACCGGGGACCTGTGGCGTTACTGCGACGCACAAAGTCATCAAGAGGTCGACAGAGAACCTGCAGGCGATGTCTTGCCAGCGCCAACGTCAAACGACGTATCACGACGTCTAACGGTCGCGTTACGTTCTCCAGCACCTCCTGTCGTATGTGCAGCAAGTACACTACAGACAGCGTCTGCAGGCGATTCAGAGCATCGGCGGGCAGGCAAGGAGAGAGGGGGGAGATGACGAACGGTGCAGAGGTGTGTCGGTGCTCCAGTGCCTCGCCATCCTCGCGAACGCCGCGCTGCTCTTTGTGACTGTCTACGTAGGACGTGGCACTGGTATTGCTCTGGTCGCTGTTGGGGTCGCTGCGCGGCTCGCACTTGCACTCGTCTTCGTCACCTGGGTCGCTAAAGTCGACGCCATCCTTTACCTCCTTGATAACACCAGCCAGATACGCAGGGGTGCCGTCATCGGAGCACAGAATTGGGGCGAGGGCTGCTTGTGCAAACGCCAGTGCGGCGCTGTTGGCCAGCGGCAGAAGATCGTCGCACCGCAGTGCACCCCATCGCGCTGCTTCGGCATTCACCTCCGCTGGGGAGGCTCTTGTGTTGCATTTTTTCTCGCTGCCGGCCGGGTCGCAATTAGTGCTGCTGTGATCGTGCTCTGTGACGGCTACGCTGCCATGTGGGTGCGTCGGGTCATAATAGCCTCGCAGCTGTCTGCAGCACGCGCATTGCTCCGCCAGTAGACCGGCGAGAAGTACCGCTGTCGAAACATCCGAGGCGACGCGCACGGCCAGCGCTTGCATGTAGCGTAGGTAGACCTCCGAGGTCGTGCACAGAGTGCTGGATATCGCGCTGATATCACCAAAGTTTTGCTGCTGCTGCTGTTCCTGCTTCGAAGCGCCCTGGGCCCGGTGGCCACTAACCAGCACCTCAGCCGCCAACAAGCGCCACAGGAAGAGACTTCGAAAGGGCACGACGGATACGGCAGGCGCGCTGCTGCGGATAAGCTTCTCCCTCTTGTACCGCCTCCCTGACTTGAGGATACTGCGTGGTGATCCGGCGGTAGAGGAGGATCTCTCTGGCGAGGCGCCACTTGGAGTGGTGGATAACGGCTGCTGCAGTGGTGATCGAGCCCCTACCCCTACGTCAGGGAGTCTGGCATCCAGCCGCAGCGGTGTAGAGGTCGAGACATCCTCAAGAAAGCTAACACGGCGATCGTGTGCATTCGGTGGGTGCTCTGATATCGCTGCTGTCGCTGACACTGGCAAAGGGTGCATCGAACGCAGTCTGTGTGATTGACTAGCTGCCTGTGGCGAGTGCTGCTGCCCTGCCGCTGCTGAGTGCGGGTGCTCGGATGCTCGCTCAGACAGCGATGCTGAACGAGCCTGAGGGGGCGGGGAGTTGAAGATGCCGTGCGTTGCATTGACGGACGAGCCATCCGTAGCAAAAAAAAGCTGGTTCAAGAGCAAGTAGGGGAGAAGATGAGCATCGAACATGCTGTCGTGCACCATGGCCTCCATTGTCGTATCCATGTCACACGCCGCAACAACGGGTGGATTGCTTGGCGCTGTGGTGAAACTTCTGTACACCATAGACGGTGTCACCGCCTGGACACGACCGAGCAAGACGCGCTTGCTGCGCAAGTGGAATGGCGCTCGTCGACGTCCCGCCGTGGCGGCGGCAATGGACTCATTATCCTGGCTGTCATCACGCTCGTTGCCTTCCAATGGCTTGTTTGGCGCCGTCGAGCCTTCAGGAGGCGCAACACTGCCGGATACGGTCGTCTCGAAAAACAGAGGGATCAGCACGTCGTGCATCCAGTCCATGATGAGCTCCTCGGTTGACTCATCCTGCATCGCACGGGAAGGCGACTCTGTTGGCGGTGCGCGGCGAGGAGGCCCTCCTCCTTCGCGCTGCGGCGGCGTCCGGATATTGCTATGACTGCTGCGGTCTTGCAGGCTGGAACTTGGCGAGGCGGGCGGATCCGGCGGAGATGTGGCCGCACCTTTTCCCCAGCCTAGCAAGGTTCGCAGTCCAAGCCCAGGGCTTCTGAAAAAGAAATTCGGTCGCCCGGCAGCGACCGCATCCGTGGAAGCGCTGCCTGTTTTCGTGCGGACGCCTTGCTCAACATCGAAAGGGGCGGAATCATGATCGTCACCGTCGTCCTGGCCGTTGCAGAACAGCGCTTGACGGGCCTCGGCGGCCGTGGCGGCGGCAGTCCGAAGCGCTTCGATCTTTGTCAATGTAAAGAAAAAAGACGGTACCGAAGGCAGAGTGGCGCTCTCGGCTATCGATACTGGTGCCACACTGGCCCGGGACGCCTGCTGTGGGTCGTGTTGTGGCTGCTGTCGTGCTGTGCGACGGCGCCGAATGACCAGCGTAACGTACCGCGCTGTTGTCTCCACTTCTGCAGGCGTGCCAGACACGTGCACAAAGTGCACCAGCGCCAGAAGCTTCTCCCACAGCGCACATGCACGACGTGAGAGACAGCGGTCGCGACTCGACAGCACCGTCGAGCCTTCAAGGCAATTCTTTGCCGACGCCAACGCACCAGCACCGCCGTCAAAGTTGCCTTCCCCGCTTCGTAACACACGCCCCACGTGCGTGGCGCTGCTGCTGTAGCGGCCTCTGCGGTGCTTCTCGACTTCCATGCGACGGCGATGACGATCACGGTACACCTTCGGCACATCCGCTTCGTACTGCACCTTGGAAGTAGACTCTTCCTCCAGTGTTACTGCATCCTCGTGGTTGGCCGTCGGATGGAGCACGTCCTCCCCGGTCACCTCGAGAAAAACAGCAGTGTAGAAGGCAGGCACGCTGAGAGGGTCGTGTGCGGCGTCTTGGCAGTCGCGGAGGCCGTTGTCAGCAGCAGGCTCAGCCGCGGCGGCCGTTGTGACACCTGTAGGACCGATAACATCCGCCACTGGAAGGAAGCGAATACGAAGACCGTCGCCGCCACTGCCACCACTGCTGCTGTTGGGTCCGCCAGAGGTGTAGCGGCGGATGAGTCCTACAACAAAGGGCGTCGTGCACATGGTGGGATTATGCGAGGACAAAGGGGAGAAGTTGAGTAGCGAGCGCAGCGCACGCCATACAGCACCTCGTGCCGTCAGTAGTGGTGGTCTCACCTCGACGTCCTCAATGTTGAGCGCCGGTGTACTCACAGGCAGCTCTGAAGAAGGCCTTGATGCCGTGATGAGGGGCGTGCTTTTCAGGAGCATTCCGATGCAGGTGACCATGTCCCCTGATAACGGAAGCCTCCCCATCAAGTCGGCTTCGTCTTGCCGCGCTAAACCACTTGCACTTGTGCCGCCCGAGGTGATGGCGGAGAGGAGCACTTTGGCAAGCTGCGTGAGGTACAGTTGCACTACCCCACTTTTTCCAAAGCGTTGACTCGGCGTGTGCTCGTCGATATCGCTGTTGCAGGCAGCGTTGACTGGATCGCTGTCTGCAAGATAGAAGCATGCAAACGATGGGAAGTCTATGGAGGGTGACTGCCCAGCACCAGCATCGCAGATGTCTGCAGCCAGACGGGTGTGTTGCAGCATGTCACACAGACGCCGTAAAAGAACATCGATGACGACACCTGCCTCGTCTTCGTCCCCCTCAGCATCGCCGCCGGCTTGGGAAGACGCACTGGAAAAAGCACTACCCTCCTCGTGTGCATGGCTCGCTGACGCATCGCTTCTAGCGGGCACATGCACTGCAGGCGCGTCCACGTTGGTTCCACCACCTGCGTTTGCCGCAGCGCTTTGCAGCTCTTGCTCGGCGACAGTCGTCGCGAGGACATACTGCGTGATGCGAGATGGCCACGAGCGCAGTGCAGCGTGAATCTCGGTTGGGTGCAGCGGACGAACAGTGCCGCCACGGGTGCATGGAAAGACGGGGAGCCCTCTGACATATGCCGGAAGGGCGCCCTCTGAATCCTGCGCAGCAGCGCTATCGAGGCTCGGGCGTTGCCGCCCCTTCGTAGTCGCCGGGGATCCTTTTACGGTCTCCGTTGAGTCTGTTGCGCGGTTGCTGCAACTTGGGCCGTGCATCGGTGACGTATATGTGACACCGGCAGGGCTTCGGCTGGGCGGGCGCGGTTGGGATGAGGGTATGCTTTGGTTGGTGTATGTGTAGTACAGCTCACTTGCCTTGATGCCGCCGCTGGGCTCGCGAGAACGCGGAGACGTGGAGGCTGCCGTTTCTGTGGGGACGGAGCTCTGAATGCGACTGTGGGCGTCGGTGTTCCCCCCTAAGCTGCTGTTATGGCCCACTCTCGACACGGAAGGGTGCCGTGGTGGTGGAGACTGCTCGCCTTCCGTAGTGGTGGTTGGGCTTGCCGTCGTCACCGTACGTGGCACTATACGTTTCTGCTGACTCCCCTCCATTGTTCCGGCTTCTGTGGTGGTGCTGGAGGCGCCAAGGGCCTCGCCAATGACCTCAGGCTGATTGGGCATCCGACCTGGCGTAAGCTCAACGTGCAGCAGGCAGCGCAAGAGATGCGCCTCAACCTGCTGCGTGCACGCGACAAGGTGAGCCGCGCTCATGTCGCCATCACTGTCGCCAGTTGGCTGTGGTCTTGCGCCGCAACCCGTGTCACTCGCTGAAGGGGGTGAGTACTTCTTGTTAGCTCCGCCCTTCTTGATCGAGTGCAACTCGTCGGCACCTTCGCTGCCAATGGCGGAGGGCGTTGTGAGACAACGGTGTACATGGCGTGCGATTGCTGTGAACAGCATTGCGGATGGGTCCGTGGGTAAAACACGCGGTGACACTGCAGCGCCGAGGCTTTTCGGAGTACTGCTTGCACGTTCCTTATTCGGCTCAGCTGAGCTACTGGTACCCACGGCGATGCACGGTAATGCGCATGACAATGCTACGGTGTAGGTTCCGCTTGCCATTGTCCTTGCTAGGGAGGGAGTAACGTCGGCGATGTCGTTGTCGACACGTTTTTGCATCATCCGTCTACTCGTTTTCAGGACGATGACGGTGTGTCTCTGTTCTGCGTGCCAGTCCTGCTTGCTGGCTGGCTGGCCGGTGATCGGCGCCAAGTTTGTCGTGCTACTTTCGGACGCGAACAATGGGGAAAGAGTTGAGGGGTGGAGGGGAGAGTGGGGTGGTGATGGGAACAGTTGGTTTACAACGAGCGTTTATGATGGTGGAGATGGTGACAGTGGTACAGGGTGCATGCCAAGGGCAATACACAAGAGTAATAAACAAGAAAGAAAACCACGACAACGTACACAACGGCCGAGGAGGTGACGCGGGAAGCTACACCGCACAACGGCACGTTAAGGCGCAGCGACAACTAGGGAGAGCTCGACCAATAGCAACAAGAATAAAAGAAGGGAGACGAGACGACTGCCCGCAGCGAGCAGCAGGCACGAATGAGGAAGAAACCGAGTCTGATCACCAGCATAGGGCTGCTATGGCGGGTGCTGTGATAGTGCCTAGCTCGGCCACAATGCAGTTGCAAAGAAAAGGGGGAGGGGGGGAGCTTTGGAGTAGGTGCGCGTGGTGGGGAAGAGGCAAATTCCAAGGCAGAGGGGGGGGGGACGCCAGGGAACAAAACACGAAAGAGAAAAAAGGAAGGCGAGTGCGCAGAGACGCTACAGCTCGCGACCGAAGCAGAGGACGACGAGTTTTAACGGCCCGATAGGAGTAGCTAAAAAAGAAAAAGGAACTGACCCAAACGACGCAGGGAAGAGAGCGAGAGCGAGCAGGCGAGGCTGATATGAAGACTGATCTTCACCTCGCCCTCTCCTCCCTCCTTCTCCCTTCCCCTCGGCTCCTGCCCGTCTCTGTCGTAGGATTCGCGTTTGTTCGCTGTGTCAACGCGTATGCGCAAGACACGACTTCACCACGGCGTCCCCCGTTTTGTTATTGCCTGTATGTGTGTGTGTGTGTGTGTGTGTGTGTGTAAGTGTGCACGCCAGCGATTTTGTTGCCCGTTTTCGGTACACGTGCATGTGCCTGCCTCATACCTATCCGTTTATCAGAGTCGTTGAAGACGACTGCCGCCAACCAAGCTTCCGACCACAGCGCGTGGCTCGCGGTGAGGCGAGAGGTGGAGGCAATGGGCGAAGAGGTCCTAAAAAGATGAAGAGGTAAGCTGACGCGATTGACACGGCAGTAGCTGAGAAACCTGCAGAACGCGCACAGGAATGTGTGATACGGTGTGTGTGTGTGTGCGGGGGGGGGGGCGGTGGAGATAGAGTGTGTGTGTGTGGGTGGGTGGGTGGGGAGAATGCAGAAGCGATTCCCGTCTCAACCGCGCAAGAGTAGACTATGATGGCAGCGTATCGGTGAGGTGTGCCTTCGGCAGCATTCGCCCAGCTACGCAGACCCTCGGTCGTCAAGGAGACAACGGTCAGCACAGCCGAAACACGCAGGCACATCCACGAAGATCATTAACAGGAACAAGGAGGGTGACAAGCCACACACGCACACACACACGCACACACATATATATATATATATATGTGTGTGTGTGTCGGGGCGTACCGTTGGCATGCGGGGTTCCACCGGTGTATGTGCTGGGCCCAGTTCCTGACCCACTCGTTCGTTTGGTTGTTATTGCTGTTATGAATACGCCATAGTTCATTAAACACATGCCCGAGAAAAAAAAATGGTGGTGGGGGGGGTGTGGGGGTGGGCGTGGGAGGTGTGTCGGGGACATCAATATCGTAGGAGGGCCCACCCAACCAACATCCGCAACATGACGGGCTGGCTCGCCCACGTAAAAAGGAACCACGCGCGCACACGGAGTGAAGCGGCACACGTGGGATCAGAATGGAAAGATTTGGCGCAAGAGAGGGGAGTCAGAGAGAGAGAGGGACCCGTGGCTCCGAGGGCCAAACCCACATCCAGAGCCCTCTCCGCAGCACTCGCAAAATGGAAAAGGGTGTCTACCAGCACCGACGGCGACAGCAATGCCTGCATCACACCGTGTGCAGAGGGATACGTAGACGGGGATGACGCGCCACACATTGGTGCGTCTCCCCTTCACTCTGCACAGGGAATTGGAGAAGAGCAAAAAGAAGCCGCCCCCCCCCCCCTCCTCCACACCGCCACCGCCACCGCCACCGCCACCGCCACCGCCACCACGATTCCTCATACGCACGCCACACAAGGGCAACAAGAGAACTACCAAGGAGAAGGGAAGGGCGGTATGGAGCAGATCCACACACACACGCACACACGCACACGCACACACACACGCACGCTCGTTAGATACAGACGACACAGAAGAGGAAAAAAAAAATGAAGACAGGCGCCGGCGTGCAAGGACTGCGTATGAAGGAGTGCAGGGCTCACCACAATCATAGAATGCCCCACATTACAATCGCTGCTCGGTGAGGGCCCATTTTCTTCAACAAGAAAGAGAACGTGGTACCAAACCGAGACAAGGGAAACCAACCAATCAAGCCTTCACAAGGGCACCGCATGCATTGCAAGCATATACACACGCGCATCGCCCTTAGATCCGCTTAGACGTCAACCAACATGCCGCTCCTTTTTTTTTTTGGTAGTGCAAGCTCTTCTCGTTCTGTCTACACTAACCACACTGCCTCTGCTCAGACTACGCCTCGCGCTTGCTCGGCGGCTTGTAAGCGCTGGTTGACCCCCCGGCGCTCGTCGGTTTGTATACACCAGCAGCGCCGACACTACCAGGCACTGGCGGCTTGTAGGCGTCCGTAGACAAGTGAGGCGCAGTAGATGGGTTGAAGGCACCGGCAGACGCGCTGCCAGCGGTGGGTGGCTTGTAGGCACCAGCACCACCGCTGCTCGGTGGCTTGTACGCGCCGGCAGACGCGCTGCCAGCGGTGGGTGGCTTGTACGCGCCGGCAGATGGCGCTGCGGTATTCGGCTCTGTCGGCTTGTACGCCTCACCTGTCGAGGCCGGCGGCCGGTACACGCCGGCAGACGCGCTGCCAGCGGTGGGTGGCTTGTACGCGCCGGCAGATGGCGCTGCGGTATTCGGCTCTGTCGGCTTGTACGCCTCACCTGTCGAGGCCGGCGGCCGGTACGCGCCGGCAGACGCGCTGCCAGCGGTGGGTGGCTTGTAGGCACCAGCACCACCGCTGTTCGGTGGCTTGTACGCGCCGGCAGATGGCGCTGCGGTATTCGGCTCCGCCGGCTTGTATGCCTCGCCCAAAGACGAGCTCGGTGGCCTGTATGCACCAGTGCTGGGTGGCTTGTACACACCGCTGCTGCCGGAGGGAGGACGGTACGCGCCCGAAGAGGAGCCGCCAGACACCGGCGGCCTATACCCGCCAGCGCTGCTACATGCAGTTGTCGGCGGTGACGCCAAAGCCGGCGAGGACTCCATCGTGCTGCTGGTCTTGCTCGGCGGGGCGTACTTGTTGCTGTCCGTGACCGCCGTGGTGGAGGTCGGAGATGAGCTGAGCGATTCCTGCGGAGCCGCCGCCGGAGCAGATTCGTCATTTTGCTCCTGAGAGGGCACTGGCGTGGGCTTCTGCTGCTGCGACTGCGAAGATGTCGATTGCGGCTGCTTGCGTGCGTTTCCGAAGGTTTCCTCGAGGGTCGGCAGATTCTCCAGACTCAGCCCCTGCGTGCGCGGCACGAAGCGGTTGCTCGCAGAGGTGGCAGCGCCGCCCTCTCCACCGCCGATAGCGCCTGTCGCATTGCGGTGACCGCGTGCCACAAACTTCGCTACCTTGGTCTCCTTCGGGGAGCTCTCACGTGACTGAGCCTCACTGTCGTCACCACCAGCACCGGCTTTGCTCTCCGCTGCCTCGGCCTCCTTGGCCTTCTGCGCCGCCGCTGCCTGCACTTCTTCCTCACGCTTTGACTCCTGCGACGCCTTTACGGCGTCCCACGTCTTTGTACTGCGCGTGGTGGTTGCAAAGTTGAGACTCACCGAAACCACTGGCGTTGCGACTGCCTTCTCAGAACCCGGAAGCGGTGATGTGGTGCCAGTAGCCGCTGAGGCGTCGCTGCCACCGGTGTTCACTACTGTAATGGGCTTTGCGGCGGCGGTACTTACCCGCGGCACCGTCTCCAGCCCGAAACCGCCAAGCGTTGCATCATCTGCCGACTTCTTGGCCGCCTTCTTCGAGCTCTTCTTGTTGTTTTTGTTGAGGAAAGCGTCCAGGTCCATCAGTGCGAGACAGACAACAGCAGACCAGGAGAGACTCGCTCGGCTGTGGTGCTACACGGAGGGCAGTCAAATGGCCACGTATGCAACGTGCCAGGCCACTCACTACGTATACGTGTGTGCGTGCTGTGCAAGGAGGTTGTCCGGAACGAAAGAGGAGCTGCCGCACCACAAGTTTGATGTGTGTGTATGCGTGTGAAAGAGAGAGAGAGAGACTTTACGTGTGCGTTCCCTACGGAGGCTTGAGGCGTCCAAGGGGGCAGACTGCTGAAGAGAGAAAAAGGGAGAGAGGTGGGGGAGGGGAGGCGGGTGAAGGTGTGCGGTCGTGGTGTTCGCTGCAGAAAACGGTAGACAACCCTTTTGCGCAGGACGTGTGTGTGCGTTTGTGACGGTGGCGGTGGTGGTGGTAGTGGTAGTGGCGGGGCACAACGACGCAGGCACACACACACACACACAAATACAAGCGCAGTGGGGGTCGAAGAAAGACGGCAAGGGAGGGAGGGGGGGGGGAGGAGGTGGGAAGTGGCGATGGGTAGATGATCCACAGGGCCTCAATCTCAGTGAGGGAAGGTGCGAGAGGGATCAGCAAGATGGACAGGAATGAGGAGAGGATGCGCACGGCACGATGACGCAGCACACGGAAGTAAGAGTACCGGCTTCGAAGACCACTACCCCAAGAAAGATGACCCTGAGAGGTACGCTGCTTTCCTGGCCAATTAGTCGGCACGGTAGCCGTCACGTCTGCTTCCGTGGACAGGGAAGGGTGGAGAGGGGACAAGGGGGTGGGATAGAGGAGTCGGTGTGTCGCCGAGTGGGAAGAGTCGCAAGCATGTCAGTGTTCTTCTTGGAGCACGTACTCCCTTCAGAGATGCCTCCATTTGTTTTTATTTATTTTCAAGTCCTCTTGCGCGCGAAAAGACATGAGTGAATGCCACAGGCGCAAAGACGGAAGAGAAAATGTGTGATGAGGACAGTAGTGGTGATGGTGATGGTGGTGGTGGTGGTGGGGACCCTGATGCGTTGGTCATCACGTTTGCTGCATGGCTGTTGTGTCGCAGCCACACAGAGAGTGCCGCGCAACGGTAGAAATTGATATGCCTTGTGGCCATGACCGTCGCTTCCGAAAAGTGGAGAGGCATAAACGAAGCCCGTCTATTGTCCACACACACACACACACCTATGATGCCTGCACGCATGCGTATGTGCTTCCATACACATAAGCGCGAGGGAGTGGTGAGGCACAAGCAAAAAGTGGTTCCACAAAAATCAAAAAAAAAAAAGAAAGAGAGCAGGGGAGCGGAGGGGATGGGGTGCGTGCTGCCAGCACTGCAATCGTTCCCGACGCTGATGGGGCGCTGCTGCACGTTGCTTCCCCTCTCTACCAAGACGCAGGCACCCACTCACCCACACACAACACTGGGACTATACAGTGACGTACTGGCCTACGCACCCACGAAAGGAGAGGAGAAGAGTAGAGGGCTACGAAGGTAGGACAAGATCGTTGGGTGAGTGGACCGGTCGTTGCTGCGAGTGTGTGGTTGGAGGCGTGACGCACCACCTCGGTAGACACACGGAAAAAAAAAAAGAAAAGGAGGTGAGCCACTCTGGATCAAAGAGAGCACTAACTACATCATGATACGCCGCCCAGCAGTGGGGGAGCGTGCAGGGCACAAAGGAGGGGCTGGGCGGGGGGGGGGAGAGGAGAAGGCAGAGACCCCAAAGAGAGAAGTAGAGCCTCCATTCCCTCACCCGGTAAAAGCAAACGAAAATAAAATGCGAGCAGTCACCACACCAGAGAGGCACCGACGCAACACGCACTCGTTGCCTCCCTCCTTTTAAAGGATGCACACACATACACAGACACACACACACACACACACAGACACAGCGATCGCACACGCACATCACTGCGCAAATAAGCCTGACACAGCCAAGGAAACGCACGCGACGAAGACGGTCACTACCACACAGATCCGTGCGCGCATATATGCGCAAGCAACACGAGAAAGCCGACGTGGAAAGAGAGAGAAGTCGTCGAGTGGGAGGGAGCCACATCAATGTCATGACACACATGCTGGTGTCAGAGTCCTTGGCACTCCCCAGGGGCGGGGAGAGAAGAGAGGAGACCCCCTTGTGTGGGCGCGTGCACAACCTCACCAGCGAGACTGCCGTCCCTGTGTGCCTACTTTGAAGTAGCGATAATCACACGACGTGGATGACCCACTTGAGGGTATTTGGGCCCTCGGATACTCGTTTAGCTTCTGGTCAACCGATCAGCGAGGCGTACGCTCCAGCGAGGGTCCCGCCGCCGCCGCCGCCGTTGCGCATGCCACCGCGCTTTTCGCAGCAGAGCCCACGGCCAAGCAGGGGAGATGACGCCTTCAATACCCACGTCAGCAGTCGGATAAAATCACGTCGGTGAGGTCCTCGAAAACATCGATGCAGCCCCCGTCCACACCAGCACCGCCATGGGTGCAAAAGGTTTGGGGATGCGATGTTGTGGAAATCACATCACCGTCACCGGTGATGTACACATATGGGTACTCATCATCGCTATCTTCTCTGGCGAGGAGCGCAGCGGCTGACTGACGGTGCACAGTTTCTCGGACATCCACCTGCGCCGCTCCCTCGACGCTGCCGCCGCCGTTGTTTGCCTGTTGCTGTGGTGGTGGTAACGGCGGTAATGGTGGTAACCGGTAACCCTCATCCATCGCCTTGCTTTTCGTGTTACGCGTGTGGTCTATGCCTTGACTTGCCTTCGTTTTGTTCTTGCTGGGCGCTGACTCGACATTGACGGGGCTGTGACGACGGCGCCACGTCGCCTGGGCCTGAAGCTCCTCGGATGTTCTCGGCGAGTTCGTGGGCTGCCCTGAGGACGTGGGAGTGTCTACCTCTACCTCGATTTCTAACTCTTTAGTGGGGCTGCAGCTGTTGCCCTGCTGGGTGCTTGCACGCGGCTGGTACAGCTTCTTGCAAGCGTACTGTTGCTGAACAGGGCGTTGCTCGCCCCATCTGCCATCATCAGCGCACGCAATCTGGTTCTCCTCGGCACCCTCCTTGAGGGACACGTCGCGCAAAAGCGTTGAAACGCTGCTGCTGCCCTCAAAGGCGGCTCCCTCCGCAGTCAGATAGGTGGCAGTCTGATAGACCGACGGTGGCTCACTCAAGTCACTATCCCACGCAACATCTCGGATGTGGCACCCGCTGCCGCCGTTGTGCAGAGCACTGAACCCCCGGTGTCCACCCGTGGCAAAGGCGATCTTCGGTGCGTCCTTGTGCGAGATGCTTCTCGTGGGCTTCGCTGGGTCCCCTTTATATTTGTTCAATGGAGGACCCCGGATAGGGGCTCTGCTCGAATACTGGTTGCGCTCCGGGAGCTGGGATGGCGGATGCGGAGACCTCTGCCACTGTTCACTCGACAGGGTGCGCCGCGGCAGGTTCTTCGTACTGTGCTGCTGCGGTGACGTCCCCTCTGGTTGTAGTTGACCATTCTCGCGGTGCGCATTACACGACGCACTGGCGGAGCTGGACCTGCGGACATGGGGTCGTACGGTATCAGGGAGACACGTGTTCTCGCAGAGGCCAATGAGAGAGGGTAGAGTGCCACGTGCCTCGTACGGCTTCAGCTGGTGTGCCTCCGGCGAGTAGAGATCTGTTGCTGCGTCATAAGTAGCGGTAGTGTATCTTGTAGTCTCGCCGTCGCCACGGAATCGCCTCCTGTTCGTCTTCGCCGACTGCTTCTTCTTGATATTGGAGGGGCTCAGCATGGGGCTGAGAGCTTTGCCGTCATGACAGTGATCCTCTGCAGAAAAGGGAAGCGCAGTCACGGTTTTCGCACCGCTGGTGCCAGTGCCTTGGCTCAGCTGAGGAAGGTGGAGAGAGGGATCTGGTGGTATCGAATGACACGGTTCTGATGCATGACTTACCGACTTCACATTCTTGTTGCTGATTGCGTCTGCCGCGGCTCGACCGGTCGTCACAGTCGCAAGGGCAGCGCGGAGCGACTCCAGCTCCTCTTGCTGCCGCTCCGCCTCGGCGCGCCAGTAGGCCTCCCTAGCCTGGTGGCTTGCCACTGCCTTCCGCAGCTCTTCTTGCTGTGCTTCGCTGCTCTGCAGCTGTAACTCGTACGTCTTCTCCCTCTCTCGCATCGCACGCAGAAGCTGCTCGCTCAACAGCATACCTTCCTTCAGCTCCGCGATATGGACCGGGTTTGGGGCCTTCTGAAGCTCCTTCTGCATTGCCTTGATCTGCTCGCGCATCTCGCGAATGATGAGGGCTGTCGGCGCCTCGTTCAGCCGCGCGTGGTTCACAATGCCGCGCGCGAGCGTGGCGTAACGCAGCGTCGACTCTGTTTCACTGATATTCGACACGCTGGGCGAGATGTTGGCGCACATCACTGTGAAGCTGTTGCCGCCGAGGTTGTCGGAGAGGACGTACGTCAGAAGGCTCTCCCGGTATGGGATGACGGCACCTTTTTTGACCTTGCCGCCGCCAGTGAGTGCCTGCGGGCCGCAGCTGCCGCAGTTGTTTACCAGCCCCTCCAGCACCCGTCGCAGGGTGGAGAGAGAAGCGTTAATGCTGTTCGCCTCGGTGATGTGCCTACCGGTGGCCTTGGACTGCGTGTTGCGCTCGCTACCCGCCAGATCGACGAGGTTGATCTTGCTGCACATCTCCAGCGCCACTTCGCGCCCCCGCACGCGGCCCCCTGTGTCCTCGCGCTGCGTAATTTGAAACTGAAAAATTGCATGCGAGCGACTTGACTTTGCGTTCATCGTCGTGCTGTACTGCGTGCGCAGCGCATTACCGTGCTGAAGAAACGCCTCGCACTCGGCCCACGTGCTCACAGGCACCGTCGTCAGTCCCTCCACGTAGATACCCTGTGATGGGTGATGGCGCACCTTGAGCGTGCGGAACTCATCGCTCTCCATATCTTTTTTGTCGAAGCGGCTGCGGTAGCGCAACACGGCGTTCTTGGGCCTCTGCTTAAGCAGGTCGCGCACTTGCTCATTGTAGATTTCCATATAGGAAAGCTGCAGCGCCACTGCCGCCGCCCGCGTGGACGGCGAAGCCGCGCCGCCCTCGTCGACCTCGGCGTTGCGCATGGCGACTTGTGAGAGGAGCAGCTGACAGAGCCGTGGGATCAGCCCTGGGTGCTTTGAGGTCCCAATCATGGTGTAGGTTTTGCCGCTTCCTGTCTGGCCGTAGGCAAACATGCACGTGTTGTATCCCTGCAGCGCTGCATCTACCAAGGGGATGGCGAGATGCTCGTAGATAGCAACCTGCTCCGCTTCTGCCTGCCGCTCCTGCTCCGGTGTGCCTGCCGAAAAAAATTGACATGACGCACGATTGGGAAGTGCGTCTTTGGTGGCGTCGCTGAGGACGTCTGGATCACCACCAGAAGCCTGCGTCACCGAGGCGGAGGACATCGCGAGACCCTCTTTGAGACTTGAGTCCAGCTCCACTCTCGGTGTGAAGCTGCTGTAGACGTAGTCGTACGTGAAGGCGTTGCGCACCGGTGCCGTTGCGTTGGTGTCGGACCACCGTCGCTGTCGATCAAGGAGGACTATGGTTCGCCCATTGCTCTCCACCTCCACGACGGGCAGCAGCATACCATCGACGTCGGGTGACGAGTGAGAGACATCGAGACGAGCGCATCTGGGCTCCTGCGGGAGAGCGGCACCAGCGTGCGTTGTGGTCACCAGCGATGCCGCATTCAGAAACTTGTTCTCTGGCCCGAACGGCTGCCTCGAGGCCGAACGACCGCTACCGTTCTTCCCTGCTGTGGCGTCCTCCCGCTCCTCCGCGGTTGCACGCCGCTCCTGCCGCCACTGGTGGACCTCGAACTCGGTGAAGGGGCGAATGCGGGCGGCGACAACGATGCGGAAGCCTGTCGTCATAGGCCGTCTGGCAGAGTCAGCGCACTTGCTTTCCGTGGTGATGAAGCGGGAACTGGGCATCCACGGTAAACTGCCCCGCCGAAGAGGATGGCTTCCATGAGTGCTGGCAATCCTGTTCTCGTTGCTGTCGTACACGGGTCTGCTTGTGCCGCCCACCTCTTTCATCTCGGCTACCACGGCAGTTCGGCTGAGCACAAGTGGAGGCGAGGGAAGGTAGAGCTTTTCTTTAGCAAGACGGTGCTACGATTTGTGTGATGTGTGTGTGCGGCAGGGCATGGCGTGGGTGCGTGTGAGGGCAGGCAGAAGGGAGGAGGAAGGCGCTTGCCAGAGCGACTTTCTGCTTCCTCCCGTTACTCCCCCCTCTGCAAAACTTTCAGCCCAACGCTAACAAGTGTATGGGCGCAAGTGCGGACGACTACGTATGTCGGCAACTGCAGTGTGTGTGTGTGTGTGTGTGTGTGTGTGTGTGTGTGTATGCACGCAAGCACATGCCCCCCCCACGACTTGTGTTTCCGCACAGTTGTACCGCGCATGAAATTTTCCACGGTTTCACACGCCGGCAAAAGTATGCACCAACACAGATGATATGACAGAAAGCGAGATAAAGAGCGAGAGAGAGAGAAAGGCAAAAAAAAAACGGTGTGTGAGGGGTGCTGGACGAGAACGACCTCATGTCCCAGCGGCACACGTGCACATGTACACATGAGCAGCCTGACACAGGTGCCAAGTTGCGTTGCAAGGTGACGTACTCTCAAACACCTCCACCGCCTTCACCCTTGCCGCTTCACATGATGCAAACGAAGTGGCTCGAAGGCGGAAGGGAGAAGGGGGGCGGGGGGGGGTGAGGAGAGGCGAGCCTCGTTGAATGAGCGCCGACTCGAGCCTGCGATTCCGCCCCAAGCCGACACTTTGCCAGAGGAGGACGTGCCTGCTGACCGTGAGAGAGGCATGCGCATGCGCCTTTACCGTGTCAAGGTCGCTGAATTTTTTTTTTTTTTGTTGTTGTTGTTGCGCAGTCGCGTGCGATGCGGGCACGCTTCCGTGAGCATAATCGACCACGGGACTGGACCGTACCACCGCGAGAGGCTTCACCCAACGGAAAAGCACCAGAAAGGGTAACGGCACCCTTTCTCTGGAAGCATCACTCTTGTGCGACTCGTAGTTCCCTTGGTGATGGTGGTAGATGTACATGATGCGACGAGCATGTGCGCGTGCATGGAGCCGAAGACACCAGAGTGAGCGAGGCGCGAGGAGACAGAAACGCACTGTACTCTTGATATGGCGATTGTACCATCTCCCCATCCCTTCGCTTCCCGTTGTTTCTAATCTTCTCTGCACCGTCACCACCGCCAACGCATGTGCACGGGGATGGGGATGTGTGGCGGCGAGCAGAGACGGTTCGGCTTCCCGTCACAAGAGCAGAAACCTCCCCACTTTAATGGTGCCTGCACATTTCACCGCACCTCTCGTCTTCTTTCTCAGCTGCATTGATTTTACATGGTTGATACGGCCTCCGCCGCCGTTGCGGCTGGCTGGTTCGCTGGTTCTGTAGCGCTATCGTCGTGCTTGACGGTGGGTTCTTCTGGCCGCGATTGCGGCTGCTGTTGCGGTTTTTGCATTTGCCGGCGTTGCATTAGTAGGCTACGAGCACTGCCCGCTGCCGGCCTCCAAGAGGCGGTCGCTGCTGCTGAGGCGGTCGCCCTCAACATGACAGAGTTTCGACTCTGGCGCTTCTCAGTGGCATATTTAATGGCCGATGCACGCTGCGCCTGCAATCGACGCGACTGCTGTCGCACAACCGCGGCCTGGCCTTCGGCGATCTGCACCTTGCGCTCCAAGTTCTTCACCGCCTTCTGGAGCTCCACTTCCTCTGCCTTCTGCGCCATGTACTCCTCAATCTTGGGTACCTTGACCGCCTCCTGCTGCGCCTGGAGTGCCATGTGCTTTGACTCTGCCTGCATGGCCTCCGCCGTCGCTGTCGCAATCTCTTTCCCGCAGCGCGACAGGTATTCTGAACGGCTCCTCGCCTCGCGCTTCAGCCGGGTCTGTTCGCTCGCCAGGTCGTTCAGTTGGCCCATGAGGTGGTTCAGCTGCTGCACCGAGCGCGTCGACGTGCCCTTTAGCTCCGCTAGTTCTTTGTTTTTGGCTTCCATGCGCTCGCTAAACTGCTTGTGCTCGATGCGCAGTTGCTCCATGTCCACTGCTTGGAACGCCTCACCTGCCGCTCGACGCTGCCGCACCAGCTGCTGTGCTCGTGCGATATCTTGCTCTGCCGCTTGGCATTGCACCTCCAGTTTGTCGAGGTAGCTCACCTGAGTGCTGTGCCGGCGCTCTAGGTAGCGCAGCAGCTCGTCTGCGGTAGTCACGGCAGCGTCCGCCTTGTTGTCTTCAGCCCTCCCATTTTGCAGTACCTCCCGTTCAAATTGCAGCATCTCGAGGCGGAGCTCCTGCCGACGCTTAACGGCCTCCTCGACGGTAGCGACGAGCATCTCGTGCACGCCCTCTGCCTCCTTAGCGGCTTTCTCTTCCTGTGTATGCAGCCTAGCCGTTTCCTGTCGAAGCAGTACGGCCTTGTCGTCTACCCGCATGAAAGCGTCTACCTCAGCAAGCGAGCGGCGACGGAAGCTGCGGCCACGCCGGCCTGTTCCGCTCGCGCTGCCGATCGTATCCGCCGCGCCGCCGCCACATGTGCGGAGGGTGTCCATGGAAAGCTCATAGTCGCCGCCGAGAGCAAAAACGGTGGTATCTGCTAACAAAGCCACACTTGAGCCGCAAGCGTCGGCCGCATCGACTGGGGTGCCCGTGCATTCTGCGATATTGGAAACGGACGTGGTGACACCACCACCTGGGCGCCGCTGCTGCAGTGCCTGAGCGTGGGCACCAAGCACCTGCGTTTCTTCTTGCAGCGCGGACACCTCGTTTGCGAGCTCCGTGACAGCCGCGTTGATGTCCTCCAGGTCGAACTCCGCGACGCCATCCGCGACGTCATCCGCGAAGACATCGGCAGAGGGGTACGTACGGGTATAAAATGACACAACGATCGAGTTAAAGCCCTCGTCACCAGCACCGATGGCAGTGCCGACGCTTCTGTTGCTCACACTCAATCGTCGATTGCCCCCACTGCTGCTGGCACGACGTGTGCTGTGCAACGAGCAGCTCTTCTCGCTCTCCATTGGCCACTCCGGCTAGGATTTTGCTTGCTGGTGATCACACGAGCGTGATGAACGAGTGATGTGGGCTAGTTGGGTAGATGTATATATATATATATATTCACGTGACAGCAATGGCAGGGATGATTCGTGTATGAGTACGTGTGTAGACATGCAAGAAAGAGAGCGTAAAGCGAGAGGGGCGAATCACCATGAAGAGGGCAATGCACCCGAGCGCGCATCTCTTGCACGCTACACATTTCTGGGCTGACACCCCCAACCCCCGTGTAGAGTCTGGAAGCTGGGGGTGGTGAGGGAGGAGGGGATGTGGTGTTGAAAACCAAGTCATCCCTCGCAGCACAAAAAGAGGCGAAGCCGTAACAGAGCTGAGCCCCGCACCCGTTGAAGTCGCTGGCGCACGCCCCCTCCTTTCCTCCCTCCCTCCCCACCAGAGAGCGGTGGCTGGAGGTGGTGATCTTGCAACGACACGCGAAGAGGCGGCAGATCAGTGGAAGGCCCTCACAGCCACAAGGGGAGGGATAGCCGCTTCGCGAAGTCAACTCGTATTTACTCTTCGCTTTCTTTTTTTTTTTTTGCGCCGTGCCTGTATGGCGTTGGGGTTCCTTGTCTTCCGCCACCCTGACATGCGGCGTCTGCTCGTGCGCTTCGATCTCATCCCTGCACGCAGCACAACTGCACAGAAAAGAGAGAGGGGAGCCCTGCGTGTGTGTGTGTGTGTGTGTGTGTGTGTGCGATGGGAGGGGGTGCCAACACCTTTCCTTCCCATGCATGGTCATACGCAGATCAAGCCGGTCCCGAGGGGAAGGGGAGGCACGAGACGAGAGTCGAAACTAAGTTGGGGTCGGGTGGGTGAGGGAGGAAGCACAAAACAGTGGCCGCCGCAAGCGGAAGACAAGACCCGCGAGCCTCACAAAATGGTAACTCATATGAAATGGGAAGCACAACGCCCTCCTCCCTCCTCTACATACACACAAAGAAAATTGATAGGCGTAGTAGGTCGTAGTAGTACATGAGCCGTTGCACCAACGTCAAGATACACATGAATGTGTACGAATGGTACGCACGCACGCACGCCGGCAAGCCGGCCACAGAGGGATAATACGGGGTGCACCTCACCGACTGAATGGGCGGCGCGCAAGTGCCTCCCCCTTCGAAGTGGTCTTTGCACAAGCACGTGCAACATCAACATGGGAAGATAACCAAATACGGGGGTGACAGTAACAGCGTGGGAGAGGGTGGAACCAACGATCAACAGCGCATAAGCAGCATAGGGGCGACAGCGGGGCAGACGAACAGGAAGGGAAAGAGGGAGAAGAGATGGACAACAATCGGCGGAGAGGGCGCTGGTCTCCTGAGCGCTAGATTGCACGCACGCGTGTGGTTTGGCCTCGCTCTACTGCGGAGGCCCTGGCAACGGCGGGGGCGGCGCACTGCCCGCCTCCGTTTTGCCATCCTCGGCATTCGGGGCTGTCGACGGGGGTGCCACAGATCTGGATTTGAGGGCTCGGATCGGCTCCAGGAAAGGGTGCTGGATCGCCTGCTGGCAGCTCACGCGTTTTCGCGGATCATACTGAAGCAGCTTGCGAATAAAGTCGCAGAAGACTTTGTATGCAGCCTCGTCGTGGCCCGGCTGCCCAGCACGACAGCCGCGCGGGCCTCCCTTGTGCACACCAAGAATTTCCTCAAGAGAGAGCGGCGGGTCGTCGCTGCTACTGCCGGCCACAGCAGCGGCTGCTGCACCTTCACCTTCCACTCGAGGGGCCCGCAGAAAGAAAGGAGAGCCCATGGCGTGACCTGGTGCGCTAGACATCGGAGTGAGTTCCGGTGGGCCATCCTCTGCCGGTGCTGCCCCGGCAGAGGCGCCACCGTGGGCCAACTCGTCGCCGTTTCTGTTGAGGGAGGGATCTGAAGGGCACGTGTAATACAGCTGCGTCCGCTTGGGGCTTGCTGCGATCATGTAGTCTGGAAGTGGGCCGAGAATGGACGTGAAGTACGCTACCATGTCTCCCTCGTTTTTGCCCGGGAAGAGGGGCACCCCCGTGTGCATCTCCACTAGAAAGCAGCCGAGGGACCACCGGTCAATCGCCGTCGTGTAGCCAAGCTCCAGAATGACCTCCGGGCTGCGGTAGTAGCGCGACTGAATGTATTTGGGCATAATGATATCCCCTCCCTTGCCATCGCCAGTGCCGGCGCCTGCAGCCGCTGCGGCAGCGGGCGCCGCATCACCGGTGTTCCCCACACTAGCCGCTTCCTCAGCGGTGGCTGCGGTGTCACCGCTTCTCAGCGCCGTGTCTACAGATGCGGTGTTTAACCCTGTAGTTACGTGGGGTCGTTGCTGCTGCCCTTTGAGGGGGGACAGTGGCACGCTCCCATCATCAACGGTTGGTGTGGACTTGACCCCGCCACTGGCGCCTTCAGCAGCCGAATCCCATGGCAGCCCTGGTGAGCTGCTCGGCGACGTCGGCGGCAGAACCACCTGCGGCGGTGGAGGGCTCCATTTTGGTTGCTGCTGGTAACACGCAGAACCAAAGTCGATGACGCGCACCTCGCTGCGGCTCGGGTCACGCAGTAGCACGTTCTCCGGCTTCAGGTCGCAGTGAATGATGGGCGGCTGATGCTGTTCTAGCACTAGTAGCACCTTGATCATCTGGTAGGCGAACTTTCGGGTGAGGTCTAGACTGACACCGTTGTACTTTGTTAAGGTGATGAGGCGGTAGAGACTGAAGCTGAGAGGCTCAAAGACCAGCACCATGTGACCCTTCCACAAAAAAACTTTGCGCAGCTGCACGACGAGGTTCTGCAGCGCGGGGTCGTTGTTCAGGTGCGCCACCACCTGCGCCTCAAACCAGCCTTGACTCTCAAAGTAGGGACCGCTGCGGATGACCTTGACGGCAACCGCTTCGTTATACTTTTGGTCGATGCAGTGGAGCACGGTGCCGAAGCTGCCCTTGCCGATCACCTCCTTCACGACGTACCGCTCCGCAATTTCTTCACCCGGGTACGGCACATAGTGCCCCGCGGCGTCCTCGTACCGGCGTGCCGCGTACTTGGCCGGCGCCGTCAACAGCAGCTGGCGCTCCTGGTAGAAGCGGGCGTTGATAGCTTCGTAAACAGACATAATATTCTGCGAGAGGGCCACTGTCGGCCGCTCCTCACCGTTGGGGCGCATGAGCCGAACGCTTATCGCGGAAACAAGTGTAAAGCCGCCACTTGTTGCACCCTGAACTTTTTGGGAAGGGGACGCAGCTCTTGCTGTCGCTGCGCTTGCGGCGCCGGATGCCGGAGGCGGTGGCATACTTGAGGCACTGCCGCTTGCTGCAGCGCTGACTCCGCCACTTCCTGCCATCGTTGTTGAGGTAGCAGCAGCGCTGGAGCGTGGCGAGTAGGCTCCACCGTTTCCGCCTCTCCGTGATGGCTGACCGACATGGCTGGAGACGGGCGGGGCGCCGCTACTCGCTAACGGGACGGAGCCTGCAGGTGCTGCTGAAGGCGGCGGTGGTGGCTGGGACCATGACTGGGCTGACGACGTGCTGCCATTGTCTGGCAGGTTCGATGGTGGACTTGCGACTAGACCGGCGGCAGTCTCGGGTACCGAAGAAGCTGCAGGATGTTCCGGGAAGTGAGCTGCCGAAGCATCAGCACGCAGCCGCTGCTGTAGGTGCTGTGCTTGTGGCGTGTGGTGCCGGGGCCCTGGGGAACTGGTGCGGGTACTCCCGCCACCACCACCGCTTCGACCACTACCGCTACGTCGCCGCCGATCACTAAGCCCACCGACCTCACTTGCACCACGCCAGTGAGTGTAGCTGCTGCCAACTGCCATCGCCCCACTTACCACAGCAGTAGCTATGGAGGGATTAGTGGGCAGACTAGCCCCCGCGGTAGACGGTGGCGAGGCGTACTGTGCGCTACTCGGTGAAGAAAAGGAGGTAGTAGAAGGGCCGCTTACTGCCGCGCTCCGTGCCAAGGACGACGACAATGGGAGCTGAAGCTTCTGATGCCGTGACTGCTGCGCGTTGTGGTGATAATGTCGCCCAACCAAATGTGCCGAACCGAGCTGATCGTAGGCGGCACCTCCGTTCGCGCTGCCTGAATGCCGGAATCCGGCGCCGCTGGCCCACGTTTCTACGTGCCTGGGCGCAGTACTGATGCGCGGTGAGGATGCCGCTAATGAAGCGGTCCCCGCGGCGGAGCCGATGGCAGCGGTTCTACCGTCGGATCGGAGTGGAGGCGGTAAAGGAGAGGATGTCGACGATGTGGATTGCTGCGCGTGCCACTGCTGAGCAGAGGGGTGTCGGCCACCTGCACCACTGCCCCCGCTGGAGTTGCTGGCCGCGCCCTGCAGCTGTTGATACGACATCTCGAGAAGCCCAAGAGAGAGAGAAAATGTTAACAGAGAGACCGTGAGAGACGCGGACGCGCACATACAAACAGAGAATGGGAAAACGAAAATTGCCACACGTGTCCTGCGTGCGTGCACCGTCGTAGTACCTTGTATCTACGTGTGTGTGTGTGTGTGTGCGAGCGCGTTCCCTCTTCTCTTTTGCCCACACTGGCGCTTCTTTGGAGGACGTAAACACACATACACACTCACACACCTGCGCACACGCACACGCACGCGACCGCGGCGCTGCGTCTTACTTCTGTGCCGGAGAAATACTTCTAAAGAGTAGAGAGCGAGGGAGGAGGGGTCGGGGGAGTCGATGAAGGCACAAACTACGAGAGTAATACGGACGTGGGGGAGAGACAAAAAGACGGCGCAGCTAAAAGGGAGGGAAAACCACACACACACACACACACGAGAGAGAGAGAGAGAGGGGGGGACGAGAACTCGGGATGTATGAACAGAAAAGAGAATGCGCGCGCACGTGTGTGTGTGTGTGTACTTGTGTAGGTTGATGGAAGCGCTTGCGGTGCCGGCGGCGAGGAAAGTGAAAAGGGAGAGAAGGAGCGCCTGTATGTGTATGTGTATTTGTGGGTGTATGCGGATGTTAATCTAAACCCTCAACGGTACAGAAGTCCAGCGGGTTGAGGGACGTGAGGGGGAAGTCAGGGGGGGGGGGAGGGCAGGGGGAGAAGCAGGGGAGGGGAGGGGAGAAAACTAAATACTTGACTGTATCAAAGAGTCAATAGGCGGGGCACACGCACTTCTTCTCACATCCCTCCTCTCTCTCGCACTTCTTTCTTTGTTGGTCTTCGTCTACTGCGTTTGTGTGTGTGTGCGTGTGTACTGGTGTTGCTGTGCTTTTCTGCGTGTGCAGACGCAACCGTGATTTTAGTGTGGCGAAGGAGGACCGACCTCCCAAGTGCACCCAAGACCCCTGTAACTAGACGCACCAAAAAAAAAAAAAAATGAGGAGGAAGCGTTGTGGGTGGGGGGTGAGGGCGAAGGCGTGCGTCATCACGGCTGTGCCGACCGTGCAAAGCGAGTACACATGTACACACGTGTACACCCAAATAACGATAAGCCATCGAGATCCCGACGCCATTGTGGATTAGAGAAGACACGGATGCAGAGGTAACGAGGGTATAGGGTAGAGAGGAGGAGAGGGAACAGACGTGTGAGCGCGCATTGCACCACTTCTTTGTGTGTGTGTGTGTGTATTTTCTTTCTGTTTCGTTGCCGCTAATCAGCACGAGCAGCACAGATGCGTGGCGGGTGTGTGGAGTCGTATGGGGTTTTTCGTTGCCAGGGAGCGGCGCTTGCCATCACCACCACCCTCCGCTCACGCCACGTAATGCACTTTCTTCTTTGTTTAGTTTTGTTACTTCCGAGCAGGTTGCTTGCCTCTTTCTACCCTTTTATGCAGGGGCCTGATAGGTGGAGGTCGGGGTACATCGCCCTGCGGCTTGCGTGAATGCTGAAGAGGAAAACGACGCGTGTGATTCGTACACACACACGCACACACACACACACACACACACACGCACACACACACACACACACACACATACACACACACACACACACACACACACACACGCACACACACACACACACGCACACACACACACACACACACACACACACACACACACACACACACACACACACACACACACACACGCACACACACACACACACACACACACACACACACGCACACACACACACACACACACACACACACACACACACACACACACACACACACACACACACGCACACACACGCACACACACACCACACACACACACACACACACACACACACACACACACACACACACACACACACACACACACACACACACGCACACACACACACACACGCACACACACACACACACACGCACACACACACACACACACACATGCATACAACGCACTCCCTTTCCAGGCAATGGTGCACAGGGCAAACAGATCCGTGTGAGTGAAAATCTCCATAATCGAAGCGAACGCACGGGCTAGGAGGTACACGGATTTTGCCATCACGCCGCGCGCCCGAGCAGGCAAGATAATAAAATACAGCTGGCGGGGGCACAAAGTGAGGAATACAGTACAGCACGCGAGAGGGAGAGACAGAGAGGGAGTGGACAGGCCATACATACCAGCAACACGCATGAGACACTTTCATTCAGATTACTCATGTTGATGCTTCCGCGTCGCTGCTGCCGTTGCTGCTACCTCTTCATGATAGTAACGCGCTTTCTCCTCTCGGTCGGCCGCCTCCTTCGCCTTCTTCTCCTCGATTGCCTGCATCAGACTATACTGCCGCTGCTGCTCGCGCATCGCCTCCATCGTGAACGCCGGTGAGGAGACGCGACGCATCATGTCTTCCGCCTTTTTGCGTGCCAGGTGGTGCGCGACACGGTCATGACCAGCCACCGAGATGTCTTGGCGATCCACCAGGTTCTGCAGCATCTTCGTTTCACGCCACGCCTCCTCGCCCTTGCCAGTCTTCTTCGCTTGGTTACCCATGCGAGGCCTGCCGAGTGAGCCGTTGGCCTCATGCGCGCCTTTCGCATCGTCACAGACAGTCACAGTGGCCTCGTCGCTGTTATCTTCATCCTTCAGAGGGATCAGCATGCCGAACTCGCGCTCTTTTTTCGGCTGCGTATCCTTGTGCCTTGCCACACCAATGCTTCCTTCACTCGTGTCGCTGTCGGTGCCGTCATCATCGTCGACGCCGGGAACCGCATTACCATACTCCACCAGTGCCACGTGCCTGTCACGACCACGCGCGCTGGCCCGGTCGCCATCCGAGACGCTACGCAGGTGGTGCGCTGCCAGTAAGTACTGCTTGTCGACCGGCACGCGGTTGGCGTACTCGGAACCGAGCAGGAAGCTTTCCATGAAGCTGTCTTGCACGTTGAAGAAGCGTTGCAGCTCCGGATCCTTCAACACCTTGTCCGTCACGTACATTTTCGCCAGTTGCCGCCGCAGGATGGACTCCTCCACGCTGCCACTCGTGATGAGGCGGTAGACACACACCTCTCGCTTCTGACCAATACGCCAGGCTCTCTCGCGTGCCTGCACATCTGTGATGGGGTTCCAGTCCGGGTCGAAGATTACGACACGGTCAGCGCCGATGAGGTTGACGCCAATGCCGCCGACACGCGTTGTCAGCAAGGCGAGAAAGATGGAGTCGTCTTCGTTGAAGCGGTCCATCAGCTCCTGCCGATGGTGGCTACTCGTCGCCCCATCCATGCGGACGTAGCGGTAGGCTTGCTGCTCGCACATGTTCTCGATGATATCAAGCATCATGCGGGTCTGCGAGAAGACGAGGACGCGGTGCCCAAACGACTGCCACTCTTTCAGCATCATGAGCAGTGCGCTCAGCTTCCCGCTGCCAAAGAAGTCCACGGGGTTGTTGCTGCGAAAAGAACGGTGCTGACGGGGTCGTGACGCCGAAGTGGACGACAGCGTCGTTGCCGCGCCACGACCTAGCATCACGCGGTCTTCCTCGTCTGCCCCTCGCTGCACGGCGTAGATGTCGGTATGGTTGCAGATTTGCCGCAGCTGGTTCATAAGCCGGAAAGACTCCAGCCGCACCCCGCTGTTGTGGCGGCGAGACGCCATGTTCGCCCGCGGCCCTGCTACGTGCAGGGAGCCAGCGCTATCACGCCCGTCGCGGTCAAGGCCACCGTTGCGTGAGCCGTACATCACCGTCTGCGCAAACAGTAGCTGCACCGCTGGCGAGGTCAGCACCTGTAGGTACTGGTCGAGCTGCTTGTCCGTGAGCGGCACTCGCAGTACGCGCTCGTACTTTGGCGGCAGAGACATGCTCACCTGGCGCTTCAGCCGGCGAAGCAGGTACGGGGCGATGTGGGTCTGCAGTACCTTAGCACACTCAACGGCTGTTGCCAGCGACAACGGACTCGCACGTATGTTGCGGCTCTGCGCTATTGGGGTCTCAAACTCGTCGATGAAGCAATTCATAGTGCCGAGAAGGCCGGGGCGCACAAAGTCGAACAAGCACCACAGTTCCTTCAGCGAGTTCTGGATGGGGCTTCCGCTCAAGATCAAGCGGTGCGGTGTTGTGAACGACTTCGCTGCGAGAGTCGTGCCAGCCTCCGGGTTGCTAATCTTGTGTCCCTCGTCCAGGATGATGTACTGGAAGCCCGTGCGATGTAGCAGACTGCAGTGCAAGCGCATCGCCGCGTACGTTGTGATGACTACGGCTGGCGTACCTTGAGTTGACTGCAACAGCGAGTCGCGCGTCGTGTCGCTGCCGCTGCTTTCGTGCATGACACAAGAGCGCACGTAGGGAGCCCAGCGGTGCAGCTCCGCCAGCCACTGGCGAAGAACGGTCACCGGTGCCACAATGAGTACCGGCCCGCGCAGCAAGCCGGAGTGGTGCAGTGCGTTGATCATCACTGCCACCTGGATCGTCTTGCCAAGGCCCATCTCATCGCCGAGGATACCACCCGTGCGACGGGAGTGCAGGGTGAGAAGCCATAGCAGTCCCTCTTGTTGGTAATCCAGTAGGCGGTTGTAGATGGCGGCATCCATGCGCACGCCCGGCAGCAGCGTCACCTCCTCCATCTCCCATACCAGTTCCTCCATCTCCGTGACGGCCGCCGACGATGCTGAGCCGGCGCGCCCTCGCTGCTGCTGCTGCTGAGAGCTCTGAGACACGGACGATGTGGCCCTTTCGCCACAGTGAGTGTAGCCACCAGTGAGCTGTGTGGAGACCCGGCTTACCACTGCCGCCACCGCCGCGTCATCATCATCCTCCATGAGTGCATCTACATCAATCACATCGCACACCACTTTCTCTTCCTCTGTATCCACAGTCACACTTGCCCTCGGCAAGCGAGAGACACGCTCGCCGCACTCAGCTTCTTTCTTCGCGACTGGAGCCTTGGCTACAGCTGCGGCTGCTGGCGTGGATGCCCCGGCAGCATCACAACCGCCAGACTCTTGCTTCACCTGATTCACATGGCGGTCTTGCTCGGCTTCCGTTTTAACGCGCACCTCGGTCAGCTTTTCGAGGGAGACCGATAACGACTCTGAAGGCGAGTCACCATGACTGCTCACGGCAACCAGTCGACGTTGCTGATTCGCCACCGACTCCAATCGCTGTCGCTTGATGATACGCTCAACATAGTGTTCCATTTCCGAGTCGTCCTGATAGCGGCGCTGTTTCGAACGGATGTCCGCGCGGGAGACTTGCACCCGGCTCAGCGAGGGCAGCACTTCACCACCGCTATAGTCGCTCTGCGTGATACCCTTGAGGTGAGTCGGCACTCGATACAGCACGCGTTTCGCAGTCGCGACTGTTGGCGAGGATGCTGAAAGGCTGCCTCCCGTCAGAGCACCACGGAATCCCGCGCCGTTAGTGATGGTGCCGTTGCTGCTGCTGCTGCTGCCGTTGGCAGGCGCGCCTTCATTCATGCTTGTGCTTGCTCGTGGCAGCATAGTGGAAGATGATGACGCGAGGGGTAGAGGCCGGCCTGTGGCGCTTCTTGAATGCACGACAACTGTGGTGTCGCCTGCCTTCGGATGCGCTGCTGCCCGAGCCGAAGCTGCCGCGCGCTCTGCCTCTGCCTCCTCCCGCTCGAGCCGTTTCGCGTCTGCAAGCCGGGCAGCTTGGCGTTGGTCGACTTCTTTTTGAACTTTCTGCAGTGCTGCGTCAGCGCGCTTCAGATCGCGCTCCGCTGCGTTGAGCTGGAAGCGGATGTCCGATACCCGCCGTGGTGACGGCGTCACCGGGTCCAATGGTTTCCTGTGCTGCGGATCACCCAGCAACCCAGACGATTCCTGTGCAGCCATCAACTGAGCCTCGCTCAACTCTAGTTGCAGCTCTCTCACAGCGTGTTCCGCCTTTTCCAGCTCGCGCCAGCTCTTCCTGAGCCGCTCTTCATCCTCAAGCGCTTCTCGCGAGGACTGGGCGACTACGCGCGCCGCCACGTCCATGCGCATCTCTTCCTCATCTTGGAAGGCGCCAAACTGTTGCTGCAACAACACGAGATCGTCAGCCATGCTGCTGCGAAGTGCACGTGGTTGCGCGTGCAGAGCGGTCAGCAAAGCCGCTCACGATGTTGGGTGTGTGCGTAATCGCGTAGAGTGAGTCGTCTTTTTCCAATGGCCGTCCAGCATCCACTCACTCATACACACACACACGTATATATATATATATACATATATATACATATATACATATATATACATATATACATATATATATATATAGGCGCGTGAACGTGCCCCCGATACACCACCTTTCTCGTTCTAGGGAACGCGCAGTGGTGAGATCAATGTGTGTCGGGAGAATGGCAAATAAAAAGAAAAAGCTGCACGAAGAGGAGGAGGCAGGCGAGGAGGTACACAAGGACGCAGCCCATACAGTCTTCGGCTTACCCGCCTCTTGCGCACCTTGTACGGCGTCATCGGGCACCCAGCATGCATGACCGTATATATATATATATATAATGTAGGGAGACAACGAAGAAGCCATAGGAAGAACGAGGAGGAGTGAAACTAGTGAGTGTCTGATACCTTTGCATCGACGGCGCGTCGCCTGTGGGGCTTGAGATGCGAAGCTTCCTCTGCGGGACACAACCGTGCTTCTCATGGCGTCGGAGTGTCCATATGGGTGAGCGTGTTTGAGTGCTCCCGCGCGTGTCTTCTGCGTGGTGGTCGCATTCCTCATGAAGGCAACGAGAAAACGATGCGGAGCTGGTAGGCACACGCACGCACGCACGCACGGAGATGCCTCAATCACATTTGACAAGTCACTTCACATGCGTGACGAGAGCCCTTCTTATATACATATATATATATATATATACCTATATATATATAGGTATACTTGTGCTGTCGTTGTGGGGTTCAACATCGTTTCTTTCCTCCGGAAACACAGAAGTAGTCGGGGAATAACGTAGGGCCACGATGAGGTGGTGGTGCGTGGCGGTGACGTGAGGACGTACGGGGGAGTCCCTCCTTCTCTCTCTCTTGCGGCGTCCTTCTTTTCTTCCTTCGCTCAGTGCCCACATGCTTGAGGCCTTCGCTACTCGTTTGCGTGAGAGTGGCGTCGTTGCCGACCCCTAATTCACGTCTGACTTTTCCCTTCACACACACACACACACACACGCCTCCCAAAACGGGAAGGAAAAGGGCAGGGCAAGGGAGGCGTACACGCGGAGAAGGGGAAGCGAAGAAGGCGCGAACACAGGAGGAGGAGGAAGAGGAAGGGGCAACAGGGGGTGTAGGGGGTGGGGGAGCGGATGCAAGACTCCAACGGACATGGCCAACCGCACCACCAAACGAAAAAAAAATAAAATAAATAAAATAAATAAATGAAGAGACAGGGAAGGAAGAAAGGAGTACATGATCCACACGTGATGAACGCTTACTTGCACCGTTTCCGCTCTGCGCATACACATCTACAAAACACGCACATACACAAGGACTATGAGGAGGGTGAGGAGGAAGCAAAGGGGGGGGGACCTCAAGAAGAGGAAGCCATCCACTCGGGCCCATTGCGTTTGTTGTCTACAGGGTCTGTGATCAGATGCGCTACGGAACCCTGTCCTTCCCGCCTCCTCCTCAGCTCTTTCCCTTTGCATGCGATGCAGGCCGCGTTCGTGTGAGTCTCACAGGCGCCCACGGCAAGCAAGGAGAGTGCCTTGAATTCTTTCCCAAGAAGGCTTGGAGAGAGAGAGAGGGAAAGGCCGAGAGGAGGGAGGGGTCAGGCGGGGGCGGCAGATCTGTCACGCATCCCACCCACCCACCCACTCACACCCACACACAGACAGAGAAACACGCACGTGGATACAAAGAAACACAAAAAAACGTGCGCGAGCAGCCACCGTACACACACACACACACACACACACGCGTGCGCTGCATCTGGAAAGGGGATACGGTGATTGGTGAGGCGAGAGTGTGTGTGTGTGTGGGGGGGGAGAGCCCTATAGGCGCAGGAGGGAGGGTGTGTGGGGCGTTGTCTGATAGGATCCAGAAGGAGAAAGAGAACAAGCGACAAATAACGGGAGAGAAAAAGCGTGCGTCTGTGGGTGGTCAACACACCCGCAGACACAGAGGCAGAAACAAACAAACAAAAAAAAGAAACAAGAAAGATGCGGATGCGGGAGATGGTGGTGATGGGGAGAAGAGGCGGCGTGAGTGAGCGCAGCTAGCCGACAAGCACGCAAACACACACAGACACGCACGCGCACACACATATATACAGGCATGCTCGGTATAAAAAGATGGGAACATGTGCATGCGGAGACAAAGTGCAGGGCGGCAGAAGGACGGCGAGTGAGTCTGCGGCACACCACCACACGTCAAAGAAAAACACTCGGCTCTCCGCTACCTGTGCATTGTCGTACGCTCGACCTTTCGGGGGAGGGGGTCTGCTTCTCTTCCTCCCCAACTTGCCTGGACAAGGTGCGAGACCAAAGAAAGGAGGGGAGGATACAACGAAGTCGACGAGTACTCCTCACACAAGCATCATGTGAATGTCAATGCGCACGCCTCTACTCCCAATCTCTACATTCTGCGACGGCCTCGCGGTGCCAACTCAAAGCTGTGCCTTATGCCTTTGCAATCGGGTTGGCCTCAAAGCTGATCTTGAAGCCGTTCGGCTCTCCCTCGATGAACATCTCTGTCGTCGTTGGCGCAATCTCCAGCTCGCACTTGAACTCACCAGTCTCTTCGTCCTTCTGCATTTTTGTTTTGCCGATGGCCGTGATCTTGCTGTCCTTGCCGAACGCGACCTTCACCACCATCTGGTAGTTCGTGGTGTCGTTGTAGAAGGCCCACTTGTGCTCCTCGTCGTTCATGATGCGGAACAACAGCCCGTTGCCGTTGTCCTTGAAGCACTTCACGACGGTGTTGCCACTGTAGGCGGGCTGGCCGTTCTCGTACTTGATGTCGGACATGATTGTGCAGAGTACCGGGGAGAGGGAGGGCGATGGGTGGGAGCGTGTGCAGCAAAGATATCGGTGATAGCGGGAAAAATGCTGAGGAAAAGTAGCGGATATGGTTTATGCTATTTGAGGAGAGTGACTGAGAGGGACCGGACACGACGAAAGAATGAGTTTTACGAGCACGTGCGTGCGCAGGGCATCGGCAGACCAGCAGAGGAAAGAGGGAAAAGGGAGGAGGCGGAGAGAGAGAAGTGTATGTGTGTGAACGTTTTAAAAGTGTGCCGTACGTGTCTGATGGGCCACCTCAAGCCCACCTGCACGAACTGTGCAGGAGGCAGTAGGATCAAATAGCAGCAGTAGTCCTCGGCTGCCCTGCGTGCCCCCCCCGCATCATAGAGTTACACGGCAGAGTATCGGGGAAGGTCTCCTTCAAGCAAGCGTTCGGAGAGACCGAAGGATGTTAGCTAGACCCTCAAGGAAATAAGAGGAGCCACCAACAGCGTGTGGGTAGTGCGGCATGCGCACCGCCACCTAAAGCGAACGAAGAAACAGAGAGAGAGGGCACGCCATGCTAGAAGCAGCCCTCCACTTCGTGTTTGTTCTGCTCTGCACCCTCCCCCCATGTCGCATGACGATTTCCTTGCCCGTGTGTGTGTGTGTGTGTGTGTGTTGCTCCGTGTTTGTCTCTACATGTCTTGCTTGCGAGAGAAGTGATGGGGGAGGGAGGGAAATCCAGAAAGAGGTGAAAAGCGTCCGCGGCGGGTGGGGGGGCGAAGAACACGTGCCTGTGTGTGCGGGTGTGTGTAGGAGAGAGAGAGAGAGACAGCGGGACTCTCTCCGCTCTCATGTATGGAGCGCACTCCTTGCCTCCGAAAGCCTCTCACTCCCTTCGTCTTCTCATTTTTCGTTTTCGCATGCACTCGTGCATCAGCATCTGGAGTGTCACCCGCATACGCACATACACACACACACGTCGTTATCGCTTCCCTCGCACGCACACATCCACACATGCTAGTAGCGCTGACATTGACGGGCACGTCTTAGCACCGCCCGGCTCGCATGGAGGCACCGTCACCCGCACGCACGCACGTACCCTCTCTACGCTCACCCATCCGGCAACTCTCTTCAACTCCCCCCCTTCCCCTCCTCTTTCCTCATCCAAAGTTTCGACGAACCATGCGTTTTCGCTCGCTCGTTTCCTTATCTCCCCTCCTCCCCTCCCCCCTCTCTCTCTCTCCCCTCACAACCGCCCGCTTACTTGTTTGCTTGAGGGTTTTTCCGTTTGTCTTTTCATAAGCCGTGTCCCCGTGTGCTCGCAACTTGAAGCCGTTGTTCGTCTTCCTCCCCTGCACACCACAACGTACACACGATGAGAGGCACAGGGTCAAGTACAATACGAATACATGCGCGTCTGCGTGTGTTGTCATGTGCCGTCGGTGCACCTGCTGGAGAAGGTGTGGGGCACAGAGCACGAGAAGGAGAAGGAAGGCCGGGAAGGAGGGGAAAAATAAAGGAAGAAAAGAGAGAAAGGGCGACAATCATCGGAACAGCGTACCACCGACGCGATGAGGGCGTGCGGCAACAGCGAGAGGGGTGGGGGGCAGAAGGACAGGGAAGGGGGTGTGCTCCAACATCAGAAGCCCATACACACCCACACGTACACCCATCCATCACCACCGACACCGCCCCAGTCCCGCTTGGCAATGACAAAAAAAAAAAAAAAAAACAGTAAATAAACGATGAAGAACAGACCACATGGCAGTGAGGATGTGCCTGTGCGTACGAGAGAGAGAGAGAAGGCGCTACACAGAGGCGCATGTACACACACGCTCCCACAGACACAGACACACATATATATATACAATATAGATATCTATCTATATCTATATATAGATAGATAGATAGATAAATATAGAGAGAGACGGGAGAGAAGAATGTAGACATACAACGACACACGACACACGCGAGGGATGGGAAGCGGCACACATGCGCACACGGAACATCAAAAAAAGAAGATCCGGTGCTTACCAGTGAAAGAAAACGGCACAACTACGAGGAGAACAAGGGGATGGGCAGATCGCGCCTCATCGGTGGGCTCATGACACCTCCTCTTTACCATCGCAGTGCCCACCACAGCGCCGCATAACAGACACGCACGCGAGAGCCTAACGGAGTGGAGAAACAGGCCGTCCCGCCAGGAACGTGCGTTTAACGGCATGCGTGTCGCTGGGGTACGCCCATGAAGAGGACAACCAGCAAGGGAACAAGGCGAAAGGGGGTAGAGGCTATGGAAAGAGAGAGAGACGGCGTTGGCCACTTCGGAGACAGTGAAGCCGCTGTTGCTGCTGTGCACTCTGAACGTGTGCGACCTATATATATATATATATATACGCCACCGCCGCTACCGGTCCTCTGCCTCACCTCTAGCCCTCCCCTGTTTTTTTCCTTGTGCGCATTCTGCTTTCGCTTCTGCATGGCGTCGTTGTGTACGTGCGAGTGCGCGCACGCCTCTACTCCCTATCTCTACATTCTGCGACGGCCTCGCGGTGCCAACTCAAAGCTGTGCCTTATGCCTTTGCAATCGGGTTGGCCTCAAAGCTGATCTTGAAGCCGTTCGGCTCTCCCTCGATGAACATCTCTGTCGTCGTTGGCGCAATCTCCAGCTCGCACTTGAACTCACCAGTCTCTTCGTCCTTCTGCATTTTTGTTTTGCCGATGGCCGTGATCTTGCTGTCCTTGCCGAACGCGACCTTCACCACCATCTGGTAGTTCGTGGTGTCGTTGTAGAAGGCCCACTTGTGCTCCTCGTCGTTCATGATGCGGAACAACAGCCCGTTGCCGTTGTCCTTGAAGCACTTCACGACGGTGTTGCCGCTGTAGGCGGGCTGGCTGTTCTCGTACTTGATGTCGGACATGATTGTGCAGAGTACCGGGGAGAGGGAGGGCGATGGGTAGGAGCGTGTGCAGCGGAGATATCGGTGATAGCGGGAAAAATGCTGAGGAAAAGTAGCGATGCTTGTTGTTGAAATTTCTATTTTACGTACGTGTTGTTCAGCGAGCAGTTGCGAACAAAGTGGAGCAGGAAGATGAAGCCAAAATTCAGTAGGAAGGGGCGGCACGGTGCTGTGCTGGCATGCAGGGGTTACGCAACGACCAGAAGCAGGTCGGCATGTCCATCATAAATTGTGCAGACAACTCCCCTGGGATACATAGAGCAGGAAGGGTCGAGAAAGCGAGTGACGAGAGACCTGAGGGATGTCCATGTATGTGTGTGTTTGTGTGTGTGGAGACCTCGATGCACAGCTCTTATCACCACCGCCGACACTTTTTCTGATTGATATTGTTGACGGAAGCACGCGTGCTTTCAGTGCCTCCTGTGAAGGTTGCGCGAGGGCTTCCGTGCTGAACTGTGCACATGTAGCGTGCGCAAGATAGGGGAAAGGCAGCATGGCAGATTCAGAGTTGCGTGTGTGAAAAGCTTTCTGTACAAGCGAGAGACAACAACGTGTGCGCGTGTGTAAGCGGGCGAGCGCGGGAGGAAAGGAACCACGCATGCGACTCGGACACTGGCATACAAGCAGTACGTCATTCTCCTTCTCACGACTACGTCCACCACCGCCTCCTACTGCCAACACACGTGCCCCTCCCCGTGCCACAGGGAGAGGGGGAGAGTGGCGAACGCTTCCGGCAACTTGCTGATGCGGGCGCAGACCTCCTTAGGGTTCGCGCGAAACCCCCTGCGCCTCCTCGTCACATTCTTCGCTGACCTTCTTCAAACCTTCCAGAACGTGCTCCAGCCGCGTTGCGAAGCGTTGTAGCAGCTTGTTCTGCGTGTAGGCGACACGAATGGCGTCGACAAGCGACTGCGCAGTCGGATTCACCTCCATCAACGCAGACGTGTCCTCGTAGAGGTAGCGTTCCAGCTCCTGCTCCACCTCACGATGCAGTCGTGGCACAGTAGACGGAAGGGAAAGAAGGACGGCCTCATCAGTGTGACTTACAACGCGATTGCAGACACCCGTCATGCTCACCTTTCGCAGTTGCTGATACTCCTCCTCGGTGAGGATGGGGGCAAGCAGATCCGGATTCAGGGACTGTGCTGCCGCCGCCGTGTCGCCGGTCACTGGTGCCTGCTCTTGTTGTGACACGGATGACGGCGATGGAAAGGCGGACGTCGACCAATTCTTTGCGCCGGTGTTCCCTCGAACCCGCGCATCGACTGTGCACACCTCTTCCTCCTCAAGGGGGTTGGTGAGGGTGTGCGGCAGTGCGGGCGGTGCGGGGAGTAGCCAACCAGCCTGCACCACACCGCGCAGCCGAGCACAGCGAAAGGGCAACACGTCCGTGATGTAAGCCTGCAAGGCTGCATATGTGGCATCTGCTGGAAGTTGCAATGCTTGACTGTGAGCCGCCCCAGCGCCAACGGAGCGGTGCGGCTGTGATGATGATGATGACGGTCTTGGAGAAGACGACGACGTTGAATGTCGCGGCCGCTGCTTTTGTGTGGATTTCATCGTCGTACTCCCTTCACCCCCCTCACCTGCGACGCTGCCCTCGCGGCCATCCTCGTCGTCGCTGAACCCGCTGCCTGTAGCGGACTGGGCTGATGCCTCGCTGTCGGCTCCCTTGTCGTCGCCGTCGTTGAGCTGCTCGAGGGCGTCTGCAGCGGCACTCTCTCGAGCGCTCTTGGGCACTGCTACACGGCCTTTTCGCTTGCCGCTTGTAACGACTCCCTGTGCTGTCGCACTATGTGCACGTTTATGCGATCCCTTCACCATCACAGCGGACCGAGACGGGTGCCGTAAAGGCGAGGCCGGACCAGCAGATGCCAGTGGTGGCGCGGAACCTATCGGTCCGATCACCTCCGCCGCTGCTTTGCGCACCGTAACCTCGGCTGCTCGCCACGCTGCCGGATCCACACTTGACAGCAGCTGCAGCTGCACTGTGAAGGCGCTCCGTGAAGGGCGCGCCAGCAGACGTGAACAGGAAGAAGTTCTCCCACGGTGTATGCCTTCCTCCGTGAGGGATGCGGGGCCCGTCGAATCCCCTGCCTCCATTTCCTTCCACACCGGCGCTTCCGTCATGCCGGCTTCCTCACCGCGGCTGTAAAAGGCAAATACAGCGCGCTGCAGTGCCAACGCGGCGCTCGTTGCCAAGGCGAGGTAGCGGTTGGCTGCCTGCTGGTAGGGTACATTTGCCTGCTGTTCTCGCTGGAGTAGTCGTGCGATGCAGGCGCGTCGTCGCACTTCAGCGTCGTGCGCGAACCAGATGTTCGGCGTTGCAAGCGCTGTGAGCCGCTCCTGAGCAGTGGCTGTAGACTCCGCTGGCGGTGGTGAAAGAGGGACACACGATATAAGTGACTCCGATTCCCCGCATACCTTAGCGGCAACAGCGGTGGAAGGGCCGTGCAACGATGGCGGGATCGGCGGCTGCGACGGCAGCAACGACGCCGAGCACCCACCGTCCTGATCTTTATCAGTGCTCGATACCTGCTGCGATGGTGGAGGGGACGCACCGACGCCATCTGCCGGTACCGCGGCTGCTGTGTGGAGAAGGGCATAGCGGTCAAATGAGGCAACGAACGGATGCACGTGACGTGACGCCGCTGTTGTTGAAGCGCCTCTAGCGACAGCGCTGCTTCCCTCCTCGAAAGTGGCCCCCATCCCTTTTCTTCCACTCCCACGAGTGGCACGCGCAGTACACGAAGGTGTAGGGGACGACTCTCCCAGCAGGTGTAGCTGCTGTGACTGAATAGCGTCCAGCAGCTGCTGTCGCCGCTGTTGCAGAACTCCAGCAGTGACGCGATGGTACTCTGCACATACCTCCACCACGGACGGCACCCACCGCTCACCTTTGCCTCGATCTTGCGCATCCACGCCCTCTGACCACTGCCAGCGATCCACAACCACGACAGGATTCCCAAACCGTGCCCACAGCTGCACCAGGTAGCAGGACGAAGCGTATGTGAAGCGTGTCGATGGAGGGGGTGGTAGAATAATTGCATCGTACTCGTTCTCGGTGAAGGTGAAGAATGCCAGTGACAGCGACGAAGGCGATGCTGACTTGCCTGATGCCGCAAACGGTGAGGAGCAGCCACAGCCGTGGATGGTGCTCTCGTCGCGTGTGCCCTCCACTTCTGTGCGCACCAGAACGTTGGAGGAGGCAGCGGACGCAAAGGCTGGCAAGGACGCAGTGGAGCGTGTGCTGTCAAGGCACATGCGCAGCCCAGTGGCGTACATGCAGTCTGTATCAGTTTGCTCCACGCCTGTCAGCAGCGGTGCGGCCTGCACTCGAGCAGGTTGCATGGCTGGTTCCGACCATACCGCATGCGCCAGGGCGTTCACCTGCGCCACGTGGTCTGCGCGCTCCCAACGTTGCCCGACACTCCAGTTCGCCGGCGGGTACGTCGACGAGGTTGACGGCCCTATAGTTCGGTGCGTTGCCTCTATGAGTCGCCAGGAGCGACGGATGTGCGGTGCTGAGATTGCTCCACTGCCACCGACGCTGCTGTGACTGGAACCCACCGCACCTCCACGCGTCGCAGATGACGATGACGCACCCCAGCATAGCACGGCGTCTTGCAGAGCCGTGGCGACCGCCGACATCGACAGCGCAGCATTCATAGGGGTCGGTGATGTCAAGCCTGTGACCGGCAGCGTTCCCTGCCCGAACATGTCCGGCAGACGCGAGGGGGTACCACCTCCGACCCTGTAGTCGGTGGTCGATACGCCCCCAGAAGATAAACGCAGCTGTGGCAATGCGGCGCCGTCGCGTAGCGCAAAACGGCGCTGGTCCTCGAGAAGCGACTGCACCTGGGCCCTGCTGGCGCGGCGCCCACCCGGGGGAGGGTTCGCCGCAGCACTCGCCGTGGTGGGTTTGGGGTGACCAGTTCGAAAAGTTTCAGACGCCTGCGCGTCCCCTTTCAGCTCGGTCGCTAAGAGTGAGGCAGCCACATCGTTGCTGCCGCGCTCCATGACTCCGACCCTCTCGTACCAGGAGCCAGCGCTGCTGCTGGAGGGGGAAGGATGCAAGAAGGAAGAGCGAGAGGGTAAGGGTAGTGTGTACGGCTCGGCCAACGCTTCACCAGTAGCGTCGAGGAGGCTTGTATGTATGTGTGTGCGTGGGGGAGGGTAGAGAGATACCCGAAGAGAGAGAGAGAGAGACACGGGGGCAGAAAGTTGCACGCAGGGAAGCGAAAGAGAGAGGTGAGAAGAGGAGATGCACACAACTAGACTCATTCGCTGTGTGGAGGCTCGTGCGTGTGCGCGCCTGCGGCCCGTGTTCCCTTCTTTCCCTCATTAGCGTACATCGGACGACCTGTTAGAAGCTGCGCATTACACCAGAGCAGCTTTAAGTAATAAAGAACAACAAAACAGCTCTACGCTCCGTGACCGGCACATGCAGCTACAATATGGTGTTGACAAAGCCTCTCCGATCAGGTCGCACATGACGACAGCAAAGGCTGCAGAGGGAAGGGAAGGGGGGAGGCGTCGGAATCAATAGAGGACCAGCTCAACCAACGCACACACGGCTGCCTGGAAGCTGAGCCGCGTGCACGCCAGTGCTCGGTCTCTTGCCTACATGTCTTTCTGAAAAAGGCACCGAGCGTCCTCCTCCTCCATCCCTTTCGCTTTTCCCCATTGCGTTTAATATGCCGTCGCCTCCCAGCACATCACCATCACTACCGCCACACCTGCCGCTACACTGCCGGGCACCATATCCAGGGTACACATGCACAGCCCTTCGTTGTCCTCCTACCTTGTTAGCACACCACGACACCCTCATGACACATACGCACAATGCAGCACAGAGCCAGGGCGGCAGTAGACAACACACAAGATGCCCGAGAGAGCCCGCCTACCACCAGAAAGCCACGATGAGTGTGGGTGGTGGGGTAGGAAAAACACGCGTACGCACGGCAGGGGCAGTTCGCAGCGCTTGAAGAGCCACACGAAGGCCATGACGGCAATCCTTGTTCCAGGCTCCGATTTCAATGGCACAAACGTCACACCTCCCTCGGGCGCTTCGCCATGCGCACAGTGCTACGATGAACCAGCTGCGCCTGCACCAACGCAGGCGTGCTCTCCTCGGTGCGCAGCCGATTGGGCAAAAGGCGCCGCACAGGGCGCCGACCGAGACACATCGCCTCCATCACGGTCCCAGCGCTGTGCGATAAGTGAGCCTTGTCGGACTCTGGGCCGGCGTCGGATACGGCAGCGGCTGCCTGTAAGAGGGGATCGATGTCTGCGTCACCGCCGTCGGAAAACACATTTGAATCAGCGCAGTTCGTGAAGGTAATCCGCTGCGCGTCGTAGTACGCCTTGAATCGCTCCACGAACACGTCCTCTGCGCTCTTGGAAGTGCCAACACCGTCGCCGGCCGCTACACCGCCGGCCGCGACGCTGGCTGATGTCGTACTATCATTATTCTTCCTCGTGCTGCTGGGGTCTCCTGCCTGCGCCTTGACGTAGTCCTCTGCCTTGCTCGCCCGCTCCTTGTCATCCGTAATCCACAGGCCGCAAGACTCCAGCAGGTTGCCCTTCCGCTCCAAACGCCGCTCGTTCGCAATACCGCGACGGCGGTTGCGCGTGTTTGTCTCGCTGTTGCGCTTTGTTATGTCGGCGAGCCGGTTCAGAGAGGCGCTGCGCGACTTCTCGCTGATGTACTGGTAGAAGGCCTCCTCGGCCTCGCGGAGCTGCGACAGATGCCGGGAGAGCTCCATCGGGGATCCAGGTGGCAGGCTTGCCTGCGTCTGCGTCTGCGTCTCGGGCGGTGGTGCTTTCGAGGCGGACAGCGGGGAGAGGGACGCTGACGCACCGTCGCCGAGGATGAGTACGGCAGACGGGTCGCTAGCAGGGAGATGCTGATTCAAGGCGAGTGGAGCAGTTGCATGCTGCTGCTGCTGCTGCTGCTGATGGGCACGCAACACGCTTCGTGGCAGAAATGGTGAGAGCGGTGTATCCATCGCAGGGGTAGCCGTAGATTGTGATGATGGCGCGACTACAGAGAGGGTCGAGCGTTGTGTCTGCGTCATAGCACAGACGTCACCATTTCCTGTGGGTGTGCTAGATACTGGCTCCTGGGTCAGGTCCACCTCGGTCGCCTGTGACGCGTTCAGACTCTTCGTCGCAGCACCCGCAGATGAGGACGACAAGAGCGCCTGCCTTTGGTGTTGTTGCTGCTGCTGCTGCTGCCTGCACTCTTCCACACGGTGGTGCTGAATGTAGGTGACGGTGCGCACAGGTGCCGTCGCCACACCAATCGTGCCGTAGCGCTGCCGCAGCATCTTCGACGCTTCAATTTCCTCCTCCGTCCACTCATGATGCGCCAGGTGCTGCTTCTTGTACTGACGCAGTAGTTCCACCTGCCGAGGGGTCGGCACAAAAGCGCGCGGGTTGAGCGCCGCCGCCGCCGCCGCTGGCACCTGATTGACGTCATCCACACCCTCCAGTCTCTGTAGAGTATTGTGTGAGACGGACTGGGCTGCCGATGCCACTTCCCCGGGCTCAAGCAAGACAGGCTGCACCGCAGGTGCGTCGCCGAGAACCCCATCAGCGTACACCTCTGTTGGTCGCTGGTTCGCGCTGGCCACGCAGAAGGCTAAAACCTCGTCGTCTGTCGGAACCGTGTTCGACAGCTGCGGCAGCGTCACGATCTCCTCCTCCTCCACTGCGTCGTTACGTGTCGCCGACGAGGATGGCTGTGGATGCACCGGCTCCACAGCGAAGCACACCCAGAATAGCTTTCCGCGCCACTCAATCGTCGGGAAGGTCACAATAGGAGATGTACCTGGCTCCTGCGCTGCCATCACGTCCTCGAGCAACAGAACGCGACGCAAGCGTGACCACGAGTACTGCTCCGGCGCATGGCGACGGTGGTAGCGCACAAAAAAATTGAGGAATGGCTGATCGCCTATACGCTTACCAGCTTCGTTGATTTCAGCAGGGAAGAACGCCTGATCCGCATACTTATGCACCGACTTGGCGTTGAGGGTGATGGTCTGCACCTCTTCCTTGGTGAGCAACATCCTGAAGCACGACGAGCACCAACCCAACGGGGGAGGGGGAGGAGGAAGGGGTAGAGGTAGCGAATATCGTTTAAGAACGGTTAGGTGACGGGCTTGTCGAGAGCGCAGCGGCTTCCGGCAGTGATCGTGCTGGTATGTGTCTAGAGGTGAGGTGTGATGGAAGATCAGTGGCTGTAAGAGGCCTACCCGCTGCGATGGAATAGTAAGAGGCAGAGTGCAAGGGAAGGGTGACCTCTGGTGGGGGTATCGGGGGGGGGGGGGGGAGGAGGGGCGTGCGTGTGCGCGCTTGTATCCTTGTGGTGGTTACGCTAGCGATGGGTATGCAGATACTCGGGGAGAAGAGAACACATTGAAGACGCACAAGCGGGAGGCGAAGAGTTTGGATGTCGGCGCAATAACAGTGATGAAGAAAACATCTCTCTGATTGGGATGTGCTTCACCGAAGAGTGTGTTCATGTAGCCACCGCGAACAGGTCCGGAGATCGGCCCCAGCACAAGCCCACAGTGCACCTCACCTTTGCCAGCGCCACTGTTCAATTGCCACACTCTAGGAGGCGGCGTCTGCCATAGAATTGGGCTGTGCCTCGAGCGGACCTTCCCTGACTTCCCTTTTGCCATGTTTGCGTACGTGCTGCACAGTCAGCGCCGGACACATCTAGATGGTACGTCTTCAGTGAAGCGGGTAGCAGGGAGTGGCCTCGGTGCATGCCAGATGAGATCATGGAGGAGGTTGACGAGCCTCAGGTAAGGTCCCTCGGAGACTCTGGCGCGCTCTGCATGTATGCCATGCTTCGCACTCGGAGCTGCTACAAGCAGGGGCATCCCAGAGTATGGTGTGGGGACTCTTCACGTGGGAGCCTAGAGGACCCGATGATGTCAGTCGCGAGTACTCTCTCCATGCCTCCGGCGTCTGCGCCGACTCAGCCCATCTGGTCAGATACAGAAGGTGCCCAGCATGTTTTGCACACATGCCCTGTCGAGCTCACTCGCATGCATCTCCTTGCGCCTCTTTCGTCGATGAACCGCGTTTTACTATCCCTCTCCACGTCTTTCCCACATGTGATACACCATGCTCGCACTCGTACATCCTGGCACCTGCTTCAGGATGACGCTTGCTCCCGTGGGCGCTACCGAAGATGACTTTGCCAGTTAGTGCAGCGGATAAGCGATGGGCCGGCGCACAATGCGCTGATCGCGTGTCTTCCTGAAGACGCATCGTATTTGGGGGAGGAGGGGGAAAAGTCTGTGCAGGCCGAGAAAGATGTGCGTCCTCACATCACTGAGTTCAATATGATAGCGTGAAAATGAGGTGTGCTTCGAGCCTCCGGCAGTCTGCTGCTTAGGCACAACCTAGCGGGCGCCTTCCTGGCAAAACACAAGGGAGGAGAGGGACGGGGGCTCTGAGGGATAGGAACAACCTTCTTCCAAGTGCATGCGAGAAAAAGGAGAGTTTCAGCTAGTTGCGACGTGACGTGGCAACGAGTAATTATTTCATGTGGTTGAAGAGAGAGAGAGATAGAGCACTCCACTCCACGAGATCCCAGTGTCCGGCGCTCTTCCTTCCAGGAGGGTGAGCTGCACTGTGACGTGTATGGCATCCTTGTCCGCGGAGGATATGAGAAATCCCAGGTCAACAGCTCGAGCGTGTGGCGCAGGATGGCTGGTAAGAGTCCTTAGGGCAGGAAGACACCCGATCATCACGCTTGTGCGGCTTGAAAGTGGTGCACAATCAGTCCCTCCCTTTCATGTAGCAGAGAAACAGAGTCGGTGTGCTGACGCTCTGGTTGCAGATATCCAGCAGCGCTTTCTCGTACCGGCCTACATCGGGAGGTTCTCGACGATTCCTTGCTGAATTTTGTCGAGGCTTAGGATGGTGCGGTAGTGGGCTTTACAAAGCGCCACCTCCAGCCCACTCATGGGGCACGGTGTGAAGGTCGTGGAATCGGGTCTGGCGGTGTGGCGCGAAGCGCGGCTGCCGGATGTCACGTGTACTTCTGCTGGCGCATCTTCACCAATACGTTGGCCTGCTCTCTCGCACTGAGGTGAGTGGGGAAAGGGCATAGATAACCAGATTGCGTGGCCATGATTAAGTCCTGCTACGGAAGCGGGTGAGGGTGTCGCAGGGAGAGCAGTCGCCCATCTAGGCTGGCTCTGTAGAGCTCTTCGATAATCAGGCCAGAGGGGGAGAGGTGATGCTTGTGCGACACAGAGAGTACCTCTCAAACGTTGCCTACGATTGCACCAGCTGGGCATCCAGAGCAGTCGATAGGTGGCTTCATTAAACGGGTCAGTCAGCCTGGTGGTCTTCGCCACTGGTCTAATCGTCAACATCGCCTGATCCATGAGGGACGCTGCGCGGTGGTGTATGCGTGGCCGGACAGTGGTGGGCGCACTTGGGTGAACAATTTTCTGTGCCTCCGTGGTGCTTGTTCGGAGCGTCGTCAGTGGTTGGGGCCAGTGCCGCACTCTGAAGCTCACTTTGTAGAGTGAGCTTTTAGTCGGGCGCCTGCCATTACGGGCACCACTGAGTTATCTCCCTCTTCAGAGGGGGGAGAGGTGAGCTTCGCCGCGCACTGCGCAGACTCGGCTCTGAATTACGCTCCACATCGTGGCAACGAAACAGACGCAGACATAGAAGGGGTGGACACACGCATACATGGAAGAATGGTCATGACCCTTGGTGAGCTCGCACATATGCGTTCATCTTCCCAGTCGCTCCCTTCCCCCCGGCACAGCACCAGCCTAGACTCATCTATTGAGACCAAGAGCCAGGACCTGTACCCGAGGGCAGGCTACTTGCTGCTCGGCTTCTCCCACAACGACTGAGGGTTCCTGGGCCCATCCGGGCTTTGTGCCTGTGCCTGCGAGCCATCGACGTTCTTCTTTCCCTCATAAATGTGCGGGTCGGACGAGATGTGCAGGTGTGCCGTTTTCGGTGTAGCTCATCGGCATTACGGTCACTGCTCATGCAGGAGTACCTTTTCTGTGTTTCGCTTTTTTGTGTGCTCAATCGATGTGTGATGGCGGACGACGCTGGCGTGGCCCGGTGCAACTGTATACGTATTTGGGGGGTTCGTTTTTTTTTTTTGTGTGGGGGGGGTGACGCTATGGAGATTCTCTGTGTCTGTGTGTATTTCTGTGTGTGTGTGGGCACCCCTCCCCCCTCCACCTCCCACCCACCTCCACCTCCACATACATACACACACACACACTTTGTTCTCACTGCCTCCGCCGCCGCGGACAGGCACAAAAATGCGTAAGCCCTCGCTTATGAGCCCCGCGTCACGCCGGTGAGGCTGGAGCTTGAGATGGACAATAGATCATTACAATAAGAGCGGAAGCACGCCGCTACATACATGCGTGCACACACACACACACACACACAGACACATACAAAGCCAATACGCCGCACACGGAATAGAAAGCACGTGCCTGTGCTTTCCATACCCTTGGCTGTACGCTAATTAGATACATATGGGCAGACCTCCCTCCGCCCACCGATGCGCACACAAACACGTACAAGAAAAGGTAAACGGCGGCATCACCAACACACAAGCAAAAAAAAAAAAAAAGAAACATCAGAAAAGGAGTCATTAGCAAGAAGGATAGCCGTACATTGAGTTGAAGATGACCATGAATGAATGAATGAATGAATGAGGGAGGGAGGGAGGGGTGTGGGGTGCAAGGGGAAGAGGCGCAACAGAGCACTAATCGTGCGAGCCGAGAGCGCGAGAGAAAAACAAGGTACATGGTGGGAGGAGGGGGAGGGGGGCAACATAGAGACGCAGCGTAACATGACGGACATAAAGCACACACACACACACACATACACAGACAGACACACGAGGGAAGAAAGGAGATTGCAGTGTGGGTGGGCACAAGCACCACACCAACAGATGCGTGCAAAAAAAAAAAGGCGCCCACAACAACGTCAACGTGACAAAGGCAGAGGGAAAAGAGAAGAGAATAGAAATGCCCACAGAAACAAAATGAAACCAAAAGCATTGCATGTACGTCATCTCACCCTGCCGCCGCCATTGACCCCCCCCCCCTCCCGTCTCCTTCCCGCTTTTACTTTATGCCTCTGTTCTGAATATATTGCAAGTGAATGTACGGCGACACTGGCAGACGTTTGCCGCCGCTCCGGCGCCTGCACACTGAGAAGGGAAGACGGAGGAAGAGGCCGAAACTCCATGTGTGGCGTGGAGGCGGCAGTGAGTGGGCGTGGGGTGAGGTGAGAATCGCCAAGCTGGGAGGGAGACGATGATGGCCAGGCACACTCCAACTTGACGCTGCGCGTTCGTGGACGAGTGTTGTGTGTGCATGCAGTGCTTCAGTCTCGTCTAGAAGACTTGGCTCACCATTAACGCGGCCGCTCTCCACCTTCTGTGCGCTCCCCGCTCGGTTTCTTTATAGGCACACAGCCGCTTGCCTTTTGGCACGCACAACTTTGCAGTCGAGCAAAGGTGTCCACGTGTATTCGGAGAGGCGGACTGGAGGCAGCGGGGCTGCTTGGCGAGGCGAGCGTGCACGGGGGAGGGGTGAGGTACTTCTTCGTGCGTGTCTGGTCTTTACCGGTGCGCGACGATGCGGCCGTTGCGCACCTTCAGCTGGTTGTTCGTCAGCTCGAAGGCTGACTGCACGGATTTGCGTGGATGCGGCATGCCCGAGGCCTGCAGCGAGTGCCGCTGGTGGGCAGTGTTGCCAGTGGCTTCACCCGCATTCGCCGAGGACGGCACCCGCCCGCTGAAGCGCGCGACAGTGTCAATGACGTCGTGAAAGAAGAGCACCATCACAGAGACGTTATCCATGCTGCCGCGATCCACCGCGAACTCAGCGAGCTTCTGGCAGCAGTTGTTCAGCACGCGCTGCACAACTTCAGGGGACGGGCGTGACTTTACACCAGAGAAAATGCGCGGGTCGCACACATCTGGCGTGTAGCACAGGAAGTCGCGCACAAACTCGGTGGCTTCTTCGTTGCTCAGCACATCCCACAACCCATCACAGGCGAGCAGCAAGAAGGCGGAGGCGTCGGTAAGGTGTAGCTGTCGGACGTCAGCGATGTTGCTCACCATCAAGTCCCGATTCGAGATGAAGCGGCGGTTGTGCGGGGGAGGTGACGGCGCTTTTGAGTCACACGAGTCGTCCTCGCGCAGAGCGCCGAACGGGAAGTTGGTTGACAGCTGCTCCTCCCCCGTCCCATTGGACGACGACGACGGCTGAAACTTAAACTCGAAGTCACCAAGGGCGCGGCTCACTGCGAGAATACCGCACACGCGGCCAAACTGCACGAAGCCACCACATTTAGCGATGCGGCGGGACTCGTCCGTGTTACCAGGCTTGTGATCCTCGCTCATCGCGATGGTGGTGTGCCCATCATAGAGCACCGCCCGGGCATCGCCGAGGCACGCCACGTAGAGCATCCGACCGCACACGGCCGCCGCAATCAGTGTCGACCCACCGTTCGTGCTGCTCGCCAGTTCATCGAACATGTCGTCATTCACGTCGCGGCGCCGTCGACTGCTGCCGTGGCCCGTCTTGTGCTGACGCTGCCGCGCGTGCTTGGACTGCAGTGTGTGAAAAATCTCGCGGTCTGTTTGCAGGATGGACTCCACAAGAGCAAGCGCGTTGTTCTCGCCAAGGGCGGCGTGATGCAGTACGTAGTGTGGCAGCCACTTGGCCCCCAAGTCGGCCACCCGCCGTCCGCAGTGGCCGTCCAGCACCGCCAGAAGAGAGACGGGCTGGCCACGAACGTGGGTTGCGTTGAGCTCAGCGAAGTGTGCGTCCTCCATGGTTGGACGCATCCCTTGCACAGAGCCGCTGCCGGCGATGAGCGATATGGGGGCCGTCGCCGTCTTGCCACTGCTGAGCACCACTTTGAACTTGTAGATAGGAAGTTCGTTCTCGGCGCCCCTCGCCCCGTCGTGGTTGCGGTTGCGCGTGCGCGACGATGGCGCGGCCACTGGCACCGCCTGCGGGGTTGGTCGTGTGCCCGCAGCGGTGTTGCTTCTTCCCTCACCTGACCGCAGCGAGACGAGCATCTGTGTGCTACCGAAAAGTTCGTCGGCGTCCACCCCTTCACCTCCAACCTCCTGGTCGTCGTGCTCCTGCTGCTCAGCACCAGTGCCGTAGGGCCACTTCTTTGCCTCCGCCCTGCTCTTGCCATTTGCGGGTTTTCTACCCACCTCATCAGAGCCCGTTATGCCACGCTGCACCATCGCCGCGGTGACCGCCGCGGCTGCCCCGCCCTTTACATTACGCCGGGTTTCAATCGTAGTGGTGCGGCTGTTACTGGGGCCACTGGCAGCGGTCGCGGCAGTCTCCAAGGCAGACGGCCCCCCGGCAGAGGCAAGTCCGTCGTCGCTGACGCTGCTGAACGGCGACGGGCGAAGCACTCGAGTATCGAGGCTCCCGGTTGCCCGGGTCGCCATCACGTTGCCTCGGTGTCTGCTTCCTCGATGGTTGTGGTGCCCGAGAGGACGTGTCTGGTCTGCCACCGGTCGAGGTGAGTAGGCCGATGGAGTAATTGCCGACGTCACCGGCGGTGCGCTTAGTACTTCCCGTTGCTTTTCGCGTTCTCTGTCATCTGCAAATATGGTACCGTTGGCCACCTGCGTGCGCACGCTGCACAGCGTGTAACCAGCTGCTGCGCCGTGCTGGTCGACCGAGTACCGTGGTGGAGAACTGCGCAGATTGCTCAGGTCGCCACCATGTCGGGCATCCCGAAGTGGGCGCAGTCGCGGCAGGATTTCTTTCACGTCTTCGTGTGTGCGTGGCAGTGACGAGGCACGTGAGCGGCCCATTCCAGCCCCAGTGGACGGTGTGACGTCGCTGGACCTTCGTTTATCGATGTCAAGAGTGTAGAGGGCCTCGTCCCGGCCCCTTGCACTACCCATGAACTCACAGTGGATTGAGGCGTACTCATTGGCATCGTCGTCACCGTTTCTGTTTCTCTGCTGTTGTCGCGCAGTGTAGGGGAGTGGCTCCGAAACGACAAGTCGAGTATTCTCATTGGCGTAGCTATCGCCACCCCTGGCAACCGGCGGCTGCGCTGGAAGCAGCGGTGGTGTTGCACACGACTCGTTGCTACCAAGCTGTTGCTGCTGCTTACTCGCCGTGGTTGTCAACGTCTCCTGCGTGTTACTCTGGCGCTTCACTCCATTGGAGCCGGCGATGCCGCTTCCTCGTTTAGTACGGCTTGACTTTCCAGCAACGGCACCAGCGGCGTAAGCACCAGTTACACCACTGGGACGCTGCTTGCCCCCACCGCTGGTGCTCGAAGGTGACAAAAACGTCGCGTTACTTGGTGCAGGCATCGACGTGTCATAGCACTGGTAGAGCTGGTTGGCGCGGTTAGATGCAGGCGACAACGCTGTCGGGGGCTGCTGGTTCCATACGTCCCGCGTGGGGCTTCGCAAGGGAACCCCGCCGCCGCCGCCGCCACCGCTGGCAGCGCTGCTGTTGTTGGTGCCTTTTCTGCCTCTTCGAAGCATCTTCTATCGGTGCACGCGTACAAATGCGAGCGTGTGCACGGGGCACCAAAACAGCAGAGAACGAGCGAGTGAGGGTGGCCCAGTGGACGCAGCGTAACGGCCGAGTGAGCCTAACGAATCGCTATGGAAGCCGCCCAGGGTTTCGGAGAATACGCTGATGCAGACGCTCCTTCCCGAAACACCGTACAAAATTGCACCCAGATGCCTCAAATACAGACGACAGCAGCAACAGCACGTCCTGGCGAGTGCCACCGCACCACGCTCGACTCGCCCGCACGTTGCAGGGAACGAGGAGAGAGAGAGAGAGACACACACACAACTAAGGGGAAGACGTCTGCAGCTTTAGCCAAGCAAACTTGAGAGGGATCAATAGAAGGAGCGTACATACATACATACATATATATATGTATATGTGTACGCCAATCGATGGGTGAGCCTGTGCGTCCGAGGCGCTGAGGAGGAGAAGGCAGACGCGCACGTGCACGGCTCAAAAGAAACAAAAAAAGAGGGGGGGGGGGTAGCTGATGAATAACACGACAGCTGGCGGTTCTGTGGCACACGGAGACCAAAAAAGTGAAACAAGAAAAGAATGCCGGCGGCGCCACTTAAATGGAAACGGAGAGAGAGAGAGATTGTACGCGTATAGGAGGGAAAGGAAGAGGAGAGAACAATGCCTGAGATGGAGAGGTCGTCTCCTCATGGAGAGGGTGGGGATGGGGGTGGGGGAAAGGAGGCGACCTTCAGGAGGAAGTCGGGGGGGGTGTACGCACGGGCGACAGAGACGCCAGGGCGTGGCAAAAAGACGAGACAACAACAACAAAGAAGCCACTGAGCAAGTGAGACGGCTGTGATGGGAGCAGGTAGGGGAAGGAGATCTGCGCACGTGTGTGCGTGCGTATGTGTATGGGTGCGTGGCGGTCGCCTACGGTCGATCCTTCAAAGGAGACGCAGTGAGGGAGGGGCGGGGGCGGGTGCCACAGCGGAAACTGAAACACGAAAAAGGCAAGCAAACACAAACAACGCGGGAAGGGGGTGAGACAGCCGGAAGAAGACACACGCACGAACACACGTCACGACGACAACAGCAGCCACTACAGCAGAAGAGCTGAGGAGATGATGGAAAAGCAGAGGGAGAGGAAGAGAGGAGGGGAAGGGGCGAAGAGAAGCGGCGTATATGCGTCTCGCGCCACTTCAAAAAAAAAAAAAATGCGCACAAAAACTCACTCCGAAATCGTGAAAAAGGTGGTGCAGTGGGCGGCGGTGCTCCTTCGACGCCAACAAGTATGAGCCACAGTAACAGCGACAACCCTTGTCAGCGGGGGGGGGGGGTAGCCAGCAGCGACAAGGCTGAAAGAGGAGAAACAAGGACGAGGAAGTGTGGGCCGCACAGACGCAGAAAAACTAGTGAGTGGGGAGGGGCAACTACACACAGCGATGAAAAGGGGCGAAGCAGGCGAAGATCAAATGGAAGCGCACGCATTCACTCAGCTGAGTACAAGAGCAAGGGAGATCGAAATCAACCAAGGAGCTTCCGCCAACAACAATGACAGCACAACGACAACGAAACAAAAAGACGCGCGCGAGCGTATCTGTGCGTGTGTGGCGGTGGTGGAGGGACACACAGACAACGAGAGAGGGGGAGTCAGATGGAGAGGTATGAAGAGGGCGTGTCTAATGTTCGGGTGAAAGCACGCCAGCTCTTCGGCGCACACACAGAGATAGCTGATGAGTACTGTGCGAGGGAAAGGAAGCACTTGTGTACCGAAAAGCAGCAAGAAAGGTGTGCAAGAGCACTGGGTGCAGGGGGGGGGGACTTAGAGATTCGGTGGCAGAGAATGAGACAGGAAGAGGACCACGTTTGAGCTGTTCAACATCGGACGCCACCCTCTCGCTCTTGCGCACACGCCTCTGTCCACCTGTACACGAACTGTTTTTTTTTTGTGAGTATTTGCGCAACAGTGTCTTCAAGTGGTGAGTGGCCCCCCTCACGCACACGATGATGGCGTTGCTGCGTAACTTTTCAGATGTGAGATGCACCTGGCTGCCTCCTCTCGCGACTGGGATGCGTTAGGTGGAAGCAGAAATAGAAAGCGAGGGCGTGCTCAAGACGAAGGCGTGCATAACGACAGCAGGGAGATCGATGATGCATCGCTCCGTTGTGGATGACCGGCCAGGAGTGATGGGCGAAGAGGCGAGGGAGGAAGCATGGAGGGCAAGGAAGAGGGGGCGTTGTCCAGGTGACACGAGCACGTATTGCGCTTGCCGATGCATGAACGCGAGCCATAGAAGAGAGAGAAAGAACCAGTGCTTTCGTACATTCCTGCAAACATGGATGGTGGGCCAAGAAGCTTGTGAAGGGTAGTGTGAGCTGGGTCTCAGCAATGCTGCATGAGTGCGCCCACTCCCCACGAATGACGGACGCTGACTCCTCGTTCACGTGACCACTGGCTGGTTCTCTTTGGTGCGCGTGCGTGAAGGTTTCAGTTTAGGTTTTTGTGGAGGTAAACAATAACGGGTTTAAGCGGCAATGTTGAAGTACTGCAGTGGCTTGCGAAGGTGGTGTCGATCTGTGCGCGGCATCATGGCAGCAACTTTGTGAGCGGATAACCGTGAGAACGACGGTGCCCTTTCTCGTCTGCCACCTCCACGTACGTCTGCCTTCCCCCTCTCCTGCTCGGCATGGACCGATAGAAAGTGGAGAAGGCGCGGTGGTGGCCGGCGGATGCGAGAAGTACAGTACGTGCACGCGTACACAGAGCGCTCGGCGCGCTTGCTGCACTGCAGAGATGGGAGCGCGCACGTATCATTATTGTGAGCTTCTACTCTTCGGACTTACGCTTGCTCTTGCCAAACTCACGCGACACCTTAGGGTGCACTTCCTGCGGTGGCGGAGGCTGTAACACCCCCTTGCGCATCATCTCGGCCCGTGCGACCGTTGCAAGGGCGAAGAAGGCAACGAATCCAAAGAAAATGTCCCGCTTGTTCGACGTGTAGAAGTTGCACAACCGCGCTTTCCAGCTCAGTGGCGGTGGTGCAGCAGGCATTATGTGGTGCTCGGCGACTGATAACGGCCAGTGGCATGCACGGGTGAGCATGCACCAGATGCGTTCTTTTTGGTGGTGCTGAGAAATTCCCAGAGGCGTTCGATCCCTCAACCGCACAGATGCAAGCCCACACGTAACAGCAGGGCGTCGGAAGAGCGGCTGCTCGGGTGAGTGGATGCCTCCGTGTGTGTGTGTGTGTGTGTGTGTGTGTGTGTAAGTGTGTGTGCCTGCCTGCCTGCGTGCGTGAATAAGTTCTAGGCGCTGAAGCAAGAATCGACCACGGAGAGGCACAGAGGTGAAAGAAGAAAAAACATAAGTGCTGCAGTTATCAAAGAGAGGGAGAAGCAGGCAGGGAGGAAAGCCTGCGCGCGCACCTGTGCACGGCACCGCCACCATAGCTGCTTGTTGCTGCCTTCAGTGGCTGTCCTCGTCCTTGCCAATTGGTCAATCGAGCGAGGAGGGGAGAGTCAACAGGAGAGAGAGAGCGGCCATGTTGCCAGTTCGGCAAGGACCCTATATAATGACCAAAAGTGAGGCAAATAGAATGCACAGCTCGAAAGTGGATGGGTGCGAGGCACCGCCGAGCACGTGTCGTGAACTCAAGCTACTGCACGATCCCCCCCTCCCTGAGACAGGCCGCCCGTACACTTTTCCGGAGAAGCCAAGCGTACGCACAAGAAACTAACTGAGCGACACAGACACGGGCGCACACGAACACAACCATGAAGCAACATCTAGCCTTCCTAACTACATCGCAGGAACAATGATGATGTTGTCGTCCCATTCGCCTCCCTGCTCACCCTCCGCTCTCCCCTCCTCTGCATCCTTCAGTACACCCACCCTGCCCCTCGACAGTCCCTCTCCAGAGGAAAGAGGTCAGACGCCGTGATGGGGGTACGATGGAGGCGTTGCGTAGTCACGGGTGACGTACACAGAAGGAGATACAAGGAGAAGGAAAGAAGGCAAGGAAGGGGAAAGGGAGCAACAGTTCAGCTGCGATGACTCTAGAGAAGGCATCTAGCCCGCTTTGCGTCTGCGCGTGCTGCAGCGTGGAGTTAGACGCCGGAAAGGGATACAATGAAGGCGTGGCGTGCGACAAAACACGCTTAGCCTCCTCCCCTCCAGCGTACCACCACGTACTCCAAATTCCTGTGTGTTTCTCAGCAATAATGCCCAGCCTTTTGCGACACACACACACACGCACGCACATCCGCATGTGCGTATCTCGCCTTTCCTAATTCATTGAAGCATCACAGATACGCGAAAAGCGTACAGACGAGCAACGACTCAAAGAAAAGCTTTTCTGCCGCCACCACATTGCCGCCCCTTCACTCACTTCCGTTTAAGCACGCATGTGCTCCTCCCACCGAACAGCACCCCAAGCTGCTGCGCTTGCCGCAGCCCGCCATTGATCTCTCCTCGTCAGTAGACCCCAAAACACCGCGCACACGCACATAAACACACACACATGCACATACTGTAGCACCGGCTCCGCTCATCTTGTACACAAGAAATGAGAGGGAGTGCGTGTATGTGCGTGTGTGCCAATGCGCGTGTGTGCGGGTGGGACAGCTACGCTGATATCATGCCATGTGAACAGTAAGTCAAACTGACGTGCAATCATAGTGTTGTGTCATCAGGGAGAAGAATCACCTGCCACCGCCTCTCACGCTCTATACGTACACACAGGGCACCTACATCTCATGTGCAAGAGAGGGTAGAGGTGGTAGATAACAGTAGCCGAGCTACGCCCTGTTGTCCAGTGCCACCGTCTACTCGCTCTCTCCCCGCACGCACGCACGCACGCACCCACCCCCCGCCTCCCCTACCTGCCGAGTCGTCGAGCGTTCAGCCCTTCTCTGCGGATTTCTCGATTGGAGTTTCTTCCTCGATGCAAGGCATCTAAAGGCATTTACATACTGCAAGAGTAGTCCATGGAGGTTGACATCATAACGTTCGCACCGATGGCGAGAGGAGTACGGGGATTGGGGCGCCGAGGCCAACAGAGGGAGGCGGACCGCCACCACACACGCCACAACACGGGCATTCCCGTGTCCACCACAGACGCAGACGCCCGCGCATTCCCGTGTCCACCACAGACGCAGACGCCCGCGCATTCCCGTGTCCACCACAGACGCAGACGCCCGCGCATTCCCGTGTCCACCACAGACGCAGACGCCCGCGCATGCACCACAGAGACCCACAGTTGCTTGCGAGTGTCACACGCGTAAGCGCAGAGAGCCTGATCAACAGCGCCCCACTCGCCCACCTCACTTTTCGCAACTATAGCCATTTTAACGACATCGGCAGCAGCCACCGCTCCACCCCCCGCCCCCTCCACGCAGCACACGCGTACACGCACAGTTGCGCCGGGAAAGAGGGCGAGCGACCAGGGCCGCATGCCCCGTCAGAAAAGAGCGTGTTGAGTATTACGGTGCTGTTATTCGTGCTGGTGGCCTACTCAGGTGTGTGTACTCTCCCTCCCACCCTAGCCGTCCCCTCCCTCACCTACGCTAGTCTGCGCACTCTCTTCAACAAAGCACCATCCCCCTTCCACCGGGAAACAGAAACAAGCCTACCCACAGGCGGAAGCCACCGCGTTTGCAGACACACCACAGTCATCCTTTCTTTGCATCCGGTACACCCTGTCGCAGCATCGAGTAATGAGTTTCGCAGCGGTCCCATAGGGGAGCGACGTTCTCCCACGGCGTGTAGTGGGAGCCAGCTCCTAAAATGCGCCAACAAAGTGTACGCACTAGAGTTGGAAGCGAGTGAAGAAATCTCCTCTCCCCTCCCTCCGCCTTTCATCCCCCCGCCGCCGCTTCCCACGCACGCGTGACTAAAATGCACGCGTGCGTGGTTATGAAAATTCTCCGAGCGATGTAACGCTGCAGCCGCCTATGTAGAGGAGAGGTGAGGGCGAGAGGGCGACCGCTCATCATCGGGCCAAGAAGGCACGACCACCAGCGACACACACACACACACACACACACGCACCCGTAGGCAAGGCACAGCTGACTGATCCCTCGTTTCCAATGCGGAGTTCAAACTCAGCGTGGGATGGGGGGGGGGGGAAAGAGTGGGCGGCAAACGCCCTGTGTGGGTGCTCGTGCACGCGCGAAGCATTCTGAGAGGCGCGGCATTGCACCCTGTAGGGGTACCCCTGCTGGAAGGGTGCAGTGAAGAGCGTGCGGAAGAAGACAAAGAAGAGGAAAACAGAAAGAGAGGTCGAAGTTGTATGTGCGCAGAGGCCTCACACATGCGCCGATCGTCTCGCTTGTCATGTTCCTCGTTGGTTCATCAGTTCACACAACGCGCACACGTGTGCGTGTGCGCCGATCCCCGTAGGCAAACGCTCAGAAAGCAGGAGTGGCGCATGTGCTTGCCCCGTCCAGGGGCCCACAGCGCAAGCGACTGGTGACGGTGGCCGTGGGGATACTCTTCAACTCAGATGTACGCATCACGTGCGCTGCTCTTCACACATGTGTTCCTCTTGTTGATTAACATTTGTGCCATAAAGGCTGAGAGATGCAGGGAGAGGGACGGGAAGGGAGAGGGACGGAGAAGCACCAGTACACAAACCAAAGACAGCCATGTCGCCTGCCACCTCACGACTGTCTCCACCCCCGGCAAGTGTGGCATCAACACCACGACGGATGACAATAAGGAATACAAATAAAAGCGCGCGTATCGAGAGAGAACCGCACAACGTGCACGTGGCATCATCCACCCAACACTCCGAAGGGCGAGGATTCACAGAGGACAACGCAGCGATCGGTTTAAGGTTCAACTTCAAACCTCGCCCCCCGGCACGATCACAACTTTCTTCTCTTTCGCTAGCCTTGCCTCTGCCGATGTAGATGCTGCTCTATACAGCGCAAGAGTACCCCCTTCGCGGTTGATGAAGCACCGCGATTATGCCTCCCAGTAGGCATGCACTCAGAGGGGTAGTCAACCTCAGTGGCCTCGCTGACACCAGAGAGAAACCCATGGCACTGCCCTAACTGATTATCTGCACGGTGTCTAGGGCCGCTACACCCGCCATCACACCGCCATCCGTGACATCTGCCGGCTTCGTCCGCACCAAGCTGCCGGCGGCGTCGTTCACGATGTACCCGTTCGCATCAGATGACAGGATAACCCCGAAGATGCCCACCTCCGAGCAGGCATTGTGCTTGTGCACATGAATTTTATGTTGCTGAAAAAATATGCCGGTGGAAACGGGGTGCTGAATTCTGCGCATCAGGATGTACTCGCGCCTGATCTTTTTGTACAGGGGGTCGTCGTGCGTCGCGTCGCGCAACAGGCGCTGCATGGGCTCTCCAGCGATAAGGTTACCGCCTCCCTCGAGCTGCGGCTTCAGCACATATCGCTCCGGGTGCAATACTGCATCGGCGATCCAATACTCTGGGTCGTTGATCACCTTCCCATCGTCGCTGTAATGCCAACTTTCTGCCGACTGCGCGTACTCATCTTTATTCAGCGAGTACTGTGGAATAAAGTGCTCCGCCAGTGCGGCGGCTTTCTTCTGGTCGCCAGCGAAGCTCACCGGCGCCAGCACCTCCGACACATTCGACATGAGCTGCTGCATCTTCTTGAAGGTCATCAGGTGGTACGGTATGCTCGGGCATTTTACTGCATTCGACTGCTCGATCCGCTCACGCGTCTGCCACGCTGCCTCCGTCGGCAAATCCTTCGGCACGTAGGTGCTGCGGAAGTAGGCCACTGCGACGACGTACTTCTCGTCCACCACGGCAAAGGGCGGCTGCATCGGATCGCTCAAGACCTCTTTCGTCTCCGTGCTGCAATCATGGTTGTTGTCGCAAAGGGTGACATGCTCCAGTCGCATCGTTTCATGCATCTCAGCGAGCGTGCGCCGCAGACTTAGAACCCCATGCGTCTCAAGCAGTTCCAGCAACAGCTTATACTGATCCGCCGCATTACATTCGTTTTCCTGTACCACAGCCAGTACGATGGGCTTTAACACAACACCTGTGCGTTGCTGATACTGACGAAGGAAACTTGAGTAGGGCACAGCGTCGCGCCAAGCGTCCACTGACTTGGCAAGCGCCGCCGGCACCTGCACCGCCGAGTTGTACTTTTCGTCAATCACGTACGAAGGCTCACGTTGCCGCGGCGACGCTGTTGCGACGGACGACGTCGTGCTCGACATCGCTCTTGCGCCCTCGACCGCCACCGACGCGTCAACGTTCATCAAGGCCTCGCGGAATTTGTGAAGATATGCGTGAAAGCGTTGCACAAGCGGGGAGACGCCGGCGAATGAGCAGCTTATGGTGTTGATCTCGATGTTCTTCCACTGTCGCGCAGCCTCTGTTGAAGCCATGGCCCCGACTTCCGCAGAGGGAGTGTGGCTGCCACTGTCCTGGTCAACAGAGCTCATGTAGTCGGTGCGAAGGATGCCCAGCATTATCGGCTGGTACACCGGTGCCTTTGCCTCGACGGGGGAGGTCATGTACACCTTCTTCAGGATGGCGAGCAGCCGGCCGGTAAATTCGAGATCGCTCTCTGCCGTCGACTTCATCGAGCAATACAAGAACTCGAAGTTCCGCGCCGTGCGGTTGATCGCCTCATTCCACAGGAGCTGGAGGTCGTACAACTGTTGCAGCACTTCAGCCTTCATGGGGAAGGGACGCAGGGACAGGGCAGGATGGGAGATGTGGTGGGTGTGGGGTTGACGCATCACAAGCCCCAGCTCAAGGCACTTGGCTGCGAGCTCCTCCTCGCTCGGAAAGCCCTCAAGTGCATCCTTGTCAAATGCTGCACCGGTGGTGGTAGTGGTCTCAGCGAGCATGTCTTACACGTTTTCATTGTGTGCTCTGGAGATAAGGGAGCATGAAGAATGAGGGAGAGGAGAGGAGAGGGGAGGGGAGGGGAGGGGTGAGTGTGAAGGAGGAAGGCGTGTGCCTGTGCCTGTGTGTATGTGTGCGTGAGTGAGGGGAGGGGTATGGTGGTGTTCAAGTGCCCCTGAGAGAGGGAGTCGCCAAGGTACAACACACACGCACACGCACACACACACACACACACACACGAAGATTAGCTGCGACACAGAAACAGTAGAGACGGCATCGTCGTAGAGAAATCGAGAGAGGGGAGCGCTGTCTGAGGCACCCTCCCCATTTTCCACGCCCTCGCCGCGGTCTCTATCGCCAACAGAGCGGGGCAGGCCAGAGCGAGATGAACGGGGCGAAGAGGCAAACAGCGTTCTCTCTTTATACGGCTGCGTTGTTGTGTTTTCCTTTGAGGGCTTGCGACTCAGTAAGCGTGTTGCTGCTGTGGCAGGGGGAGGGGAGTGGCGCGGGATGGTGCGTGGCGCCGGGCGGAGCGCCATTCAAGCTATGAACATACTTTGCGCAGCGTGAAAAGCAGAAAGCCGCTGGGTGCGGTGTACCGAAGAAGAGAGAGAGGGAGAGAGGCGAGAGGGCACGCGCACTGGAGCTGCCCGACGCGGGTGCGAGGGAGAGAGAAGGGGGGTATGCCCTTATATATATATATATATATGTATATGTGTATGCGTATAATAAGGGCCAGGGCAGAGGTGAAGCGCGGCGGCTGAGGTACGGTGTTTCCAAGGTCACAGAAGCCGTGTTCGTGGGCCCCGGTTTCTATGACATGAGTGTAGTCTGGTGCGGTGGGGGAGGAAAGGGGTGGGGGTGGGGAGATCGGGTATCATGAAGCACTTGAATAAGAATGAGAGAGAAGGCAAGAAAACGGGAGCGCCCTGCAGACATGTAATCGGCTTCGCTGTCTGTGCGTGCGGAGAGATTCGCTGCGTGTGACGAGCATCCCGATGCAAAAAAAAAAAAAAGCAGCAAGATGTACCCCCACAAAGCAGCGACAACAGGAAAGAGGCAAGCGCTTGCACGCCACAACAGCCCCTTCACGTGTGTGTGTGTGTGTGTGTGGGAGGGGGGGGGGGCAGGGGCGTGCGAGCGTGGATGTGAAGGGTTAGAGCTACTGGCCAGATGCGGCTGAGGAAAGGAGCCGGCTAGAGCTGTTTTTAGATGCAGCGGGGTGAAGCGATGAAGCGCAGCTGTGGGCAAGGAGGCGCTGAAAGGAGGGCCGTAGCAGAGCAATGCGGCGCAGCGTTCCACGAGAGGCAATGGGGAGAGAAGGGTGGGGGGCCTTGATCAGCGTGGCACAGCGAGAGTGACATCACAAACACGGCCATCGAGGGCGAAGGAGAAACAGTAGCGAGAAGGTACGGGAAAGTAGAGAGTGAGAGGTGACCCAAGAGCTCAGATTCCTTTGGCGGCGCACTGCGTAAGAAAGAAATCAAACGCGCAGGCAAGACCACCGCCGGAGCCACACGCGCATCGCGGCCAGCTGAAAAAATAGTTCGTGATGTGGATGTGGCTCAAACAAGCGGCTGTGCAGAGACACCATCGAATTTCGATTGGCGGTGCGCTTCGGTTGCCGCGCCGCCGTGGCGATAACGAGTATACGCTCCGTAAACAGGTGCGCGCACACTTCTGCCTCTCTTTGCCCTCACGCGACGCTCTGAACAGTTTTATACACACACGCACACACACACATATATAGTTGTGCTGGCGGCACCCGATTCCCTCCGGCCTGCTCCATGCGCGCGTGCGCGGGGTAACAAGCGTCCCCCCACGCCCCACACCATCGCCCGTGATGGTGGGGAGCAGCACAGCAAGTCAAGAGAGCACAACAGTAAAACGAATATGGAAAAAAGAATGTGAGCTGCGTTGAGACAGCGGAAACCCTCATCTGACGGAGGACGACAAAGATGGCAACGATGACTGTGGTGTTGCCACCAACGACGACTCTTCCCCACCTATAAAGACCCGAGAGAAGGAGAGACACAGATGGGCACACGCACACACACACACACATCCTTAAACACGATGATTGCCGTCTCCACGAAATTGCCTACGTGTGCCGACACACGGACTTACTGAATCCACCACTCTTCGGGTGGGATCATCTATGATACGCTCTCTATGATGCGTCATCGTTGCAGGCATCCCCTTTGAGCTTCACGCAGCATCGCCATAGAGTAACAGGTTCAGGTCCATAGGGAAGTCCTCCCCTCCCTTCACCCACCCACACGCACACACGCACACGCACAAACATCTCTGCTTCTTCACCTGCGACGAAACTGCTAAACCGATAACTCTCCCAACGACGGGCCTGAGTGGATCTCTGCCTTGAAGGGTACATCCAGCTTCATGTCTGGCCAGAGGGCCGCAATAGTTTCCTGCGTGTGCCCCATGATGCGGGCGAGATCCGCGCGAACCTCGTCGGCGACGCACTTGTGCGCGTCCACCCAAACGCAGTCGTGGACAGTGTTCACCAAGAACGCCTTCTCCCCGTAATTGCGCTTGCGGTAGAACTCGCGCACGATAGCGCCGCACATAATCTGCACGATCTCCCCAGCGAGCCCCTGAACGGGGTAGTTCTTGAGACGCGGCACACTCTTGCGGTCCCGCGTAAAGTCGAACTTGCTACCGGTGGGTACAACGAAGTAATACATCGGCTCCGTCAGCATCACGACACGGCGGATGTTGGTGTTCCAGAGGGAGGTGTCCAACGTGCGCAGCCGCAGAAGCCTATCGGCCCCCGCCTCCACGCACTTTGTGACGAGGCTGTAATATTTGCCCAGCTCCTTGTAGTGGTGCTCCTCGGCCACAATGAGGCGATCCACCTCCTGCTCCGTAAGCCCCGTGGTGGTAGAGATGGTAGAGACGCCAGCACCGTACTGGCGCTGGAAGGAAAACACCTTTGCCTGCTGCCGCAGCTGGATGTATTGCGGATCCTTCTCCACCTTTGCCTTGCGCACCACATCCTCGTAGGGCTCTTTCGTCATGAGAGAAACTCGTAGGCAGTGAAAGTCAACGTTGTCGCGCAGCTCCTGCATCATGCGCGGGTCTCGGCACAGTGCGGCAAGCACCACGACCTCGAGCTGACTGTAGTCCGCCTCGATCATTATTCCCTGCGCACCAAACCGTGACACGATCAGGCGGCGCAGGTCCTCTTCCTTGGGGATGTTTTGCAGATTCGGCGACTGGGAGGAGAGGCGGCCGGTGGCCGTGACGCAGTGGCACAGCTCACCGTGAACTCGATCGTGGCACTCCGGCAGCACCGCGCGAAACAGGCAGCCCTCCTCGAAGAGCTGCAGTTTCTTCTCGGTAAAGCGAAGCTGCTGCAGTGCCGAGAAGAAGGAGAGGTCGATCGTCTTGTACGGAGACAGCAGCATTGTCACCCGCTCCATCGCGTCGGCCCCGGATGACGCAGACTTGCCGCGCAAGAAGCGCCGCAGCATGGGGTGCAGCTTCTCCGGCGTCACCATCCACAGCATGCCGGCTGTCGAGGCCCGCTCCTGCCCGTGCAGGCCCTGCAGCGCGCTCGACGGGGTCGGCTGAGAGCTTCGGAATGCGTCACGCGGCGTTCCCACCACCGAGGCGCACTGTGACACAATACTCTTCACAGCTCCCTCGACACCACCGAGAGACACGAGCTCCTTCGCATGCGTCTCCCATGTGCATCGGGCCGAGAAGGCCGCGGCGTTGGACGAGGTGAGCTCCGAGAAATCAGACTCGAAAGAGTCGGCACCCTGCGGAGGCGGCGGGAAGGCTTTGTTGACGTCTGCGAAGCACACCCGCTCCAGCGATACCGGCTCTCCATTTGTGCCGACACCGTCCACTTGCCCGTCGAACACCGCCTTCTTGATGGCCTCAAGTACTCCTGTGTCCACAAGCGCCTCCAGTTTGTCGTGTGCACAATTTGTTAGAATAAGAATGTTGCGCAGGTCTGCCGGGGTGTCACTGTCGCCGGCTGCCTTGCCTCCGTGTCGGGTCCTCTTGCCACCCGACTTGCGCGTTGTGGCGGCCTTTGCTTCCCCTGTCGATACCGCTGACGATGCGGCCAAGAGCTGCTTGAGTGGCGCGTAGGCGGCGATGCGCTCTTTCAGCTGTGTCACCGTCACTACATCTGGTTTCTCAGCAACGGGGATAATGTCGTCTACGGCCACACGCAGGTGGATCTCGCCCGCCTCGGGGCCTGTGGCGGCAGGGCAGTAGAGGGACAGCTGCTCTATCCAGCCGCCGATCTTCACCTTGCAGAGCACCACCACGACGGCTGTCTGCTGAATCAGCGCATCCATCGTGCAGCGCTTGCAGAGCCGCTGAATCGTCTGGAGGCTGCGCTGGGCATCGTTCAGAGTGATGGCGCTGCCGCTGTTTTGGCCACAGCTGCCCGCGCCGCCGTTACCGCTCAACATGGCATCCACCTGCGTGTACGCTTCGGGAACCTTGGTGCCAGTGACATGGCACACAGCATGTGGAAAGAGACTCGTTACCGGGTACCTCGTCGGCTTTACAGGAATAAAACGCGACCCGAGGTGGCGACAGAGGCCACCCCCGTAAATAATGGTGCTGATATCTTGTGGAGAGCGGAAGTTGATGCGTTGCCGCACATCGTCGTCCATGGACTTTGTGAAGTCCATAATTTTGCCATGCAGCACCTTCTCCAGTCGTTCGTGGTCGAGGCGAAGCGTATTGGCAAAGTAGGTTACTTGTGACTGTGGTAAGAGCTGCAGCCCTTGCAGCTCCATCTCCATCGATGCCAGCAAGCCGTCCATGCGGTGCTGCACCGAGGTCATCTGACGCGTACTCACAGCGACCTCGAGCTGCGTTTCGTAGATCAGTTTCAGCTTTGCCAAGGGCTGCATCGACCCCTTCAACGGCCCATCGTGGTACTGCAGTAGCGTCCGCTCCATCGTGGCCAGGTGTAGGTTGTTGAAACCCTTCAGTAGGTACTGCGCATACTGAGCGCACCATATCTTGCCCCCGTTGTACAGGAACGTGCGCAACCTTACGCTACGCCGCAGAAACAGCAAGATGCGCTTGATGTCCCATCCAATCAGGATGGCGTTCTCGGCCCTTTCCTTCGGATCTGGCGCGTCAGGTGGGCCGATCGGCAACGTGTCTGGCAGCACCGCCTCCGGATCCACAAACTCCTTTATCTCGCCCGTCTTGTCTTCAATCTTGGACCTCCAGTGACGCACCGCCGGTGGGTTCATCAACTTGAGCGACGTCCACAGCTGCCCAGACACGTCCACCATCCCGTTGCGTGCCGAGAACGGATTATCCGCACGGCGAGCGGCCGTCACGCTTGCGGTCGTGATGTGCATAAAGTATGCGACGCGGCTCCGCATCGCCTCCTGGAGCGCCTTCTCTCGATCGAGCCGCTCCTGGCTGTTGTAGATCACTTGAACGTGCTCATCCAGGAGCCGACTGGCCTGAGCGGTGGCACGCAGATCACCCGCGGAGACGCCGTCTGGGCCGCTACCACGGATAGGGCGACCCATGGCATCGACATTCCTGCTATTGGCACCGCTTCGCATCAAGCGCGGCCCCGGAGCAAAGACAGGCTCCAGGAAGCTTGGCATAATCTCGCGCTGCACGTTTCGACGCTGCAGTCGATAGAAGGCAGAGCTCGGGTGCGGCATGTGCGGCTCGCCGTTTTCCTCCTTCATCAGTCCCATCCACGTGATGCGCGAAAAGCTATCCAGTGCCTGTGTCAGCATGGCGGTCACATTCAGTCGGTGCGGCCGCTCCAGTCCCAGCTGAGATTCCACATCCTGAAGAAGAATGGAGAAGGCGCACTTACCCTTGCGCGCTAGCGGGAAGCGGGCAAAGCTCTCGGCTGCCGAGCCTGTCCCGATAATGTAGATCAGGTGCCGCTCTGAAAGGGAGAGCGGCTGCACAAACTGACCTGTTAGGAGATCCTGCATTGGAGGAATAGCTGCGGTGCCGGCTGCCGTACGCGCCGGCGCCGACACAAAGATGAGGCCCCACCGGTCTTTGTCGCTGTGCAGCACCCCGGCAGAAGAGGCTGCTGCAGACGTGGCGGCGGCACCGGCTCGGCGCCGCACGGCTGGATGGCTGCTTGTCGAGGAGTACAGCACAATTGCATCGGCAGCCGCCGCCAGCTGCGCCTGCAGCAGCTCTTTATTCAGCATGGCACCAGCGCTGATGTCGCCGGCGTGGCTTTGGAAGTTGAATGTGGCAAGCAGAAACGACTGCGGGGCGCACGAAAGCGGTGCCGCAATGAAGTTCTTCCACTCCTCGGCATAGGCGTTCAGCACCGCGACCGTGAGCAGCTGCGGGTTCAGCGCCTTATCCTTTTTTTTATGCGATATTACCTCGCGCAGCTTGGTGTAGGAAAAGAAGAGGTGATCAGGGTCCTCATTCAGTCGGGGGTGGTAGCTGCCCGCCGGCGGCGGCGGTCGTGCCGGCCGCGACGATCCGATGGCGTTCTGCAACAGAACCGCGCTCGGCGACTGAAGCGTTGGCACAAAGATGGCGATGAAGGATGCCCGAAAAAGGTTGATCCATTCCACGTAGCGCGACTTAATCTCGTTCAGTTTGCACACCAGCCGGGCGCCGCTTGCGATGTCCTCAAAGGTAATGTCGAAGTTCACGGTCACACGCGTCTCCGGCAGATACACGGCGAGCGCACGAAACGCCTTGCCGTGCTGCCGCGTCAGCGTGGCGAGCCTAAGATTTAGGGGACTCTCAAAGTCGAGAAGGTTGCCAATGCACGGGATCGGCGGTGTGTGCGCTGAAGAGCTGCCAGCAGCCGCGGTGTCCGCCGGGGATGGCGCCGCTGCTTCGCCGTCCACCGCGCTGTAGTCTGTCTCCTCGCGCACCTCGGCTGCGCGACCTACCTCTTCGGCCTCGTCCACATTTGCACCTGCCGCAGCAGCGTCGTCGTCGTCCATCGTCGCGCCGTCGTGATGATCGCTTCCAGCGTATGCACCGGCGTCCGTGTCGGCCGAACCGGTAGCATCACAGTAAGGATCACTATTGCGCTGCAGTGCACTGTTCTCCTCGTTGCGACCGTCGATTTCACCAGCCCCGCCAACAGTGCTGCCGTTGTACTGGTAAGTAGGGTCCAGCGGAGCGTGAGCTACAGATGTAGGTAGAAGTGGCTCCACAGCTGCCGCAGCTACAGTCGCGGCGGAGAAAGTCGAGGAGGCACGAGAGGGCCGTGCGCGCTTTTTTTTAGGAACACGGACCGATGCAATCGATGCGGCAGCTTCGGGTGTGCTGTCAGGGGCGGCAACAGAGTTCGTCACGTTCTGACGCACGTGTTTCGCCTTGGTGATGCACCGGCGCTTTGGCACAGTGCTGGTGCTGCTGGTACTCGTGCCTGGCGACATAGCCGTCACCAAAGTGACGGCTGAGGTATGAAAGAACTGTGTAGGGGTACGCAGTGCCGAGAGCACGAGGCTACCGTGGAAAGGAGTGGCCGCTGCTCCCGCACGCTGAGATTTCCCACACAGCCCACCACAGGCGTCATAAACGTTAGTGGGGTGACTGCAAGAGAGGTGAGCCGTTCCGGCAGTGGCCAGCGCTGCCGTACATCGGGCACTAACTGAATGATACATGACGATGATTTCACTTTCGCGAGAGGCGCGTGTGTGCGTCAGTATGGTCTGTTAACGGGAATCCACCAAAATAATAAAAAAACGTAAAACCTAGACGAGAATACGCGTGCACCGACACAGCTGATCGGAGGAGGGCGTAACCGCGTAATACAACGATCAGGGGCGGGTAAAGGATATCTATGTGGCAAGAACCAAAATTCAACGTGTGCGTGTACGCCTCGTCTCCCCTCCTTCTGCCCGTCTGTATATATATATATATATATACGACAAGGGAGCGCTGCAACACGGGTGGGACGCGCGAGAGAGGTCGACTCTATAAATAAAGGGGAGGCAGCGGGCGAAGCCACGTAGTACACAGGTACACGTACGTCCGCACGCACACACACACACACACGTGCGTTCTTCGGTCGGTTGTCTTCGCGCACCTGTGTGTGGTCCCGACTCGGTGTGTCTGCCTGTCCGTCTGTATGCAGTGTTGCCTTCTCAATGTGGCTTACGCCGATAGGCATGTGTTGATGTGTTCCAACGAGCCCTGATTGGCAGCATCAATGATGAGGTGCACCTCGTCTGCACGTACGCGTGTGTGTATGTGTGTGTGGTTGTGTGCCCACCGAACACGAGCAGTGTCTCCGTCTGCCGTGGAGTGCGCATGCATGCCCCTATTAGTTTTGGCAAGAGAGGAGGAGGGGGAGGAAGCAACAGAAATGGAGCCGGCACGAGTCGAAGACACCGACAACAAGTAGTAGGAAGAGCGACAAATCACAAGTAGCGGGTGAAGGAGGGAGGGAGGAGGGGAGGGGAGGGGGGGGGGGGGCTGTCGGTGCCTTCGGCGGAAAGAGTTGCCTGCGCAGCCCTGCTTCGTGCACACAAGAGGCGTTCACACAGCCCTCCGCGAGGGTAGGGGAAGTACTGGCATACCAGTAGGAGCACTTCTGCCCCCTCCTCTCGCTTCTCTCTCTCTCTCCCTCCCTCTCTTATCCGGTCACTACTGCTGACTTCACCTCACCACCACCACCACCACCTCAATGGGTTCACAAAGATTGCGCGACACGTGGAAACCTGCTGAGTCCCATGTATCGTGCTCCTGCATCGTTACGTCTGTAATTAGAAACGTGATACGTGTTCGTCGAAACTCAGTCTGTGTGTGCCCCTCGCTACTCAAGTACGAAGAAAACTGAACCAAGAACCCCTCTTCAGACACAAAGAAACATCAAGACGCAAGCAGGGCATTCGAGCATCCCACAGGCGGTTGCACCTTCGTGTAAAGTGAAGAAAGCAGGAAATAGAAACAGTCGAAGAGAGGAGGTGACGGCCCAGCGTGTGCGTATGAGTGATGGGTTGGAGAGAAAAGACGATGGGGGGAGGGGTGTTGACTAACGAGATCCACCCACGCAGCCCCACAACCACACCTGCACCGCAAGCACCCACCGCCACCACACCGTTCTGATTCCAAACTGCAACAGCTATCACCACCATCCAAAATCCGAGTCGCTGTCTTGCGCATGTGCACGCCGCCGAGATCCGTTGGACGCTTTTTTTTTTGCAGCGAAGTCCTCTTTGACGTATTCCCACGATAACGAAAGCAGCGCGCGCACACACGCACACGCACACGCACGCGCACACACAACCTTCACATACAAGTGCACAGACAACACACCTATTTTTTTCATACAACCACCAGAGAGAAGGCGTCCATCAGGCGACCACCACACAGTGCCCTCTCTACCACAGCTGCCCTACCCGCGTATACACAACCCGAAAACAACGCGTAGCCCATCAGCCCGCAACACCCTCCGCCGCCCGCCCTCCCCCCCAGCGCACACATGCGCACAAGCAAGCATGCGCATGGTATGGGAGAGGCACAAGGCACGGGCGCACGGCACAACAGAGAAAAATGAAAAAGATTAACGAACAACAAAAACAAGGAGTGAGAGAGAAGAGGGAACACATGCTGGTGACTTCCTTAGGGAGGAGGGGCCAGGCCCCACCACATCATCTCCGAGCTCCGCCACGGTGAGCACTGAACGCCAGAGAAAGAGAGAGAGAGAGAGAGTGACACTGAGAGAAGAGACCGCAGCAACACCTCAAGGAATGCAGCGAAGAACAGTGGAAGATGCTATGTGCCCAGGTAAGCCTCTGCCAAGCGCGTGAAGGGGTAGGAGGAGGGGGGGGGGGCGAGGTTCACACATGCACGCATATGCCCCGAGGCACATGTGTGAGAGAGGGAGGAGTCGCCGCTGCTCGAGGAACGCAGAGATCGATGTGAGGCGGCAAAACACGGTCTTCCTTTCGTCCGACGCCAAGCCAGCCCTGCGGCACCGAGCACCACCACGAGGCGAGCACATGTCTGCGTGTGTGCTTTGCATTGCCGCTTGTCTGTTCAACAAAACGTTTTCTGCCATCTCATGCATGCACCAGGCACCCTTTCCTCGCCACACTCTATTGAATGCTTTTCTCGAGGTCCTTCAGAACGCGGCGAACGTCGTTGCTGTCAATCTTGCTGCGGGCACGCGCTATGAGATGGCGCACATCGCTGCGGACTTGCTGCGCCTTTGCCGTCTTCTTGGCGATCACCTCGTCGTGCTCCGACAGTACATCGAAGAGGAACGCCGCGACCTTCTCCAGCTCGCTTGCCGTCTCCGTCGCCCCCTGTTCGCACATCTGTGTGATCAGTTTCACCCACGTCGCCTCAGTCGTCTCTGTGTCAGACACCACTCGCGCCACATCATCCTCCGAGAGGCGGTCCAGCAGCTGGACGCAGCAGCGAGCGTTCTGCGTCATCACAACATACGAAAGACCCTGCGATATGCGGCCATCCTTGATGTACTTCTCCGCCGTCTCGATGACGGTCTGTGGGGACGGCGCCGCTGCTCCGCCAGCGCCAGCGGCCGTTCCGTTGTTACCGATAGCCTCACCACTACGGATCGCGGCACGCAGCTCCGCAAGCTCTAACCGCATGGCTTCCACCTCCTGTATAACTCCAGAGTTCACGATCTGGGTCAACGCTGCCTGCAGTTTGCGGTTCTCCTCCTCCAAGGCACTCATGCTTGCATTCATGCGCGCCAGCGACTCGCTCAGCTCCCGCTCAATATACGCATCGATCCACTTGGCAGCGTTCTCACCGAGCGTGCGCGGGGTCTCCTGCAACGCCTCCTCGAGGCGTCGACGCAGTACTTCCTTCTGATTGACACGAATACTCGAGTTGAAGGCACCGTTCACGGCGGCATCCAGCTCGGTACGAAGCGTATCACGCACACCGCGCGTCACGCCAGTGGCAATTTCGCTCGCAACGGGGGCAAGAAGTTTCGCCAGCGCGTAGCTGTTGAAGGCCTCGGAGTGCTGACTGTTCGTCGCCGGGGAAGCAGGGGCACTTGCTGGCACAGACGCGCTTGTGGTCTGCTGAAGCTCCGTCATCTGCGCCTCCAAGGCCAGTGAGATGAGCTGCTGGTGATCGCGCGTGAGCTGGTCGGGGGTGAGTAAAAGGATTTGCGTAATGTTTTTGACCACATTCAGTAGGCCATCGATGGCGCGGCGCAAGGCCTCGTCGCCTTGGTACACAGCGCTTGCCACAAGCCCGTCGAGAGACTGTGGGAGGGTGGCGTTTTGGAGAGCGCTGCGAGCGCTGTTGTAAGCGGCCAAGGCAGTGATCGGATTCGTGTTCGTAGCCGTCGATGATATGACCTTGGTTGGCGAGGACGCAGCGCCGGCAGCGGTCGAAGACGACGCAGGCGCCGCCGCGGAGGTCATAGCCACCCCGTAGCTGCTCGTGGCCGGGCGAAACGGGATGCCAGTGCTGATAATGGAGGGGTCAACGAAGGGTGTGGTGTTGCTGCGCGGCGCGGGAGCAGCCGCAGCCGCGGTTGCCTCCTTCGCCGCTGCGGAGGTCGGGGACAACGCGCATGGCGAAGCGGTGCTCGTGGCGAGCTGGTAAAGGTCCAGTACCTTGACTGCGTCAACAAGCACCGTAGCGAAGCGGGCCGACTCATGGTAGCACACACTCGTCGGTCGCACCGCGCCACCCATCTCATACACCGTAGTGTCAAAGTCGTTGTCGCCGCGCACCTGAACACGCGCCAGCTTGCCATCAGCGTTGAAGATAGCCATGGCGTTGCGAGATGTAAGCATTGTCACAATACTGCCGAACGTGAAGATCCGCAGCAGCACCGGCTCTGCGACGCCGGTAAGCTTCCACACGCACACTTTTGCCTTGGAGCTGACGGCAAGCAGAGCGCTGCTGGAGTCCGCCGCCGGCGCAGCAGCGCTATCGCCTGTTGCCGCTGCGTTGCTGCCCACGAAGCTCAGCTGCACAATCTCATCCCCTTCGCACCCGCTCCATGCTGGCGTCGTCGTGTTGCGCAGTGTGCACGCCATAACTTTCGTTGCCTCCGACGTGAAGGCGAGCCAGTTGCCACTAAAGGTGGTGCACATACTCCTGAGCGACGTCTCCCGTGGAAGCTGGCGCAGTTCACGGCTCGCCGCGCTCAGCTTTGCCTCTAGCATGTTCGTCGAATACTCTGAGATAAGCTTCGAGCTCTCCAATACCGCTGCCGTCTTGCCATATAACACGAGGAGGTCAGGCATGTTGTTCGCGGGGTTGATGAAGAAGTGGAACGTGTTGATGACGACCTTGTCGGCCAGCTTGAAATACGGCTTTACAGTCAGACGTCCCTCCTTGGAGGCGGCCTTGTCAACGTCAGCTCCGTGGCCAGTGCCTCCTCGCTCGAAAACTGCTACCCACACGTAGAAGTCGCTGGAGGACGCAGAGGCGGCCACGTTGCTGTGGAAGTTGACGAAGCGCAGGTCGTGCACCGGGCTCTCGTGCAGCCGAAAGGCACCGCGCTCGTTGTTGGCGCGGCAAATAAGTCGGATCGCACGACGGTTCTTGAGTGTGTAGGCAATGAAGGCCTCTGACTCGCCTAGGACGCGTGGAGTGTCAGCCTCTTCCTTGAAGATCGCCACCATAGTCTTCAGTACACTCTTCCCGGTGGCGGCCGAGGCAGTGGCCAAGTTTGTCACCGACGCCATGTTTGGTAGCGTGGGGCGGGGGCTGGCAGCGCGCGCGTCTGTTGTTGTGCTGTGTTGTGTCAAACGGAGTGGGGCCCAAATATCGGTGCACGGAGTTCCTCGCCGATGTGCGCAGCGGACCGCCTAAGAACGGTGAGAGAGAAGAGATAGGTCGTCGACGAATAAAGGTCCCACTGCGACCGATGATCAGGCGGCAGCGGTGCGGGTGGAAGAAGGGGCAAATGGGAGGGACGCAGTCGCCGAAACGAGAAATTCAACCAACGTAAAGGAAAGGCGGAGGAGCGAACGCGAGCGTGGGGGCGCGGAGGGAGAGTGCAGACGCAGCCAAAGGAAATAACTTGCGCACACCTACACAGGCACACACACACACACTCACACGTCACAAGAAAATAAACAAAACAGTTGAGCTACAGGTGCACCGACTGGTTGATGGAGGCGTGGGCGTGCGTGTATAAAGCGCGCGTGCTCGAGACACGAGCAGTAAAAAAAAAAAAAAGGACATGTGATAGCACAGACATGTAAAGATCCGTGTGTAGGGGTGTGTTTAGGGGGGTGTATGTATGGGGGTGGGGGGGAGAGAAAGAGAATCATCGGAGGAGGCCGACGATCATGTCGAGGGCGAGGCAACGTGAGTGTCACAGGGCACCCGGGCATCACGGAAAGGAAAAAAAAAACAACGAAAAGAGAAAGGCGGGCGAGGGAGGGAGGGAGACGAGTTGCGTTAGGGAAGAGAACATGCTTGCATCTCTGCAGCACCCTCTGCAAAGCAAACGGAGAGAGCGGCGCGCTAATCTGGTTTGAATGGGAGGCCTCCATCGTCTTACAGGCAAGCCTCATCTTTTCCAACCCAAAGCCCTGGTGCTGCTCCTCCGTACAACCACCTCGGCGTGAGGAGGAGGATGAGGTTCATAGAGATGCAGACGGGTGAGCAAGAAGGAAGAGTGTTGCCGCGCCGCTACACCGGTGGTGGCACAGACGCCGAGACGGAGACGAGTCAGCTCTCGCCTCTCTCGCGCCATTCGCACACATTCTTTCCACCCTCGTTTGCGCCTCCGCGGCATTCTCCCTCAGCTCTGTGTGAGTGTTTTCGTTTTAACTTGCTCCCCTCGCAGCAGTGGAGCACACACACGCACACGCCTTATAACCGACGCGCCCACCGCAACCACGCATTCCAAAACGTACACACGCACACACATACGCACAGACGGCAAGGAAAGGGGGGAGGGTAGGGGACCGAGCGCAGGATGAGAAGATGCCACATACGCACATAAAGCAGTGGGTGAACATATTCGAATCGGGGGTGGCTCCATTAGGAAAACGACACACCTCGGCCACACTTTCAGAGAGGTACGCAGTTGTGGCGTGCACAGAGGGAGAGAGGAGAGGGGAGAGGGAAGAAGTGGGAACACATTCACGAAGCGCCCACAAAACAAAACGCAGGAAGCTGAAGACGCCTTCACAGGGGTTAGAAAAGCTGTTACAGTTCTCACGTTATTTTCAATTTACTTAGACACACACACGCACACGCACGCACGCAGAGAGAGACAGCCACAGCCGAAACATTTGTTAAAGGGAACAGACCTGTTCATGTTTCCACCAAAAAAGGACATGCGGGGAGCGAAGCGGACCGAGGCACACGCCTTAGACCAATATGTGGGCTCGGTTATCCGAGAACGGCCCCTGCCTCAAGCTCTACCCGCAGCCCGCCTCTCGCAGGTCGCCTCACAGCCGCCCCCTCCCCCCATCATGCCAGGCGCCACCTGCTGCACCCCTTTCGGGGTGGCGCAGGCTCCTGACACCGGTGGGCAGCGATGGCCGGGGTGGGGGGGGGGGGCGTGTTGGAGCCGCGATGCCGCTTTTCACACGATGCGAATCGCGCGAACGTGCTCACTATCGCATGCCGCTCCAACGCGACGCCATCCCACAGCCTCACCGCACACCTCCGTGGCGGTTGATCGCACTGAGCCCGCTTTCCCCTACGTCGTAGGTTCTCGGCACTGCCACCACCAGAAGCGGCGCGGTGGCGGGCATGGCGAGGGGCTGCTCGGCTTCCTTTCCACAACGAGTGCGGAGGGGGACAGCTGGCACCTGAGATGCCACGTACGGAGAGGTGTTCCCCTACCTGGCACCTGCGCGCCAAAACAGCAGTTAATAGGATGCCCCCTACCTCCAAGGGGGGGGGGGCAACAGCGGTGATGGGATGGCAGTAGAGCAAAAGGAAAGGGAGAACATTCGCAAAGGGGAGGGAGCACCGTCAGCGCCCTCCTCTCCTCATGTCCTCCGTCTCCACCACAATTTTGCCGGTCTGCCAACGGCAGTTTATTAGCACAAGGGAAGGAGGAGGAGAGAAGCGGGGCACTGCGTGAATGTGATCCTGAACGCAGGCAACAAAGCGGGAGGAGGGAAAGGGAGCTGCAGGAGGAGCTCCAGCTGAGACCCGTCTGATTTAAAAGGAGGCAAAGATTCGCTGCAGACGTAGCGCGACAGTGCCAGGCAGTATCAAGGTAGACCGCCGCGAGGGCTGTAGTGGCGGTGGCAGCACCTGCGTGAGCTGCTACATGCCCTAGTGTCTCGAGTGCGGGCCCTTCCCATACGTTGGCGGCAACTGGCTCTGCATGGGCATGTGCGCCACGGCTGGTGATGGAAGCCCGCTCGAAATCATCGGGTGACCCCCGCGTATTGTAGGACTACCCTGTGCAGCGTATGCGCACCGTATGGAGCTCATCGGCGGCTGCGTTGTCGTTGACCAGCCGTAAGGATACTCCTGCACGACTCCGCCAGAGCCTGCGTGCGGGACAGCGAGACCTCCGGGCGGCATGGAGGCCTGCTGCAACTGCGGCCACGCAGCCGGTGGCTGGTAGCGCGTGTGCGCCGCGAGCGGGAAGATGTAGCAGAACCACCACGTCTCGAGGTCGCGTGCCCAACGCACAATGCTAGGTGCGTCCTTCACGGAGTGCGGAAGCGTCACCGTGGCAGCACCAGTTGCCTGTGTGTCCGCAGTCTTGGCGGTAGGGCAGAGACGCAGCTCCGCAGGAATGTCACACGACTCTACGTACTGTTCAATACGGGGGCATCGAACATGCACCTCAGCGTTGCGGCCACTACGGTCACCGCTACTGCCAACGTAGACAGGCAACGACTTCGACAGGAGCGAGGAAACAGATCCCATGGGCGAGCTGATGGGGCCGGAGTGTACGCACTCCAGTGAATAGGCAGACGGCGGCTTGCCAACCGAGGCGTAGCTGCTGTCGCGGGCCTGACGCGCCTCTGCACTCATTGTAGCTGCCGCCGTTGCGGCATCAAAGCTCCTTGCGGCGGCGATGTCCACAAAGTCGGCCTCGTCGGCGAGCAGGCGCGTGTACCACCGCAGCAGTACTGCGTAGTACCTATCGAAAGCGGATGACGACAATGCGACGTTGCTTGGAGCGCCTGCGGGATCAAGTGGTGACGGCAATGCCAACGGTGGCGGTGGCGGTGGCGGGAGGTACTTCATGAACGTGACCGGAGGCAGATCCTCCAGTATCTTCCCCTTGCGGCTACGACGCACGCGCTTCTTCTTTTTCCCTTGACCAGCACCTGGTGCAGAGATAGAGCCTCCCTCGTCGTCGTTGCCACCCTGCCCGTCCCCGTCGGTGTTCACGACGTCGTGCTCGTCCTGCGCCTGATACGCCACTGCGCCGCTTAGTGAATGGCTCGCGTTTGACATTTGCATAGCGTCACCCTTATCACTTGTGGCGGCGGCAGGCATGAGCAGCACTGATGGCGACAGTTGACCCTGAGAAGCATCAATCTCGGCCGGGGTGTGCGCAGGCATACAGTTCGCTGACAACGCTCCGCCGTCGCTCTCATGTGAGGGGCGACGCACTTCAATGTCGCCCTTGGCTTTGTCACTATCGGCCGAGCACGTGCCTGCGTCACTGCTGCTTCGCTGGTGCGAATGAAGCGGTGCCGCAGCCGTTCCAGTAGAGGCGGTTGTGTGTTCGGACTCCGTGGCGCCCGGCAGACCCGTCTGTGTCGAATGCAGCGCATGGGCACACGCGTCCTGTGAGTGTGGTGACGTTGAGAGAGGGGAGTGAGCGGCGCACTGCGGCCGTGCAGGGCTCACCGCCGTACATGGGCGGCAGGGTGATGTAGCATAGATGGTTGCCTTCTGACGTTGCAAGTCAGCGTTTGCAATGGTGCCCATAGGACTGGAGTTGCTGTAGCCGCCGTGTGGCAGCTCCATCTCCGCCGACAGCACGGGCGTGCCTGCAGACGCGATGGCGGGCAAAGGAGAGAGCTGCCGCGTCGCGTCGCAGGCGACGCTGTGGGTGCGGCCAGCGTCACCCAAGCAGATGCCGCCGACAGAAATAGTTGTCGATCCTGCTGCTGATATGGCCGACGAGTGGGACGGGGAAATATGGAGGGCGCGCTGCTGTGGCGTCACCCGCTGCTGCTGCTGCTGCTGCTGAAGCACCGGGGAACGGGGCTCGAGATAGATGTGCGCATGCTGGTTTAATGCGGTGGGCGTGAGAGCCGGCGGGAGTTTTGCCATGGTAGTGCAGCCCTCCGAGGCGGTGCGAGCCGCGCCACTGGGTCTTCTACTGCCCTCTCCCAGGGCAGAGGCGACTGGGGACGCCTGCGGGCTGCTGTGGCGCGAGCCGTGCGCGTACACTGGCACCATCTGCATCGGCAGCGTCGATGTCACCCACGTCTGCTGTGCTTCTCTCGGCTTTTTCTCGTGTGGGTTCGGCTCCTGCGACGGTGATGATTCTAGTGTCTGGGCGTCCTGGAATGACAGTGAACGCGTGTTGATCTCTAACACTGCGGCGCGGGGGCCCGTCTCGAACGTAAGGCCATGCGTGACCGATTGCGGGTGTAGTAGCGGCCTCTCCGGCGCCATGCGCACCCCAATGTATGGATTGTTGCTGTTCGTGCTGGCAGTAGCGTGGACGCTGCCGAGGCTCTGGTAAAGATTCAACGACTCCGGCGTGTTGCCGCCTGCGCTGTAAAGGGTACTACTCGGAGGGCGAGGAGAGTGATAATGCTGTGCGCCATGATTGGGGCCGCGGAACGACGGCGCGGATGCGAGCCGCATGGTCAACGGTGCCGTCGCTGTTGCTGGTGAGCTTCGACACGACTGGTCCACTGATGACGGAGCAGAACGGCCCAAGAAGGAGCCGTCACATGAGAAGGACCCTGCTGAGTGCCGAAGTGGAAAGGTGGTTGCAAGCTGCTGCGGCTGTTGCAGGGCGAAGTCGTGGTACGCCACACCGGCAATCGGTCTTGCCAGCGCCCGACCGCATCGCGAGGTGGATGGCGACAACGATCGGGTGTGACCACTACGTATGATGCAACGGCGCCCTTGCTCACCAGTGCCACATCCGCCACCAATGCTGAGATCTTTAGCTCTCTCGTGCTCGGTAATTGGCATACTTGCTGGCGACTCGGGCATCCGGGGAGACCTTGTGGTGCTGGGAGAGACGATGTAAGGGTTATGCCGGTAAGAGCGACCATATGCTGATACCAACGTCGGGGACGCGGTACCAGCGCGCTCGACTGAGCTGCGGGAACTGGAGGAGTAGCCGGAGTGGTACAGTACGCTGCTTTCGCTGCGACTGTGATGAGAACCGAAGCAATGGCGTGACTCCATCGACTCAGCACAGGGCGTTGTTGGCGGAGTCAGGAGACGGCTAACCGCGCCACCGCGGGAGGTGGCCGCAACTGCAGGGATGCCAGAGCGCTCTTCCTCATCGATCGAAGGGCCACAGTAAGGATATGATACTCCATCAGTGGAGACGAACGCTTTGGCAGGTGTCCGTTCATCGTGCTCCAGGGAGCTCTCCCTCGCGCCGCTGTCTTGGTGGCTCTTGCGTGTGAGCGCGGTAAAACGCTTGGCAAGCATTCAGCACCACAGCAAGAAGAAAGTGATAGGGGAGAGACGTGACACCACGTGTGTGCACCTGTGCGGCTGCAATGCCTGTACGCACGCCCAAAGCGGGCGAGATGGGCGCCGAAACGAATGCAACTGTGCTGTGTAGCGAAAAAAAAAGGGAGGGGGAGGAACAGGGACGAGTTCTCTGGCGCACAGGCCCGCGAGCACACCACCTCCGCGAAAGGGGATGTCGCGAGACAAAGCAGGAAGTGAACGGAGGGTTGGGGGGGCGGGTTGGGCCAACAAGCATAACGCAAGAAGAGCGAGTGAGGGGTCGTAGAGTTGTGTGAGTGTGTGCGTATCTGCAGTGGGGAGATGCACGCCACACTTTGACACCTGCTCGAATCGATGCACGGAGACGGTGAGGAATACGCAAGGGCGGATGAAGGAAGGATACTGCCCGCACGGGAGAGAGACCAGCAAACAACTGAGGCGGTGATGTTGCTTCGCACGTCAACAGATCTGCCTGCTCTGCCACGGCGCCAATATCTTCGCTGGTGCCTCTGTGTGTGATAGCCGCAAACGGGATGCGACGGCAGGGGAAAGAAAGAAAGCGAAAAGAAGCTTATCGAAGTCAAGCTCCAACGCACACACGCACACACACACACACCAAAAGACTACGCAAGACCGCTATCCAGGAGGAGGCGCCGCGGGCGTCCTTAGCGCCCGCGCAAGTAGAACACACACACACACACACCAGTACAGCCAAGACCCCTCCCCATCCACTAAAGCACCGCCACCACCACCACCCTGTACTCGAAGGTGTGGCAGTTCTGTGCCCCTTCCTTCATCACAGCGGCCCAGCAGACACGTCGTCTTTCCGCATTGGTCACTGCTGGCCTGTCTCGTTACTTGAAAACGTGGTACTCGTCCACGCGACCGCGGGGCACCACTGCCGTCTGAAGTGGAATAAACGACCGCCCTGCTAAGAAGATCCCCTCCGCCTCCGCCTGGTTCAGCCGCCGCGAGGACAGCGCCGTAATCTCGAAGAGCGGCACACCGGTGGTGAACTTGTAAGCAAAGTGGTGAATATTGCTCTTGCCCGCACCCATACGCGACTCGGGACTCTTTTGCACAACGGGGAATTCCTCGTAGTCGGTGTGCATTGTGAGGGCGAAGGAGCCACGTGGCATGCGGCGCAGGATCGCGAGGCGCGCGTTCTCCAGCTGCGACTGCGTCACCATACCGAAGTCCGTCGTGATAAGGGCGAACAAGCCTTTGATGAGGGCAACTTCATTGTTGATGAAGCGCGGGTCACCGTACTTGCGATACTGACGAATGGGCCGCCCTGTCTTGGGGTGCACATAGTGATACGCCCGCAGCAGCGAGCTGGTCCGCAGCGCAGACGACTGCATCAGTGCGCGCGCACGCAAGCCTGCGGTTCCCTTGCAAGGTGAGACAACTGAGGTAAGCGCTGCAGGTGTAGGAAAAACGGCAGCAGTGTAAGCAGAGGCGGGTGCGTCTTCTGCGTGCGTTCAACCACCCCGGGGGACGCGGCCAAGCTGGTTGGTTCAGCCCAGACTGACAATAGGAAGAAGCGCGAAACACAACCACGCATACACACACGCCCAGGCGTGCCCGCACGCATACACAGAAAAGAGAGCGGTGGGGGGGGAGGCAAAGAAAGGATAGTGAGAAGGTCGATGCCGCTCGATTCGCTTCCACGTCCGCGAAGTCCATTGTTGCATACACCGTCACGCACATGCCGGCGCGCGTGGTGGGCCAGAGAGCCCAGCCAGAGAAATCCGCGTACGCAACAACCAGAGTGAAGGACGGCGGCCGGGTGATCCAGGGGAGGGAAAAAATGCAACCGAACAAGTTGAAGCCGTTTTCCGAAGCAGTGGATCCCCTGTCTTGTACGCCGTTCTCAGCGGCAGCAACGACGTTGAGGAGCAACTTGCACCTCATTCGCTTTTATGGCTGGGAGCCTGGGATAGCTACCGTTGAGTCACCCTTTGCAGTGTGTCTGTCACCGCACGCCAAAAACGATGAGGTCATCGAGAGAAAGGCAGAGACAAGGGCAGGAAAAAGCGTTAGCGAGCAACCTCTACAGTCTCCAGGATCCGCGCTTATCATCACGCACAGTGTAGTCAGGCCTCCATGCATACGCTACCTTTGAGGAGGAGGGGGCGGAAGGTTTCTGTTGTTGTTTCACATCCCTCCCTTTGGTTTTGGTGCATATTACGAATAGACAGGTAACGTATGCTCGTGTTGTGTGTGTGTGTGCGTGTGTGTGTGTAGCCTTCTTCGTCAGTGGGCCCCCATCTCCCATGCCCACAAGACACACTTGCAGGAGAGCGGCCGTGGTGGGAGAGACGATGATGGAGACGCGACAAGCCACAGTAGCAGAGCGAAACCGCCTCGCAGACCGCCGAATCGGCTGCCGCATAGCCGTATCTCCCCTGCTTCCCTTTGCTCACACCACAGCATGATAGCGGAGGGCATTCGGCCGCGCCCCCATCCTTGCGAAAACGCGCGGCCTGCCACTCGACAAAGGAGTAGGGGGGAAGGGGCAGGCAGAAACCTTCACAAGAGCCGGACAAGGCGCCTCCCTGCGCCGCAAGAGGGCGACTCGTACAGACAGCGGCGGCGAGCGAGAAAAAGAAAAGCTGAACTGCACCTATGGAAGCCTACTCGGGCACTCGCGTGCACGCGCGCACTTCAGCAATCACGCAAGCGTGCGCTCTCAGCGAAAGAGTAGGCGCAACACTCGACGAGCAGCCGGCGTACTTGCTATTTCGGCCACCACGTGACGCCGCAGTTGCGTTCGCGTCTGGTGCATCGCACCTGCTGATTTCTCTGGTACCGCAGAAATGTGGTGCGGCGCACCAGTGGGCAGAGAAGGGCTGACGCCTCCCTGTTCACATGTGCCAGATGCAAGTGGGTCCTCGCCCTGCGTTGTCGTGCTTGGGCTGTGTAGGCGGTCAGTCCACCACGCGGACAACGCCGCCCACGGCTTCGACCATGCGACCCAGCTGGGGGTCAGACAAGAATACCCCTTTGTCATCGCCAGCATCAGGTCCTCTGGTAGGCGGCGTGCGGGAAAGGCGCCGAGAAACGCCCGGTTCATCTGCGTTACCTCTTCGCTGGAGGTCGGAGCGTGCTCCGCTGAAAATGGCGCTTGCCCACTCTCCGCAGCAGCAGCGGCGACCTCCTCCGCGGTGAAGGTTGGCTCCGGTGCGCTGGCTGGCACTACTCCCGGCGGTGCCTTGGCTGCCAAGCGCCGCACGCCGACCTCCCGCCGAGGCAGCACGTACTCTCTCGCGTGCAGCTTCAGTCCGAGTCGGTGCAGAAGCTGATGCTTATTCCACACCTGTCTCGCCAGCTTCCACTCCGTCGGCGCCTGCGCCAGAAAGGCAGCCTCGAGGTCACTGAGCAAAGCGCCGGGGAACTCGGTGCCGGCAGTAACCGTGGCAGAATATCGTCTACGCGCGATCGCAAGCTCTCGAGTCGAGATCGCCATAAGCTTGTAGAGCACGCGCACCGGCAGTTCTGTGGGCTCAGAAGGGGTCCTGGCCGCCACCATCGCGGGCTCTGCAGCACCACTAGCCATAGCACCGTTGCTGTCGGTGCTGCCGGACGAGTTCGTGCTACCCGCGAACACACAACAGTGCTGCGGATCATCTTTGAGCAGCGACAGTAGGCCGCGGTAGAGCTCTGTCTGAACGCGCAGCGTCTTGGTGACGCCCATATGGCGTCCAAGGTTGAGGTTTTCCTCATACGGATCTTCAATACAGAAGGAGTAGCGTGTCGTCGCTCGGCTGCGGCGGGCTGCCGCGCTCGCACTGCTGGCCATCATGCCGTCGTACCCTGTCAATGGCCTTGTCTGAGGAGCAGACAGAGAGGTCCCGCTGTGTAAATCGCCCTGCTGGCCCTCCGCACCGGCAAGATTGTACTGATGCTGCGAGCCAGCGACGCCAAAATGTGGCGCAGGGCTACCTGTCTGTGCTACGTCTTCCACGTCCCAGCCCAGTGATGCCTTCGTCGTGATCCCGGGACGGTTCAGCGAGACGACGTGGTTGACCCAGTCGAACTCGAACGCGTAATAGTAGAAGAAGCCAAGCAGCAGCTCACCCGCCTGTGCCTCCATGGCGGCGCGCTCCTCAGGCGTCCACGTCGGGTCAACCATAGCCGCGTACTGGGGATCCGCGTCGACGTTGCACCGCAGCGACGCTGGGATATCGCGCGCCGGGCAAACGTATCGAATGACGCCACGATGAACCAGGTAGTAGATCCACATAATGTTGATGGCATAGCTTGTCAGATAACCGTTGACAGAGTTGTTGACGCCGCTCGTCTTTGACCAGTCCTTCAGCACCAAAGCACCCGGCCGCGCGCAGGGGTGGCTGAGCAGGTAACGCCGCAGCAGATGCGAGTTGCGGATACCAAACGCGCGAAAGCTGAGGTCAAAATCCATACCGTAAAGCTCGGGCCGGCACTCCTCATGCAGCGGCTGCACTCGTGCTCGCATGCCAGCCGACATAAAGTGCAACGGACACGTTGAGGCCTTGACGGCGTTCGTTGTCGTGTCGAATGTCATGCAGCACATATCGCGTGTACGGTTCCACCACACCTGCTGAACAGCCGCCGACCCCACAGCCAGCCGAATGCTCGCCTCGAGGATAGCGCTGTCAGGTGGTCCGGCCGGCAAGTTGAGCGAGTAGCGGACGCTGCGCGCAATGATGAGCTCCGCCTCGAGCTGTGTGAGGCCTTTCTCATCTGTCGTTTCTTGCGCACTCGACGGTGACGACGACGCGAGTGACTCTGCAGCCACCAGATCTACCGCCGCTGCGGACTGCCGTGCCTCTTCATACAGACGGTGCCGTTGTTCATCGGTCAGCCGGATGGGAAGCGAGGCGTGATGCTTAATGATCGGCACTCGTGCGTGACTGATCGGCTCCAGGTTGATGAAGGAGAACCCGGCGCGGCGCAGTAGCTCTGTGATGCTGCGCACCGCGTTCTTCTCTGAGGGAGGCCACGTCCCCGCCTCCAACTCATCAACGTCGACGACAGTGAAGTCGATGTCAGAGATCCCGTCCCACACGCCAAATGCGACGGAGCTGCCAAAGATAAATACCTTAGCGCGCGGGTGCCAGCGCTGCACGACCAACTCCAACTGTGCCCTCGCCCTGTGCGCTTCGGCCATCTTCTCCGCCCCTGCATCGCGCTGCACGGCAACAGCAAAGATTCTCTTACCCCATTGCTGGACAACAGACGCCTTCCGTTTCAGAACTTCATCCCACACCGGCACTAGTTTTTCTGCGACACTGCGCAGACGGGTGTAGTCAGCCAACGCGTCGCCGTGCTGATCGAGTGCGTGCTGCTCGAGGGCTTCGTACGAGGTGGAGACATATTGCAAGCACATGTCACAGGTAAACAGACGCGGAGGTGTGTGCGGAGACCCAGACGACGACGAGGAGACAGCGGACGACAAAGGGCCAGGGTCACCGTTGATGAGAGCTGCGGCGTCATTGGTGCTCACAGCTCTCCCTGCGGCTGCCGCACTAGTGGCGCTCCTGCTTCCACCGCTGTCGCCTTCCTGGTACCTCATCATGTCATCTATCACCACGTCACCATCCGATTCAACAGCAGAGGTGCTCTCCAATGGCGGCGAAGCCGACGCTGTGGGAGGTGATGGAGCTTCAAAAGCGATGTCTGGCGAGGCAGACATGACAGTCTCACTACCAGACGTGGTCAATGCCTTCAACTCGCTCCCTGAAGCGCCGCGGTTGCTACAATGATGCACCGAGTCGCTGATGAAATTCTCATGCTTCTCCTCATTCGGCTGCTGAGGCCGTTTAGGCAACGATAACGGCGCCACCTCTGCTGCGCCAGCACTGCCATGACGACGGTGGATCAAGCGACGCCGCGGTGAAGTCGAAGCGGGCGGAGATACTACGGCAGATTCTGAGGAAGTCGGGCTGCTAGTATTCGTGCTGCTAGCTGGCGCCGATGAGCTAGTAATGTTGGCACTGTTGGCCTCACTGCCGCTGGAAGCGTTGGTACCATCTTTGGTGCCTTGGTTGAACAGCAGAGAGTACTTGCTCATGGCGACACTCCTCAGTGAGTGGGGCACGTGTCTGGGTGTGGAGCGGGAAGATCAAATGCAACAAGGGATCATACAAGCACTGGAATGGGAGCAGCGAGGCAACACCAGAAAGACAGCACGAGAACGGACGAGTGGAATCGATGAGCTGTGCAGCGTTGCAATCGCGCATACAACCCGGTATGTGTAGGTATGTGCTCGTGTAGGTGTGTGTGTGTGTGTGTGTGTGTGCTCGTGCGGTTATCCTGCCTCCTTTATTAGGATTACAAAGTAGTCGCCGGATTTCGGTGATGCGTGTAGCGAGTGGGAGTGTCGGACTCCTTCACTTCTACTTGAAGGTAGAGTACGAGAGAAGCGCGCCGCCACGTCAGCAGCGTCGAAAGTTCGTGCTGTGGATACTGTGCGCCCAGGGACACAGACAGAGAAAAGGAGCAAACGGCGAGGGAAGTGCCCAAGAGTCGGTGCGCAAGCGCAGCGCCTCAAACTAACGACGTGAGAAACCAAAAAAAAAAAAAAATCAGTTCTGCAGTACGCAGATGCACACGCCCGTTCAAGCACACAGGCGATAACTGGCGTGTGGTGGTGGTGATGGTTCAACGTGAGAGAGAAAAAGAGAGCGCGCGTACACACATAGTGAGTTACGAGAGAGAAGGCGAAGAGGTGGAGGAGGAAGGTGCGTGATGGCAGAGGAGAGCGGCACATCCGAAAAGACCATCTCTGGAAAAGTCGTCGCTGCCGCCGCAGCAGGAGGTGTGGGCCACACCATGATCAGGGCATGAACCGACGGGGAGGAAGGGCAGGGCTAGTGAGACGAGGTTAAGGATGGAGCGAGGAAAACGATGGTGCCATCAGACGTACGCGCGCGCATACCTAAACGGCTGCGCATCCTATTCCACCACTGTAGACGGCAACGATGATGGGAACATACGACAAGAGAGGCACCGGCACACGCACACACACACACACACCCGTAGGCAAGCAGCGGATGCACAGCTTTCATCGCTCGATTTTTTTTTTGTTTTCGTTTTCCCCTTTTTTTATGTTGGTCGGTGCCATCTCTCTCTCTCTCGCTGTATGTGTGTAAGTTGTTTGTGTGTAAGTTGTGTGTGTGTGTGCACCACGAAGAAGCACGTCAGAATCCTGCTGCGACACCCATGCACTACGTGACATCTCCCAACCACCACGTGCGACGTGCGACGCCTTCACCCCAGGCATACCTAGAAAAAAATTGACCCACCGACACGCGTGCGTCTGCAGATCTTCGAGCCACTCACGGTTGTGGCGACTCTGCGTTGTGACATTAAAGCACCCAAGAAGGAGAAACATACGCATGGCAGGACGGGAAGAACAGGTAAAAGCGGCGGCTCCCGCGGCCAGTGCAGAGTTGAGCGCTGGCCTCAACAAAGAGGGTGTCAAAAGGAAAATGAGGCACCTCTCACCTGGCGAGGCGGCGGGAAGGGGACGCAGACGTACGCACACGCCGAGACACTTCTTCGGGTGAGAAAAGAATACCCACCCACACACACACACACACATTATATGTAGGTACCTAAAGGTAGCGCCGCATCGAAGTTGGGAGTCCTTATGTGCGTGTGTGTACAGCAGAGCGAATGGGCCACCGCATCCGTTCCTGCAAAGACAAAGATGGCGAGACAGCGGGGGCTGGGTTGGGGAGGCGGGTGTGTGTGTGTGGGGGGGGGGGGGGGGGGAGCGTAGCGCGCGGAGATGGAAAAAAGAAATCGGAGGCTCCCCTCGCTCTAAGAAACAATGCACCGCAAAAAGAGGAGAAGGGATACGAGGAAGGGGGGGGGTGCGGAGGGGCCGAGAGAGCAGGTGCTCGCATCTGTGCTTCCGTGAGTTTCTCTCGTAATTGCTCGGCAAGGCAGCCAAAGAGGGGGCACCATCGAGGCTAAGCTGGCTTTCTTTCAAGCGATACAACAGCCTAGACAGCGCTCGGGGAACCGATCACTATGAAACGGAACGAAAATATGCGGAAGAGTCCATGAAGCGCGCGCAGACTACGGAAAATATGCACCAACGGAAAGAAAGATCAAAGAAAGAGTGAGGGCGTCTTGAAGGTGGGGGGAGGGGGCGGGGGTGAAGGAAGGGAGAGAGAGGAGAGGAGGGGAGGGGGTGGACTACAACTAAGTAAGAAACAACACCAGTAAAGGGCGAAGGTGAGCGCAACCGCATCAATTTATGTGGCCACGATGAACTCCATTTTGAGGATGCAGGCAACACGGGTGGAGAAGGAGAATCGAAAGGTATTTGTGTGTGAGGAAGGAAGAGGAGTGCGTTACAGCTTACTCTCGGGGGCATTCATGGAGTGCAGAACGACGTCTGCGTGTGACACGGTTGTGTCTACCAAGTCACCGTTCATCGTGTCGCTGCCGCTCGCGCGCATCATCGCCTCTTTGCGAGAGATGCCCCAGGCCTTCATGTGGCGCTGGCAGAGCCGCTCCGTGCACACGTCACGCTTGCACGCGAGGAACAGCTTCACATCGAACGTGTCGTTCACCGCGGCCCACTCGGATGTGCCACGGTAGAGAACGTAGTTGCCCTCCACAATGATGACGCCGGCGGATCCGGGGATGAGAATGTCACGCTCTTGGGGGTCGCCGACGGAGTGGTCGAAAGAGGGGACGAAGACGTCATCGAAGAGGCCGCGCTCGTTTGGTGTTCGGATGCGGACGAGGTCGTCGCGCAACTTGCGCGGGTTAAACGTCCACTCCGCGCCGCGCCGCTTCACAGCCTCTTGCGCATTCGGCATCGCCAGCAGCTCCTTGCGATAGAGGTGGTAACCATCCATCGGCATCACACACACCTCTACACCATAGCCGTTGCGCGCGCTGGCACGGTCGTTGCTGGCGTTACCGTTCATTTCTGCGTCATTGATGTCAACCTTCTGGAACGGCGCCATGGGATCTGGCTGGTCACTCAGCACCTCTCGAACAGCATCTGCCAGTAGCGCCACAAAGGTCGACTTGCCACTGCCAGGGCGCCCCGCCACTGCGACAAGCACGCGGGGCACGCGCGCCTCGCGCACCATGGGGTTCGTGTGCCGCAGATTCTGTTGCTGACGTTCGTACGCAGAGATGATGTGCTGCACCGCAGACGCGAGATCTTCGGTGCTCACTAACTTTCCATGAAGCGAGCTCATGATGGTCGGGAGACTGGGGAAGAGAGGATGCTCGTAGGTATCTGTGTATGGAAGCGGGTGAGAGCCCCGAGTTGTAAAATGAGGAAGAAGGAAGATGACAAGTAGTTGGCTCGTGCTTTCGTACCCTTGATGTGCATTCGTTTTCTAAGCATGTGTGTTGTGGGTTGGGGTACATGCGCATGCCAGAGAACAGCACACCGAGAAGGAAAGGAGCGGGGCAGCCAGCACCACCAAATCACGAAACGCACATAGAAACGATGCTGAGAAGAAAACCGCCACCAGCGGGAGGAGAGTCAGCTAAACAGTGAAGGAGAGGTATCGCACGGATACACACCGATGCACAAGGATGCGCATGATACACACCTTCCCAGACACGCGCACGCGCTGATAAGTCTACGTACGCTTCTGATCCGCCACAGCCCTCTCCCGTCTCGGCACCGTCGCCCTCTTCTCAGGCGAGAGAAACAGACGCACATGTCCACGGCCCAGAGCCGCCCCCCTCGTCCTTACGCCGAACAAACTCTGTATAGCGGGGTAGAACGTGTGTAGTAGCTGGACCGGTGGCAGTGAATCCGAGCGGCTGTCTCGCTCTCTTTGCCTTCACTGCTTCTCCCGCCGCCGTCGGTGGACGTTTTCTGCATTCGCTGCGGGGCGAGGGGAGAGGGGGGAGAACCATGAAGTCCCCCCCCACTTCACGCCTCCTCTCTCTCTCTCTCACGACCCTTCTCCCCATTGCCTTCCCCTGCTTCGAATTTTCGAATGTAAAGCGGAGCGTCACAGGCTGCTGTCATTCGCAGTTTTGTTTTGTTGTTGCATCGGCTTCCTGCGCCAGGCAGCCATGGAGGCGGTGCGATGGAGAGCGGAAGAGAGACACTGACGCCGTGCAGTGACCTCATGGAGGCACACACACACAGCCATGCGCAGCGATGAACACACGGAGAGACGGCAAAACACTCCCAAAGCCCGTGTGTAGCGAACTGGACCAACAACAACAACACACAACGAGAAACAAAGACAGCGAGTTGATGGGCGCTGCGGCGCAGAGAGTTGAGAGCAAGCGAAAGCCGGCATCATGAAAATGTACCTCGAGGCAAGCACACACATATGCGCACCTAGGCAACACGCTTCGAGGTACAAGCGCAACAAACATCTTCACTTTCCTGCACTACCCGCTGCCTCTGTCGCCGCCGCCCCGCCGCCTCGCCCCTCCCCCTCTTAGAGCGAGTACGCACGCACAGTCGCTCGCACAAAGAGAGATTCAGGCACCAACACACGCAAGTGCTTGCGCACCGAGGCACACGACGTGCGTTCACGCCGTGGTGGAGTTCGCGTGGGCAAGAGAGTGGTGGCCACACGAGAACGCTACGTGGGGAGTACAAAGGGGTAAAACCAGGCGATGGCTTGTGGTTAGTGCGTTTGCACGCGTTACATTTGCCAACAGGGCTTCCCTCACTCCATTCTTTTTTTTGTATGGGCAGCCATTTATTTCTTCTTCGCCGAGGAGAGAGGACGGGCGCTGTCGCGGCGAAAGGGCCAGGGCCGGAGTATAGCACTGAGGTAGCGCTTGTACAAAGGGGAAAGAAGGAGAGCGGGGCAGAGGCAGCACACGGCACACCCTCGCGCATTACGCTTCGCGGGATACGTGGAAGCAAGACAAGCAAAGAAAAAAAAAAGACGCACCAACGGATTACAAAGGAATAGAAGCGCAAGAGGAGAGCACGCACACGCGCTCACACAGACACACGTCCAGCTTAGACCACAGCAAAACGGACGGAAAGCGCCCCCCCCCCCCTCCGCTCCCCGCCCCCGTACGCACGACAGGCAACACGCCAACGATAAGAGGCACACACGCACGCAGAGACGGAGAAGAGCAAACAAACAAAACAAAAGAAACGAGATGGATTCATTACGAAAGAAAAAAAGAGAGGGGGCAGAAGCCGAAAAGAGGCTTCGCCGCTGATGGGGCTCATGTGTCCCGCCGTATTATCCCTTCGCTTCGTGCCTTCTGTTGTCATCACATGCGTACATTCTCATTGCGGGCTCCCCTACAAAGACGGCGCTTCGAAGGCTTCCAAAACGGAAGTGAGGCGCACAGTCAAGGAGGTCGAGTAGTGGCGACGGTGACATGAATGCGCAACCATTTAGAGAAAGGGGCCCAAGCAGCAGCTCGACGCGGACGCAAGGGTGGTGTCAACAATAGATGTGCGGTTGGAAGATCACCCGCACGAAAAACACAGCGCCTGTATAGAGGGAGCAACATGAACGACGAGCATGCGAAGACACACGCGCCACCACAATGTCGTTGTGACCACAAGAGGTGTACAATGACACAGAAGAGCGCGAGTGAGCAGAGCGCTCAGCAACGAATTAGGGGAGCAAGCGCAAAAACGAAACAAGCAAAAAAGAGGAAAGGCAGCGTGTGCAGCTGCAGCAAAATGGGGGAGGGGTGGGGACGCCGACGAGGGCGCTGACGACCGCGTACGCGGTGCTGCGGCAGCCAGCAACACTTAGCGGCCATTTTCCAAAACAAAAAAAAGAAGCAGAAAACGAATCGTCTACACGAGGGAGGAGTAAGCAACAAGGAGGCTGCCGCGGTTGTGTGTGTGTGGGGGGGGGGGAGGGAGGAAGCAGTACCCTTTAAAGAGGGATCTGCACTGTCACTACCTCCTTCATTGATCGACCACCCTTCAGACTCGCTCTTGGTGCCTCTCCCCGCGCCATGTCTCTCTACCGTCCTCCGTGGTTTCGATCCTCCTACGTCAACAGAAGCACTGAAAAGGGGGGATACCGCGTCTCCCTGCGCCCCTCCCCTCCTGTGCCGCCTTTTCGCGCACAAGCACGCGCCTCCTGCACCTGCACTGTCCATCGCTTCCCTCACGCCTCCCTCCCTCCTCCAGTGAGCACCGCGAGCACCCCCTCCTTCGCCTGCACACATTACGGCATCATACATCTCATGTACTCGCCTCTCCCCTCACTGACTCTACTGTCAGCCTCTCAGCCACGAGGCAAACTTCCTTTCTCTGGGACGCACGCGCGTGGAGACGACACCTACTCGGCACAGTGAGCAAAACGCGTCTTCCGCGTGGATACCGGCTTGTGTCTGCGCCGCTGGTTTCATATGTTCGTGTGGGTGGGTGGGGGTCACAGTGTGGGTACGCCCTCTTCTACATAGAAGTTCACACGGGACGGGGCGAGGTCGCGAAGACTAAAAAAAAAAAGGATAGTGACTACGCGTGTGTGTGGTATCCATGCAGCGTTGCCCGTGTTAACGCCGACATTCATGTCTGCAAGTGTGTGCGCTGAGAAGATGCACGAGAAACAGATGAGACCGACACGCAAACAAAACTGGAAAGAGATGATGGCGCGCGCACGCAAGAGCAGGGGTGAACCAAAGATGATAAGAGCCACGAAGGCAAAAAAAAAGAAACACACGTGCGGCAGGGGAGACACACACACACACACACACACACACCATGGAAGGATTCCCACCTCTGAAGCAAAGAACTGCAGTGGCCTCTCTTCCACCACCCAGTGGCGTAGGGTCGTGGAAAAAGAAAAAAATAGTTCGGTGACCGAGGGGGCAAGTGAATGAGTTGGAGGCATCTCGACAACAGGCACACACACACACGGGCAAAAGTTAGAATTAAAATAAAAGAAAAGCGACCACAGCCCTTTTAAGGGAAAAGGACAGCAACCAAGAGAAACACCTACGTATACACATATACATGTATATATATATATATATGTGTGTGTCGCACAAGTGGGTATCTCGCTCGCTCGCTCGCTCTCTCTAGAGAGAGCGAGCGAGCGAGCGAGAGCTGTATATAGGCATACATATACTTGGAAGGGCATGCGATGCGCTTTCTTTTATTACTGTTACTGTTGGCGTTGATGTTGTCCCCTCTCTCTCTCTCTCTCTCTTTCTTCTTCTTGGTGACGCACGGAGACACAAGCAGCAGGCTGGCAGAGGAGGACGGGGTGAGGAAGGCGTATCGGTGTGTGAGCCAGTGGTGCTCTTGCTCCCTCCCCCCTCTTCGCCTCTCTCTCCCCCCTCCTCCTCTTCTTGTCTTGTGCATTGGCAAGCTTACTGGCGTATCGATTCACGGGAAAGCACACTGCATATGAGGGCGCACAAGCAGCAAAGGCAATGGGAGAGGCGCGAATATGGGGGGGGGGGCGACCAGGTGCGCGGGGAAGGACGCAGCACGAGGGAGGGAGACGGACAAAGATAACGCGAGAGGAAGTGCACCTCTGAATCTGTGGGTGCACGTGATCCCCCCTCTCCTTGCTGCATGAGGAGGGCGGAGTGGGGCGAGGGCTGGCTCCCGTGCAGCTGCCTTCCTGATGTTCAAATACGCGGGTGGTGCCCCTGTGAGCCACACACGCCCATGCGTGAGTACCGCAGGCCCATGGAGACAGTAGGAGAAGGGGGGAGAGGTACAGCACCAATGAGAGGTGAGGACACGCGCACGGAGAGCAAAAAAAAAGAGGAGGCCAACCACAACGCGAGCACGCCACAAGAAGAGAAGAGCGGCGCAAATTGGCGAACAGCAAAAGAGCAAGGCGAGACATAGCCGAGCCCTCCGTTTTGAGTGGTCTGTGCTTCTTCACGCGTCCGTACATGCATGTGGCATCCCCGTGTGTGCTTGCACGTTGACAGCTGACGTCGGTGCCCTCATCGCGTCGGAAGCGTGCCGAAACAACTCGTAGCGAGAGAGTACAGCGGAAAGTCATGGGCTGCTCTATAGGAGTCCACGTGGGCGCAAGAAGCCGCGTGTGTGCAGCTGTTCAGCAGTGAGACGCCTGGAGATCGCTACTTGTCTCGCATAAGCAGACTCGCGTGCGACACTAGGCGAACGTCGAATAATCGTCTTGCTGCCTGTTAACCGATGTGCTGTTGACCCGGTGGTCCTTGAGCTCATCGGGAAGGGGAGAAAAGACGCCATGATCTTCCGCGGGGATGCTTCTCAGCGACCGCTGGCGCTCGTCTCCCAGCTCCCCGTCACGGCAGTGAATGTGCCGGTGGGCGTTCTCGGCAATGGGGGAATCCATCTCCGCTGCGGTGAGGGAACCGTTGGCAGCGGCCCCACTCGAGAAGTTTGCGCTGGCGCGTTTCACTTTCTGCTTCTCAGCCGTTTGGTCACGCTTCAAGATCAGTGTACCGCCTCGAACGAGACCTAATGACGCCACAACCGCCATGAACATCACGTACATCGCGCTGATCTGCTGTACGTTGTTCGCGTACTCGGCCATCGTGTCGAGAGAGGTCTTCTCTCCCGGAGGCAGTGCTGCAATCATGGCCGCCACCAAGTTCGCTGCGATGGGCCCCACAGAGGCCTGCGCCGAGGCCTTGCCAAGGTACCCCACACATACCAGCAACTTCTCCTTCCATGGCATCCCACTGCCGATCTGAATCAAGAAGGTCACGGTAAATCGCACAGCTGTGCTACACACCATACAGATGATCGCTTTCGGGAAGAAGCTGCCGTTGAAGATCGCCTTGACATTAATCTTGGCTCCCATCGTGGCAAACAACAGTGGCATCATCAGCTCATCCCAGGAAAGGGCGAGCCACGCCGCCACGTACTTCTTGTGATCCTCATGCTCCATCTTGCCTGTCCTTGACCACATGTGCGCCACGGTGGCGGAGAAGAAGACGCACATGACGCAGCCACCGCCGGCGAGGTTCATCTTGTAGCCGAAGAACACCATCGCGTAGCACCCGAAGAGAAAGATGACGAAGGCGAAGTCCATGCAGCTGTTCAGGTGCTCACGGGTGTACTTGCCGTTCGGGAGTCGGTGCGCCTCCTGCTTGATGAGCTCCACGACGTAGAAGAAAAGAATGCCGAGAATGATACCGATGATGATGCCACCGAGGAACTGTACAGGGCCGAGCATGATGGCGATGGCCAGCTTCTGATCATAAAAGATCAGCCCAATAATGAAGTTGGCGCACCACACACCGATCACAATCTCAATACCAACTGCCGAGAGCATGAGTGACAAAGGGCCCACACCGCAGCCGTAGCCCAAGTCCTGCAGGTACAAGCTGCCAGGAACAACGACGGCGGGCGACACAATGCTGCACAGCATGCCTTGCAGGAACGCCCAGTTGTAGTCGTTGTTGTAATCAAAGATTTTATTGGCAATGAGGCTGTGCGAGACGCCCTCAAATACGAATGGCATCGTTGCCAGCAGTGCTGTCTGCTTCCAGTGTGGAAGGATATCCTTGATGGCGAGCTTGTAGCCGGCACGGGCGAGAATCACCGTGAGCCCAAGCTTTGAGGACACGTCGAACACCTCCTTCACGATGCCGTGCGTCAAATACTTCGGCCTCGGAATGTTGTTCCACATGATGCCCACCCACAACACACCAACGAGAGGCGGTAACTGTAAGATACGGCAGATGAGACCGCCGACAATGGCAGACACAATCACGAGCACCAACGGATCCCAGATGTAGCCGCCCGGCTCCACAAGCCAGCGGGGAAGCATGTTCCACAGCAGGAACCATACCAGTACTATAAAGCACAAACGAATGAAGATGTTCAACGCTCGTATCGATAGTCGGCGACCGCCAATCGCGACGATAAGCCCCTCTCTCCAACACCAGAGTATCTCCCAGTGCTTCTCACCTTCTCTGCATTCGCGGATCGACGGTAGGAACCAGTTGCTGCCTGTATAGGGAAGAAGCGAATACAAGTCGCGGTTTGCCATTATATGCGTGACATCTGCAATATACACGAGGTCCTCGTCGTTCAGACGGTGGATCTCGTTCGCCAGCGACATCAAGTGCAGCGGCAGCTCCTTGACGTACGTCTGGTTCACGAAGGAGTCCGAGTAGGGGAAAGACGCATTTGAGCACGCACAGGGCGAGGTTCGATGGTTATCGGGCTCCGCGTTCTCCGGTGTCCGCGGCTGTGGGCGGCTGCAGACGCTAGAGGTAGGCCGAGTCGCTGTCGGATAATGGTGGCTCTCCTGGGAGACATTGGACTTCTTATCGTCGGCGCCGCTAGTGCCGTGACAGGGAAACGGGGTGAAAGGCAGAGAACTGCTGCCCTTAGACTGCGTCAAGAGGACGGTTTCCGCGGTACCTGCCTGTTGCTGCACCGCCGGCTCGGGAGTCACAGCCGTGCGTTCGTGCGACGTCCCGGGCAGAGCGGTGCTGCACGAATCGGCGAAGACGGAGTTCCTGCCGCTGCCGCCGCTCGCGTTGGGGGAAGATAATTCGTGAAAGGACGAGCGAACAGACCTGCGGGAGCTACTGGCCATGCGATCTTCGTGCTGCGGCTCCGATCGGGCCGCAAGGGCCTCGGTGTTGCTGGGGGAAGGCATGGCTGTAACGGTTACGGGAGGCTGTTGCTGCAGAGGGCGCAGCTCAACGCCCCCGATGAGGGCATCGGGGGTGCCTTTATTGTCACCGCGATCGTCTCTATCAGGTACACCGGGCAGATGCCGCTTCTGCTGCTGGTGCTGTGCGTGGTGGTCGGATCTGTCGCTCATCTAACGCCGAGTTGGGCACGCTAACGTAGAAGACAGGCCCAATTTTGGGAAGAGGTGTTCGTGCAATGTGAGAAGAGGGCACACGCGTGGGGAGAGTGGGGTATGTATATATGCGTCTACATACACACACACACATATATAATGTATATATATGTGGGTGCAGAGAAAACAGAAAACGAGGCAAAAAAAAAGGTGAATTACAGCGCAGGGGAAAAACGCCGGAAAGAAGCGAGCTGGTCGGGTGCGAAGGACTGATGCCACGCCCCCTACCCGCCCCCCCCCGCCCCCCAAGCAACACAGCAACAAAGATGGGAGAGCGAGCGTGGAGAGAGAGAGAGAGGAAAGGAGGGTGGGAGGTCCCGTCCAACTGTGCAAAGATATACCAGAGAGGAGGGGGCAGGCCGTGCAGGTGCCAGAGGGGCGTATTGGAGGTCAGATGGCGGGTCCGGAATGCGCACGTGTTCGGTAGACTCTGGCAGCGCGCACTCCATATTCCGCACTTCCCTCGGGAATCACCATCGCCGGAGGGGGTTGGCAGGCCCTCCACGTCACGGGTGCTGAATACGGCGACTGCTCTACACGTGACACGCTGGTGGGAGGGTGTAGGTGTGATGGAATAGGGCGGGCGGGCCGATACAAGAAGATTGTCAAAAATGTGATTATCTCTTTTTTTTTCCCTTTGGTTTTGATTCAAGGAAGCACACGCGTGCTTGCACATGCTCAGGTGTTAATCGTGTTTCTTCTCGTCTGCGGCAAGTGAAATTTGGGGTAGGAGAGGCGGGAGGGAGGGGCAGGAGGCTCGCCCTCGCGCGCGCGCACACACACACACGCCGCTCTCCACTTTCAACAAAGGGAAGGACAAGAAAAAAGAAAGTGTGCGAAGCCAGCAACAGCAATATATATATATATATATATATGCGTGTACTCGCCCACACACACACAACAGAAACAGCAACCCAGTGGACTTTGACGGTGCTCATGTCACGGAGAACTATGGCGCAGGTGTACAGCGAGATACCACGCTTATTCGCGCGCACGTCCGTACACGCCACACGCCTGGAGGCGCGCAAGTATCTTCTCCAAGGAAGAGCAGCAACAACAGCGCCGCCAATGCACCACGCGCGCGCGCCTAAGAGGGGAGCCAGTGTCAGCAATGCGCTTTCTTTTTTCCTTCCTTCCCAACAGACGTACCTTAAGCATCTGCGGAATCTGTAAACATTACGAACAGTGTTCGAATGCCAATGCTGGCGACGCTCACCATGAGGCGGAAGCGCAGCCCCGACCAGAGCGCCGTCACGCCCTCTTCTCGCACAATCGTTCTGGCACAGTCCATCACCCCGGCGTAGCGTTTCTCATCCTTCTCATCCGACGCCGTCAGAACAAGGCGGCGGCTCACCACCTCCAGCGGCTGTGTGATTATGTCGGCCACGATTGCCAACCCGCGAGCGACTGCGTAGGGGTACGCCATCTGCACACGTTCGCTTAATATGGCGGAGGCGATAAGGTACAGCCCACGATAAGTGCACACGGTTAGCGGCTCGACAGCGGCGCCACGGTAGAACCCGCTCCAGCCCTTTCGACGGTAGATTTGGCGCGCTGTCTCCGTGGCTGTTGTGTAGCGGTACGCCTCCTCCTGCAGCGGCGAGACCGGCCCCGCCTCCTCTGTATCTGCTTTCCCATCAGTGCCCCCCTTCGCCGCTGCTGCCATGGGCCCCGCGCAAACAGCACAGGGAGCGCCACCGGCCGGCGCCACAATGTCCGCCATGTAGTTGGTCATGATCGTCTTGCGAATGGCATTATACGGCGTGGCCACGCACACTGCCGCACTCGTGGCCACCATGGACAGCGCCACAACGACAGCGGTGCTCATTTGATCTGCCATGCGCGGTGGAATCATCCGCTGCAGGCACACAAACACTGCATTTGTAGCAAAGGAGTCCACGAAGCCGCTCGGCAGTGTCAGTACTGCATCTGACATGACGCCGCGGAGAAAACCGCTAAGGCCCTCCTTGCGCCACAGGCGGCTGTACAATTGCCCCACACCACGGAAGCCACCAGGGGGCAGGCGGCCCTGGCGCACTAATTCACCCTCGACAGCGGTCAGCACCATCACTCGGTCAATCGGGGCCGCCATGGATCGCTGAAGAAGATCGAAGACGGCACGGATGAGCATATCGAGTACCATATCTGTACCACTCAGCTGGAACTGTTGACCGCCGCCGTACTGGCCAAGGGTGTCACTACCTGCTCTGCCCGCCTGGGGAGATTGGTGCGGTTGCTCCTGGTGGGCAGCCGTGGGAGGGGCGACGTGGGCAGACATTCTCGCCGTACGCGGCACTCTGCGCAATACGTGTGCTATACTAGTTATTAAAACAAGTCGCGATGGAAAGACCAGGCTTATATGTGCGTGTAGCTGAAACAGGGGGCTGATCGGCGGCGAAGGGGCGCGTGGGGCACCGCAAAGTTTATGCCAGCCCAACTCGGTCGAGCTCTTCAGTGTGGGTACCTGCTGAGAAATACCAAGAATGTAATTCGACGTGAGGCAGCCAGGAATCGATGAGAATAGCTCGTCGTACGTCGAGGCCGATACACGTATAGAGAGAGGGAGAGAGGCTCACGAGTATATGTACGTGAGTGGTGCTGGTGCTACGTCGCGCTCCCGCGAAGAAGAAGAGTCGAGACAGAGCCCAAACAAAGACAGGGGAAAAAGAGAGCAGAGAGCTGTGCGGTGGTGATGAGAAGAACGGCAGTGCTGCTGAACGGCACGAGGAGGAGCCGCTTCGACAGGCTGGGAGGGAGAGCAGCAGCAGTGTGTACCGACAGAGGGAGAAAGGGAAAGGGGCTCGCGCAACGGTGATAGTCGCTCGGTGGCACCGCACTGAAGACCGGAAAAAAAAAAGGAATCACACGCACACACACACGTTGATTGTGTGGGCACCTGCAGACAACCACGAGAGCTGAACACAAGGGAGCTGGCACCGCGGACAAAAGGGATGGGGCGCGCAGAGATCGAGTCACAGCAGGGGGGAGAGGGGGGAGGGGGGGGAGTGGGGGGCTTGAATGATAATAATAATAATGTGCACACCAATAAACGGCAAACAGAAATTAGTCGCTCAAGCCCGTGAAGGCGCGCAGAGAGCTGAGCAGAGGAGAGAAGGGGGGGAGGGGGGAGGGCGCACAGAAGTCAAAGCGAAGCACAGACGACACGTGAACGCATACAAATGAGGCAGCGGCACGTGACCGATCCTTCTGTGTGTTGCTCAGCTGTGTTTTGTTGTGGCTTTATCGGTGACGGCGCTGAGCGTGCAAGGGGAAGAGAGAAACCACTGCGCCAACGTGCGTGTAAGGAAATCCGGAGTGGGGTGGTAGTGTTGGTGCGAGAATGGAAAACGTCAGAGATGGGGAGGGGACCTGAAAGATGTGGTGTGCACGGGCCACCTCGGGATGTAGCAATGCCACTTCGTGCACGTATAACGCATTCCTGCCCTGGAAAAGGGGGGAAGAAGTGAGCCACAGGCACATCCCTCTACGTGTTGGTCGTCCTTCTCACACGGTCAACCGGCGATGATCAAGCCGCTCCATGTGGCCCCGCAATACTCTTGGTAAGAAATGCTCCCACACGCGTATGCATACCCCGTCCACTGGTCCCGCCAGACACCTCACCGTGGCATCTCAGGGCCCAGTGCCAGCCCCCTTTCGGAGGGAGCCCTCACGAACCTGCCGCCTGCACCGAGGTGCGACTGCGACCTCTCGGTGTCAGCGGGGAGGCCTGGGATAGCGCTGTGCCGAAGAGACATGAGGTGATGGTCACGTGTTTGTGAGAGCTCACCGGCAGCCGTGCTGAAGATGCAGTAGGCATGTCTGTGCATCCCTTGTCTTCCTGCTTTAGCGGTGCTGCCGCGATGGTGAGCGCCGCCGTGGGCCAAGCCTGCATTGTGTGCCCGTACCCTTGCAGGGGACACAACGACGCCACAAAGTGTTTGGTCGGCCAGGCAACTTGGCGTAGCTGCAGTGCCACCAAAACGTTACCGAGCTGTAGTTGTACACGCGCCTATTCGTTGGCGTGTTCGTGACAGGACGGACGATTAAGAAAAAGGAAGCCCCCTCACTTTCTCTGAGTAAACGGTGCGGCGGTGTCCCCACACCCCCACCCCGTTCGCCCCATCCCTGCGAATGCTCAAACACCTATGGCAGTGCCAGAGAGCAAAGATGTCAGGCCCCGTTGTACCGTGATAGGAAAAAGAGGAAGGGGGAGGGGGTGGACGGCTGAAGCGCAAACAATGTGGAAGGCTGGAAACACAGAAAAACTGCACGCGTCCGCGACAATGGTGCCACATACTGCGCACACATTAGTATTATACTACCGCCTTTACTTCCGCTCCTCCTTAACCGTCCCTCTTTTCTACACCACCGCGCCTGAAAAGGATGGGGCGGTTGGGTAGCCTGCGAAGGTCTGTAGCAGCGGCACCACCGAGCTCGTGATCAGACAGAGGGGCAACCCAGCGAAGAAGCCAGCGACGCCTTCGCGGCGCCATACCTGCACAGCACAATCCCAACCATTCGCATAGCGGCATCCACGGCGCGCAGTTGCCGCAGACTTCGTCTGGTCAACGTCGCCGTTGTCGGCCTTCTCCGCATCTACAGCAGGCAGCAACGCCATGCGTTGTCGAAGCACGACAAAGGGACGCTGCAGCGCGTTGACCGATCCAGCAACCGCCAGCAGCACCCCCAACGTAAAGAGGCGGTGCTGCCCAAGACGCACGAGCGCCGATGGCGCTGACACTGCAGCATCAGACGAGGAGTTCATCATCGCTACATGCCGCATCCACCGCGATGCCGGCTTCACCACCGTCCACGCAAGTCCAAGCGACAAGGCGCGACTGGCGAGATCAACGTCGAGTCCGTTCAAGAGAAGGCTACGAATTCCCATCCGGTGGAGAACGCATCCCCACACCTCGGTAGCGGTCGAGTAGCGGTGTTGCCGTTGCTGCTCCCTCTCCTCACGCTGCTGTGCAGGATGCCGGGAGAGCTCGCAGGTAGGCAGAGACGTGTCCGCCATGTAGTTAACTCGAATCGTCGTCCGTACTGCGCGCAACGGCCACGAGAGAAGACTCATGACGAGCATAGGTGCCACTGTCCGCGAGAGCCCGTTCCACCACAGCGCCGCCACACTACCACCTGGGCTGCTCTGGCTGGGCAACAGCGGGCCAAGGCGGGCCATGAGGCTACGCAAGGCGGCAAAAAGCAGTGCCTCCTCGACAAAGGTCGCCAGCAGAAAGCCGAGCTCCGCTCTACCGCCGCGCAAGAAGCCCCACGGGCGCTTCTCTTCTTTGTAGATGTGGCGCAGCCACCCAAAGGCACTGGTACGTGTCGACCGTTGCGGCGGTGGGGTTTCTGCAGTGACACGTGCTTTCGATGAGCTGGCTTGCGTCGCTTCCCTGCGCAACTCTCCCTCCACGGCTGCCAAGCAATCCAGCCGAAGCAGTGCAATCTTGACCGCAAAGCTCGCCGATGCCGTAACTACCGAGCTACCCAGCGTCACCAGCGCCGATGTGATATCCCCCAAAGTGACGCTGCTACTCACCGGCACGCCTTCTTCCTCCAGGAAGGCGTTGATGCTCGACTCGGCCAGCCGGCGCTGCTCCTCGTCATCGAAGTCGCCCTCCACATCGCCTCGTCGTGGCAGAGGATAACCGGTCGCCGCTGCGGACATGTAAAGCAGATGATTTTGAACAACTGGTTCTACTGTGTGGTCCGTTGTGTGGATGCGCGTCACGTGCCCTCAAGGCGGCACACCATGAGAAAGAGCAGGGTGAGAAAACCAAGGGGAGGGGAAGGGGGAAGGTGTACAAATAGATGTCACGCGCACACGAAACGCGACTCGAACCGTAGTCAAAAGTGCTCGGACAGCAGAAGGCGTGAGCAAGTGTACCAGCGTATATATAGATATGTATATATATACGTGTGTGTGTGTGTGGGTGTGTACGGATGTCTGTTTGTGCAGACAGAAACCTTCTTTTCCACTGCGACTGAACGTACTGAGGAGAACGAGTGCGGTTGCCTCCACGGCAACTCCGCCTCGTTTTGTGCGCACCCGCTCTCATCTCCTGCTCCTTCTCTTCCCTAATGTGCAGTGTTTAACCTCTTCACGCGCAGCCTAGTCGAGTCCTAGCAACTCGTCGAGGAAGGCCTCTGTGTGAAGCACAAGCTGGCGGACTCCGTCGCCTTCAGCGTTTGTCGACACAGACCCCCCTCCGGTTAGAAAGAGATCCTTTCCAGCGCTCGCGCTAGCCTTGCAGCCGAGCCCCAGCCTCCGCTCTTCACCCCATGGCGCCAGCAGGGCTGCCCGCTCCGCGAGCGACAGGACAACTCCCTTCTCCTGGAGTATTCGCCACATCTCTGGGTACAAGTTTGGGGAGTGACCTGCTGGCGCCCACTTTAGAAGCGTATGGACTAACAGGGAAGCATCACAGCTTGCCTGTGCGACACGAAGCGCATCCGCCCAGCTACCCACCCATCGATCCTCTATGACACTTCGAACGGTGCGATGCCTACGCGACCAATCCAATGGCACCGCCGTACCAGGGGTCACCGCTGTGTTTTGTGCACTCGTCGCCAGTGTGGACGGCACAGGAGACGCGTTCCCTGCGGCGATGAGCAGCGCAGTCGCCACCTTCGACGCGAGCATGGGTGGTGACTGATAAGATGTTGAAGATAAGGTGGCCACTGGCGAGGTTGCCTTGGCTGACGTATGCAGCATCGCAAACAACAGCTTGTGCACCATCATCTCAGTCGGGTCCACCGCATCGCCTACACGGCACCGCCACGTGGCCCACAAGTCCAGGACAACCCTTTGTTGTGATGGGCAGTCGCGCAGGGCGTACGCGACCTGCGACACCACAAATCCATCGAGGTAGACGTCTGGGGTCTCGTGGAAGCATGCCAGCGCTTCTGCCCAGCGTCCGGCCGACGCGAGGAGAACGAAAATGCGCCCAAGTGCGCGACTCAGCGACAACAACCGCGGTGCAGGTCCTGTAGGCTGGGAGCCACTGTGCAACGACTCAGGCGTCGTCACTGCAGCGACAGCAAGCTGGGATGGAGATGCACAATCCATGTGATGATGCGAATACTGTCGGAGAAAGTTCCACAGAGCCAAGGCACCCTGCCACGATGCGCCCGGTGGCCGGGCGACTTCGCACGCAGTGAGGCCTCTGGTAAGTCGGTGAAGGAACGAAAACGGGTCCACCAGCAAAGGTGTGGGCGTTGACGGGCGATAGCGACAAGGGCCTGTCACTGCCTCGTTCATCGGGTCCTGTGCGTCTACACCTGAATTGCCCATGTTCTCACTGTAAGGAAGACCGTCACAAAAGCTGTGATTCAAACACAGCCGCAGTGCTGTGGTCCAGTCACCTTGCCTCGTGGCATCGTCGATGCGCTGCAGCAGCTGCTTAAGTGAAGCGCTAGCTGCGTCGTCCGGTATCGTTTGCTTGTTCAGGTTGAAAGCCTGTGGCTGCTCGGGTGGCTGACGCATAGCCAGCAGCAGCTCCTCCCAGGTGCCGCCAAGGCCTTCACTCTTCACAATCCGTTCATGCCACATGCGGAAGGTTTGCAGCGCATCTTCATCGTTCTCTGGTACGGGGGAGCTGCCGTGGCCGCGAAGACGCTTCAAGTTATGCTCTGCGTTTCTGAATATCACCCGCAGGCGCATATGGCCTTTCTCCTCGGCGCTTTCGGCATCATTCCTTCGGACGTCGTCCGCTGCCGACGAAGAGCCCAAGAGAATGGACTTCACGACCTCGCCCATCAACCTGCACACCGAAGACGATGGCAGCGGCAGATGCGTTGAACCCCGTACACACAGCTCCCCTGATACGCTACGACGACTGTCGCTAGTCATTTGCTTTCGCTTACCCTCACAGACTGTGGCGAGCTCTTCCTTTAACATGCGCCTCCACTCGTCGGATGTGCAGTGCACATCACGAAGCGCTAGCAGTAGCAGCGCCACTGTCTCTGCCATCGCCTCCATATGTGGTCCAGGTGGAATCGCAGAACTACTCAACGTGGATTTTTCCAGCTCCTCAACTGCCCTCCCCAGCAGAGAAGCAAGACAGTGACGGTGAGCCGGCGACGGACTCTTGCTCGGGTCGGTGCACTCGTTGCAGCACGATAACCATTGCCAAAAAATATGTCGCCATACGTGGCAGGGCGGTGAAGGGTTCCCCTCGCGCATCTGCCCCATTTTGACCTCGCTCGGGGGAGTGGTGATACGGCAGCTTAGCATCTCTAAAAGCAGCAGCATGTCGCGCGTGCGCATTGTATCGCGCTCCACAACGTGTGTAAAAAAGGCGAGTAACAACAACAACCGCGGCGATGACGGCCACGAGGCCGTCTCCATAGTGCGCCGCCACACATGCCACGCGGCCGTGCCGTGGCCGCACCACAGCAACATCCAAACAGACACCTCCTGCAGCGATACAAACGGGAAAGGAACCGTCGCCCAGGCGTCAGCGTCCTCAGCGGCTGTCAGTGCTTCGGATCCGTGGAGATGGAAAGCACTCGCTGACAAAGATTGCCGTGGCGCTTGAGCCTGTTGGGTAGTGGTGGGGCCTTCTTGCTCATAGCAACGGAGCACCTCCAGCGCTTCCCGCCACGCCCCGGTGCCAATGAGCTGGCACAGTCGTTGCTGCACTGGCGGCATCGCAGAGTGTGCATCACTCGTACTGGCGTTGAGCAACGGTGAGGCGCATGCCGGCTCTTTATGCACACAAGCAGTGCCGTTCGCCGCTACTGGAGCATCGGCACTTGATGCGCTGCGTGACGTGGCGACCTCTATAAGTTCGGTGCCCGACTCTCTAGACGCCGTGGCAACGTAGCGTTGCCGCTGTCGGTGACGGAGACGCCTCAGGGCTCTCCACGCCCTTTGTCTTCGCAGTTCAGAAAACTGTGTTACAACCTGTCCATCGACATTATGCGAGGTGGCAGGCATTCGGCCTGAGTCGCTCGCACTGCCAGTACTCAACTCACACGCGGGAGCCGGTAGAAACGGCGGTGCAGCAGGTGGCAGCAGAGATGACACCCACCGCGTCGGAGTGCGCAGTACCACGCTGACGACATCTTTCCGTTGCCTGACACCGCGCTGGAGCATAAACACCTTTGCCTCCGAAGACAACAGAAGGTATCGCCCACATTGCCGTACGCTACCCATGCAGCGGCAGCTGATGCTCTGAGCGTTGCGAAAGTAACTGGGCGTTGCATCACAGACAAAGCGTGTTGCCCGTGAGCTTCTCATGGTACCACCTCACAGCAGGACGAATAAAATATGCGATAAATGAGCCCAAGACCTGCTTAAACAAGCGCCCGCCCGTGCATGATGTAGGCGCGGTGAACCTCCTTCGATGGCATGTGCGTCCGTGCCATGGAGATGTTCTAAGAGGGAGCGGCGTGAGGCACCGACTATCACGCGGGTCTCACACATGTGAAGACACGCCACGCACACATGTGACAAAAAAGGGTAGCAAAGAAAAAGAAGTAATAGAGAGAGACAAGTGAAGGACGTGTTGCGATAGCGCATGTGAAAGTCACATGCAGTGACGGTGTGCGCTGAAGGGGATACAGCGGGCGAGGGGATACGACGGGGGGGGGGGGGTTGTGCCACAAAAGGACATGTTCCAGCACAGTCTGTGTCCCGGTAGCTGGAGAGAGAGGGAGGGTGCCATCCGGTGAAGAGCACAGCGTCTCCACTGTGTGCAAGAGAGCATACACCCACAACCCACACACACACACACACACACACACACACACACATATATATATATATACAGAGACACAGGAGGTTCCCAGGGAGCCTGTGGTCCACATGTGCGCCAAATACCAGGTAGACACACAAGCACACATATAGCCGTCTGTCAGCCTCTTCTTCCTACAGTTTGTGTGCGCTTGTGTGTGTGTGTGTGTGTGTGTGTTCGGAGGTTTCCTTCCCCTTGAAAAAGGGCGAGCACAACCTTATCGCCTCCTGTCGCCTTGTTTCGCTTCATTCACGCCGCCGCAGGCTCAGAAGTGCAGGTGCGTTTCGACGACTCCCTCGTCGCGAGGGGAGGAGAGGGACTCTGGTGAAGACCGATTGCACATATATATCCACACTGCAGTAGAAGCTGCCGACCATACAAGGGAAGGAACCACATCCGCAAAAAAAAAGGTACAGAGAAAACTATCATACATGTGAAAAGATGGGTAGAGAAGAAAAGACGAGAGCACACGCGCACACACACACGCAGATCAGGAACGCGAGCCCACTTGCGCACCAGCATACAGACAAACAGCTGTGCGCAGCACGCAAACAGTGCGGGTAAGATGAGCATCGGCGCTGCACACGTGTGCATGCTTGTGTGTGTGTGTGTGTGTGTGTGTTTTTCCGTGTGTCTGCGCGCGCATCAGTTGTTAGCCTCAGCGGAAAGAAACATCGAAGAGAGTCCAAAGCAGTCACAGCACACGGAGGAAAAAAAAGATACGAGAGCCAAGACCCTACTCGTGCCCACCCGGTGGCGTGGTGATCCGCTTCCCGGGGAGAGGGGAAGGAGGGGAGGGGGACGGGACACCGGCTCCCAGCAGTGTCACTCGAGACAACGCATCTGCCTAGACCTCCTTGTCGGCAAACTCTAACGGGTAAACCGCCTAACTTTTTTTCATGCCTCCTCCTCCACCCTTTCCCTTTTTTTTTCTAATCGGTGGCTTGGTCTGACGACATCACATCCCAGATGGCATCGACGACAGCGCCGCTTCCGCGCCTATGGTCTGCGTGAGGTTTGCTTTGCGGTACGTCTTGAGGGACGGCAAATTGTTCTCTGTCAGATCCAGCCCGGCACCCTTGCGCGCCTCCGACGTTGCCAAGCCGGTCGACCACGGTGCGTGCACCGGCATGGACCACTTGGTCCGCGTGTGCCACGTGCGGAACGGATGGCGGTTGTTTCGAATCGGTCCCTTGTCGTACGGGTCAGGGATCCACTCGACGTCGCCGCCGATGTGCAGGTGGTCCGGCTTGCCAGCGCGGAAAGGACCATAGGTCTTGCGCGGCTTTCTCTCCGGTTCCCCTTGCGGCATCCACTTGGGGTAGTCGTGCTTCACCGGGCCGGTGCGGAAGTGCCAGATGCGGCCGCGGTTGGGCTTGTCATTATAAGGGTCAGGAATGTGCTCCGCAGCGCCGCCGAGGTAGTCGCAGGGTCCGCCAGCCTTCATGACACCAGTCCGAGGTGACGGACCTGTGCCATCGCCGTCACCCTCGGGCATGTACGGGTACTCGGAGAAGAGGCTGCGCTTTAGAGGGTCTTTGCGGGTAAACATGGCTGTCTGGCGAGGTACATTGTTCGGCTTCACGGGACGGCCAGGATCCGTGTCGAGCGGCAGGTACCCCATGCCGCCCATGTCCGTCCCCCGCCCCAGCGCGAAATCCATGCGGTCGCCATCGCTGCGTTTGTTGAGGTGTTGAGGCTCAATTGGTGCCGCGTACGGGCCGCCGCCTGCGTACTCATACTGGAACTGACCACCGGCGCGGAGATCGTGGAATGGGGCACTCTCGCGGGTGATGTGATCCTGCTCGCAGTCGTAGAGATGATGCCAGTTGGTCCAGTGCCGCCGGTTGTCCCAGTTCTTAGGGCGGAGGTTGTGAATGGTCTCCAGGCGGCCCTCCGTCATTGTGGTGAAGCGTTGCTAATTTTGTGTAGTGTCTAAATGAAAACGTGCGAGCGAATGTCTGGGTGCGCTGCTGTTGGAAACACTCGACTTGTCCACCGGAAGCGCAGGGACCGGAGGTGACGAGGCACAAATCGATAGCCTCACACACACACACACAAAATAATATAATATAATATAAAAAAAACACACACAGAGGGGTTAGTAAAACCCAGAGAGCACGTGTGCTGAAGGGAGCAGTCGTCCTACGAAATGGGCGTGGGATTGGGGTGGGTGCGTAGATGCGTTGGTGGTTAGGTGAGATGGGAAAGGGAAGAGCCAGAAGAAGTAGTGAAAGGGTAGAGCAGACAAGCTGCGTGCAGCAGGAGACGGAGAAGGTACGCAGAAGCGCGTACCACCGGCGCGGCAAACACACACGTTTGCAAAGCATCACCTTCGTTCCCCTCCACCCGCTCCCTCAGGGCCTCTTGGCCAGGTTTTCCTCGTGCACACAGGTGTAGGCCCGCCTGTGTGCACTCGATGTATCGGCCCTTCAGTGCTTTTGTGTTTCTTCTTTGGGTTGCTAGCCGTGAATCACGACGTTGACCTACACACGCGAGACACACGCAAACATAAGGAAAGGGGGGGGGCGTCCTCTGTGCCGCACGAGAAACGTGGAAATGCCCGTCGAAGGGAGAGCCCGGGTTCTACCTCGCGCACCTCGGTGAGAGGCAGTGGCCACGCTCTTCACCGCGCCTCGAGGAATAGCCGGCTAGCCTCTTCGTTTCGCTTCGTATCTGGTCTCACCGAAACCCTTTACGTTCTTGTTGGAAATGTCCCACCATCGGCTGACCTGCCCCAAGTGCCGGCGCCGAGCGAGGCTCGCTAGACCCGTGCGCGATACCCTGCATCGCCATCGCGTCGGCCGGCGCCGCAAGCGGGGTGTGCTCCTTCACCGTGATGCCAAACTTCTTCTCGAACGCGAACTCCGAAAACTGGTAAATGTAGTCCTGGAAAACGTCACCGATAACGCCGTCATGCAAGCAGAAATACGGCATCTGTGCATCGTGCAGAGGGCGGGAGACGGACACGTACTCGGTCTGCCCGCTGATCATCTGCATGCGGCGATAGCGGTCAAGCTCGATGTTAAAGTAGCCGAGCGTCTTCGTCGCTAACCGTGTTGCGTGTCGCTTCACATCACGATTCGACCAGTGCGCCATGCGGCGCTGATCGAACTTCCCGTAGTATTCGATTGCGTACGCGGTGCCAGAACCAAAAATGCCCAGCACCTTCTCCCCCATGGACGCCAGCTGCGAGTCACTTGGTGGTTTGCCCGTGTACAAGGTATTGTGCAGGCACAAGGCGGAGCACAGAGATGGCACGCATTGGCCAAGCGCGCGGTGCACCCAAATCGCCTTCATCTTTGGGAAGACAGCGTTAACCGCGTCAGGACTGAGGATGGCTAATGGGCTGTACAGCAGCCAGTGCGGGCGAAGCAGCATATTCTTTGTGCCGTACGCTTGAATCTCCATCACGTTGTCGATAGGGTTGAACTCTCGTGCCACAGGCTCAGAGAAGTGCCCGCACTTCCGGTACCACTGAAGCAGTTCCATCACACGACGCACTTCAGTGTACACCGGCAGCTGATCCTCCTCCAGGCACTCGAGCAGGTACTCATCCAGCCCATGAAGCAGACCCCACGCGTATGACTGCGGCGTCATGAGATGCAGAGTAAGGTCGTCGTCGACTTGGTCCACCTGCGGCACCCGCACGCACAGGAAATCTGGGTGCAGATACGAAAAGCCACGGAACTGCTTGCAAAACGCGTCACGGCGATCCATGTCCAGCATGAGGGACGGAGACACGGTGTCACACTGACGCGGCGTTAGGAACAGACCCGAGCGGGCGAGCACATGCGCAGCCATGTGGCCATTTGAGCGAGGCAGGCCCATTATCACGATTGGTTCGTCGACCGCGGGGCCCTTTGTGATTTCGCTACCATTCAGGCGATACATCTCCTCGACCGCCAGCCGCTGAGCCAAGGCGTTGGTGAGCCGAAAGCGAAGTAGCTGACTGCCACGCTTTGTCATCCCTGTCTTGTCCTGACAGGCACGACACAACTTTTTCCACCAGCGCGCGTGCGGAAGATCTGCCTCGGATGGCACTGCCACATTTGCGGCGGCGCACGCGTCCTTCACGACAGCCTCGAATTCAAAGCTTTCCCGCGGGGCGCGCGAAGTGAAAATGTTGAGGAGGCGTGCCGGTAATGATCCGCCGCGGATCACGTCACGCACCCCCGACATCGATTTCAGTCCAATCATGGTCTCTGCAATTTGGCCCACGGAAACGCAGGTAAAAAAGGGCGAGGGATGTGACAGGACGAGAGGGATTCTGTGTACATGCGGATGGCTGCTGCCCCGCACTACGGCAAGCGTATTGGCAGGGGGACAAGCACACACATGCGCGCACCCAACAGAATCAAAGAGAAGGGCGTGCGAGAGAGCGGCACCTCTGCAAGCTTTCTGCGTAGTCTCTCTCTTTCACTAACACCAACGAGGGGTGATGGCCGCCGCATTGTTGGCTCAGTCCACATTCAAGATGAGGGGCACGGAGGATGCCACACACAGAAAAACAGATATGGGAAAAAGAGAACGAGAGAACGATGACTTGGACACGCCGGAGGCCGAGGTATGCTCGCATACCTAGTCGCGCATGCAAATGAAAGTAGCAGATGAGACACTTATAGGGGAGAGAAAGTCTAGGTCGATGCGCTCCGGCCGCGCCCACAGATGCTCCCTCAGAAACGCACGCACACACATGCACCTCTACCTTTTCCCTCATGTTGAAGCGCTGACCATACATAGTAGAGAATGTTGAGGGTAGACGCCACCGATCGTCGCACGCCCTGTCCTGTTCCCTCTCTCGTTCGTCTTTTTTTCTTTTTTTTTCGTCATACCCCACCCCATCCTGGAAGGGGGGGGAGCACACCCGCCTCGAAAACGCATCGGTCGTTTCCACCGGCAAGCCAAGATAATATCGTGTGTGCACTCGTGCCTCCCGTGTCTTCGATTTCTTGTGTCTGTATTCGTTTCATTGCTTCTGCTTTGTTTGTTGTTGTTTGCGAGAATTTGACCTTTACAGACGGTGCAGAGAGCATTTTTTCCTTCACCTCATTGATGCACGTTTGCCCGCAGCGCAAACCCGTGAAACGGACGCAGCGACACCCAAGAGCAGAAAAAGGCTAGAAAAGGAGAACAAAGCAGACACGGTGCGACATCTCGTGTCGTGCTCTCACACCTCCACACATGTGGAGCTTTGTATGTGTGCGTGTGTGTGTGTGTGTGTGTGTGTGTGTGTGCTTATCTGAGGCGCTCAGAAGTCCCCTTAAGGTATCCTCTAGCAACAGACACCCTTGAAGGAGGGCGATGGGGTAACACAAAACCGCCGTGACAACACACGAGGCAGAGATGGGAAGGGAGGAAGCGTACACGACACGCGAAACCAAACGTTAACAGCTGAGCTACCGCGAGAAGAATACGCCTCCACTCTCCCCGGAGTCACCATCGTAGCGTACCACACACAAAGGGGAAAAAAAAACGCTGGTTTCCCGCTTCCTTTCCTTTGCACTCCCTTCGACATCCAACGCCCGCACGCGCACACGGGGGTGGCCCCGCGGGATCAAGGTACACACGCGCAAGTGTGTTACACCAGTTCGCGAACAGCAATGAAAACACCAGAGAGCGAGTTGTTTGCTGTTTGCTGCTCATCCTTCCACAGTGAGCCAACGTGACATCAGAAAGCAAAAAAAAAGGCGAAAAGGGGATCGACGGTGGAGGAGCAGCAGGGAACGCACAAGCGTACGCATGCCACCCACACGTGGTCACACACGCATGGGGGACAAAGGAAAAAAAATGAAAAGAGTAGGAGACCGGTCTTCTTCCCTAAAAAAAATTTTTTTTTTTTTTGGGGGGGGGGAGAAGTGTGTGTGTGTGTGTGTGTGTGCGTGCGTGTAGGAACCAAAGCGATCGAGTAGGTGAGGGTCAGCGCGACCGATCAGGCGGTGCTGTGGATACGGATGCCCGCGAAACGGAGAGAATTCGGGTGTTGTGTGTACGTGTGCGTGTACCGGATCGTTTAAGAATGGATGCAGGGCTGTACATCGATAGGTGGCTGCTGTTCGGCCTCGCCGTTTCACCCACAGATGAGGGAAGAGGCAAGCAGACGGAGGGCAGGTACGCACAGCCATCACTACCGAAAGAGATACAAGCCTGCATCCATGTCTATAACATGTTTAAGAAGCCACATGAATAGTAATAAGAACATGGACACAGCCGCAACGGGGGTCACAGGAGCCACCACAGATGTGCAACAGCGGAGAGGTCTGCTTTTCCTTCCCCCCTCCCTTTTGTTTTCCCGTGTCCTCCCTCATCTGTGTTCTCACCCCTTTTGCCGACAGAGCCCTTCTACGTGCGTGCGTACCTGCTCCCTACGGAGCCTTTCCGTAGCGGACTTTATGACCGCTACGCGTCACCACAGAGGCGAAGGCAAACACACACACACACACGCACACACACACGCACACAGAGAGAGGTCGATACAGGACCGTTGGTGGAATAGAGGCCATCAGTAGTAGGGAGAAAAAAGATCGGCGCCGCACGTGCTCCACTACTCCATCTGAAAGTTCCAAAAACAAAATGAAAACGAATCAGAGCACTAGAGCACCCACTAGTTTCGTTTTGTTGGGTTTTTCATCGGGCCAATGCGAAGCGTGAAGTGCTATCCCGAGGCCTTAAACCCCCCCCGCCGCCGCCGCACGTTCTCTCTCCTAGAGAGTCTCCCATCACTATTGCGAGAAGCGCGCGGTCTCCGAAAAGGAGGAGACAACCGTCTGCGTGTATTGACGCTGCAGCGAAAAGAGAGTCGCCAACGCCAGCGCGGAGCCTAGCACAAGCACTAGCAACGTTGGACCGCGTGTGTCGTCGTAGCGCATTGGCTCGCGCATATAAATCTTGTTGGCGCGATCTCGGAAGATAAACAATGAGTACACCATGAACACAATAGAGACTGGGAGCAACACCAGGCCCGCAAGCTCCGCGCCGTTGTTAGTGGAGTCGCCAAAGTTCAACAGCGTCAGAGACATCAAGCCCACCATCACGGAAATAGACAGCCACTTCAAGAATGTGCGCTCATTAGCGAAGAAAGTTTTAGGATCAATCTTCTGGGGTACGCAAATGCGCTTGTCATTTACGGAGCCCGTGAGGTTTCGACCGCCCGGGCCTTGCAAACTCTCGTACTTGTCATCCCCTTCATCTTGACCCTCGGCCCATGGCTTCAAAGAACCTCCGACACAACAGAGGTAAGAAAGACCGCGGTTTGTAGCGTCCATTGTTATGCGGTACGACGATAGAGAATGAAAAAGGGGGACAAATATGTTTAAAATGTTAGCGTGCTTATAAAAACAAGTCACCTATGCGTGAAAAGTAGCAGATATATAGGTGTAGACGAAGGCTGTGTGAGCATGTGATATTGTTTGTAAGTGAGAAATCGAAGAACATCGCATACAGAAAAGGGAAGCGAAGAGAGGGAGAAAAGATATCGGAAAGAGTAATCAGAGAGTCCTTTGTGAGTGTGTCATGTTTGCTGTAGTGAAAACTTTGCTTTGCAACCACCGGTATGAAAACGGTAAGACATGCGGGCTGATTATGACCATAACTTGAGCCGTGCGCTGGCCTTGTCAGTCGAACAGTGCGTGGCACCCCTTGCAATGCAATATTTTGAGTTCTTCGTTCTCTTTGTTGCTCTTTTCCTTCAACTCATGCAATACAAGGGCATATTTGCACACACGAAAAGTAAAGCGTTCACCGATACGAGAATCCACCTGGAGGCAGAGCTGACAATGCAAATCAACTCCGTTTCCGCAGCGTAAAGCCGCAAGCTCTACTGAGAAAAAAAGCAAGAGAAAACACGGGGTCCCTTACTTTCACAGCACCAACCATAATGCTTTCGTGGCTAGCTGTGATAACAAGCAGCAATTATTCAAGCTTCCTTCCGGAATTAGAGGACTGGCCATCACTAACGTTACTTCGTATCAGTACGGATTGCGTAGGGTTGTGCGCCGCTAGGTAGTTTGTTGCGAACACACCTGCAGAGACGAAGAGACGCCACAGCATCGTCCAGGCCAAGTATCGCTGCAGCGGCAGTTGCCACCAAAGGGCATTCTCAAGCCCATTCACACCAAGGCTGATAAGATGAAAGGACAAAACCACCAGCCCACCAGGAAAAACGAGAGAGTAAAATAGGAATGGGAGAAGTTTCCTATCACCTTCGCTGCCGCAGACCACTGACAGAGGCCACGGCAAAGAGCGCAGTACGGACAGCTTGATTGGGGGACTTTGACCTACAGCAATAGCACGCGTAATTTGTGTGCTGTTAGCAAATGTGATGCCAGCTATGAAGAGTGTGAAGCTAAAGACGTTCACGAAAAAATTCGCTGTAACAAGAACAGCTGGAGCGTTACTGTTTTCCACAGTTGACTTCTCCATAAGGTAGTTCGTGGCAAGCATTAGTAAAGTCGTTACACTAAACGGCACAGCAAACGTAGGTCGCAGAAACACCTGTAAAAGTGAATCTGTTTCTGGGAGAAGACAAGACTCCATTTTTTTGTGTGTGTGTGATGTTTGACTGCTGAATGCTGTGCAGAGGAGAGGAGATGCTGTGTAGGTGAATGAGGGCCGTTTTGGTGTTTGTGACTACGAAAAACACAGCCGTCAATGATAATAAAACATTTCCGACACCAATAGTGATGCCTAAGTTTTCTTTTTTTCCTTTTGGATTTAGGAAAGGAGTTGAAAAGTGAAACAGGACATAGACGCTAGAAAGCGGTAAAGAGACACAAAAGTCACTGAGCGGAGTCAAAGGAGAAGCATCACACAGCGCGGAAGATTGTTTAGCTACTTGATAATAGGAGAATCCTTACGCGGGATGCTCTTGATCATTGCAAAGTGTAACTGCAGACTGCGCTAGTTTATACACCATCACTATTACACGCGCTTCTTGGTTTCGCTTTGAGATTTCTTTCAATTCTGGTTCGCTAGAAAAGATGTGAATAGCTGGTGATAAAAGCTGATCTATACACGAGTAGGTAAAGGTTGCAGCTAAAGAAGTTTAGAATTAAGCTTTTCAGCTAATCAGCAGCCTGAAAAAAAAAGGCAATAAGTAGGCGACACTCTACTTGAGTACCACGAAATAACAACCTCATTCCTTCAGACACAGGAATACAAGGGAAAATAATGCATTTCTTTTCTGAAATGAAAACGATGAAACAGTGCAATATTTAGATTCTTGTGGTGAAGCTTCTTGCCCTCAGCCATAAGAAGGCAAACGCAGAGTGCACATCTCCATCGCTTCATCATTTTTCATACGCAGCCACAGAAAATATTAAAACACAACTATAATACAGTGCTTGTAGTAATCTAGTCGGTAGCAGGATTGTAGCAGACCCATGGGTAGTCAAGCGAGTAGGTAACATTCAATTCCAAGTCACATTCAATTAAGGTCAACTTCAGATCAGTGTCTCAAATATAAAGAAGCTCCTTGGCGCCAGCGCCACAACCTGCAAAAACTCCATCATGTTATCCCCTCGCGGTTTATCTGTATCCTATTCAACACGCACCTATGTCAGAAGTAGGAGCTTTGCTGGGAGAGCGTGATGCCGAGCTGCTGATAAGAAAATCTGATTAAGTAATTGTAGTATAAAAACGTGCTGCGCATGGCAGCAGATGCGTTGGAGTTGCCCTCGCTGTCCAAACAATGGCGCAGATAATGCACGAGTATACATGTATATCTCTTTATTTCTTTTTATCACTTGATGTGTCAAGCGCATATACAAAGTTGACCATAACATCTGAATATGCGTTGCTCACGCGTGTCACCAGACACCCCATACCATCGAAGTGGCCTGTAAGTATGACTGTCGACTCTGCACTGACATAGATAAAATGAAATGAGTTCGCACTTCTCACAGTGAATACCACTGTCACTGAGGTGCAACCATTGTCTTTGCTATGGTTCGACGAAGCTGGCCTTCCCTATTTTCGAAGCAGATCTGATGAGTATATGGCACACCGCCTCATACGTGACCGCATCTTCGTCAGCGGAACTGCTACGAGGAATACTCGCTATAATTGTAGCGCAGTGATCTACGGTTTTGCCGTGTAGATCGCAGTAATCAATCATGCACGCTTCACAGAACGAAGCGATGTCGAATTTGGGGAGGAGAAAGGTGAAGTTCTGTTAGTATCGAAGCAGTAGGGGCCACACAGATACTTTATGTTTTCCATGGGCTATATCAAAAGCCTACTGATTTAAGAAAAAAGAATGTGAGAAGAAGCAGCGATTTTGGTTGCGTCAACAACACAATGTTTATGACCGCGTAGAGGCCTGCAGCTTATCATGTAGCCGCTTTAATTACAAACTAATTGAGTAAGGTAAGAGGGAGAAAGCAGTTGGCTTCCTTCCTAAAATAGAGTCAAGTAAAAAGAATAGAGGGACACGGTGATTGGAATGTAAGCAGGAACAGATTTTTTTTGTTGTGAAAATAAACGCAAATGTCGTACTATCTCATGAAGACCACAAAACGGTTCAATAACCCACCAGAGGGTAAAAGCATATCTTATTCAGCTACGTGGGCGACACTTGTCTTTCCCTATCGAAGGTATGTATATATATATATATATATATATACAATTATGTGCATTTTCGGGTGTATCCAGCCCGGAACCTCTTTGTTCTATCTTGAAAAGGGGTGAGAAGCAGCATGAGGCCTGTAGCTTCTTTACTGTTGCATGTTAAAAGAAATTTTCAACCGCAGCTTTCGTCAATGACCGAGTGTCACCGGCGTTTCGCGAAACGTCACCTAATAAAGAAGTGGTGACCGCCCCATACACAAGCGCAAAACGCGCTCTTTTGCAGTACCATCCCACATTCAATGCTGAAGAGTCAGCATATGGACCTGATGAAAGTGAAATATCAGCGAGAAAGTTTTTCAAAAATGCCGAAGTTGGTGATGTACCATTGCGATCTATTTCTCCATGCTGAATGCGGGAAGCCATCGCCTTAGATCCAAGAATGCGGCGTGCCGGCTCAAGCAAGTCTCCAAGAGTGGCAGCCCGCTCCATATAGTAGACTGTTGTGTCAACGAACTCCGCCAGGTTAATCACAGTGTATGGTAGATTAGATGGGAGATATTCAAGAGCCACTGCGTTTGGCCAGTGCCCAGCTAAAGGCATCAGTAGGTCAACCTTCGACAAAATAGCTCTCTCTGCGATCATTTTCTCAGTGGGTAGCAGTAGTCTGTTTTGAACAAAGGCATCTACGTTTGAGCTGATGCTCTTGATGATGGCATCCTTATTGAAAACAGACTCCAATTCCTGTTGAACACGCAAGTTTGTAGACTTAACAATATGCTCGACGAGGGCGATTGGAAAGCCCCTGTTAAAAATCTGAGACAATGTTCGGTCGGTAATATCTTCTGCTTCGATGGCTTTCAGCGAGGCAGCGAGTGCGGCGTTTGTGAATCCAGTTGTGTGGACATGCTTCGCCGCCTCAGACAAGATCTTGACGCGAAGCTGAAAATGGGCCGGACTTAGAGCTGCACACATCAGCGTGAAACAGCACTAAATCTGTCTCTTTTTTTTTCTGAGAAACGGAAATGATATTAGCAACACGCCCCTCGAGAAGGAAAGGAAGAGTTGCCATCAAAAAAAAAAAAAATATATAATAAGAGAGAACGAGAAACCGCTTAGAACGTTTATTGTCTACATGCATAGAGTACGGCTATTTTGTGCTCCTGAAGGATAATACTTCGGCAGCAGTATCGGTTGCGGCGTTGGAGTGCAGCCGCAACGACAGCTTTGCATTTTACTTCTTCGCCGCAGAAATACACTACAGTGAAACTCAAAGTTACTTTGCTGTTTGTGCAAGTCTTTGCAGCCGCAAGCTCAGCTCATTAATCAAAGCGAGTAAGATAAAAACCGACCTATGGTAAACGAAGGCGCAGTTTATTTTACTTTTCGTGTTCTTCAATGTTTCCACTTTACCATACAGCACCATTGAAAAACAATTGCCCTTAGAGCTATTACAGGTCCTCATGGCGTTCAGCGAAGCGGGCCTAGGCACACGCCTTAGACCAATGTGCGGACTCTGTTAACCGAGAGCAGCCTCCGCCCCGAGCTCTACCCGCAGCCCGCCTCAGCCGCCCCCTCTTTGCTCCAAACAGCACCTGCTGCACCCCCTCACCGGGGGTGCGCAGGCTCCGGACACCGGTGGGCAGGGATGGACGGTACGGGGGTCCTTGGAGCCGCGATGCCGCTTTGCCCACCATGCGAATAGCGGAAGCGTGCTTTCTGTCGCATGTCGATCCAACGCAAGGCCACCCCCCGGACTGACAGCATACCTCCGTGGCGGCTAATTGCGCTGCACTCCCCCCCCCTTAGGTGGCAGGCTTTTAATAGTGTCATCAATAGGGGTGTTTAAGTGTAAGCACAGAGAGGGCCCCGTATTGTTTTTCAGGAGGGGGTAGTTAAACTTCACGCCATGTCAGCTGGCCCTGCTTGGCTAACGAAGGGTTTTGAGGGGCTAAAAACAACCCGCAGCTACAGTTTTCAAGTCGTGCAGCCGCGCAAACTGCGCTTTTGGGAGGTTTGTGTGAAGAAAGGCATGTAGACGCCTCGGAATGGATTTTTCAGAGCTGTGGTTACCATTTTGGATGAATTTATGAGCGGAACTCGAGAGGGAGATCCAACTAAGAGGCGGACGGAGGATGAGCTGCGATGGGCACTTGCTGCGAAAAAGGCAAAATAAATGTCTTTGAGTTAAGAGAAAGGGGAAAGGCGGTCCCTCGTCATCTATTCAGCATTGAGTGACGTTGCCAAAGATTTGTGTGCAGCATGTTGATGTAACAGACTCGGCAATACAGTGCCGAGCACTCATTAAAGACAAAGACTTGCTCCTTCTCGTTATGGTGTCGGACTTGGACTGTAAAACTTCTAACTGTCATTTGCATGCTCTCCATTTTTTACTTTTCGCTTATAGAATCATCTAATTTGACTGCGAAGAAGAGCTACGCTGACCGGATGTGAGATCACTTTTTGTTTTCTATATATATTTTTTCCCCTGGCCTTAAGATCACGTGGTGCTAAAACGAGACCACTACGGTGGAATGAAATGCATTTTTACTCACAGTTTCTTTTGTGGGTCGTTCTGCTTGCTGGTAAGCGTATAGAACAAAAGCTACGGAAAAGGGAGAACTTCAAATAAAAAAATACGTTCATGATGCTCAGAACTTGACTCTGACAGAAATACCGTGATAGCAGGGCATGTCAGTATGGCTGAAGACTTTAATTCACTGTTGTCTCGATGCGTATAATAACGGTACCATTCGAACCCTTTCAAAGCTAACTGTGTGTAACAGAGAAAAAGAATACGGACACTGTTTTTGAAACGGAATACGTGGAATACCTTAGTGGTGTCTGTGGTGAGTTTATACGTAAACTATGTACGTGGAGTCTTTTTGACCACTGCATTTTTGATTTCAGCGCTCCCTCGATATACCCTTATTGACAAGGCTAGTGACGAACTGCAATACAAATAGCGTACTGTCAGAGGTGTCGCTTTTCTGCTCTCCAAAACATATTTTCCCAATGCGCCTCACAACTCTCAATTCTCTATTGCTTCCTTTGCCTATATTTTACGTTTCCTTGTTCGTCGATTTCGCTGCTCGTGGGTGGCATGCGCGAAGGTGGACAATGAGTTTTGTCGTACACAATCACATACAAACAGCACGGGAAAATGATGTCCACTAAGGTTATTCAAGAACTAAAGGGGCTGCCCTTAAACACAGTCGAGGATGCGCAGAGGTTCTTCTCCACTATAGCTGATGTAAAAGAGCAAGGTGTCACGCTTCCACCCATTACCCATGTGTTTTTCGCGAGAGTTGATTCTGGTCTTCAATTTGAGCCATACCACATCCGCACAATATGTCGTGATAACCGTCCGATGAACTACTATGTTGTGACAAAGGATCATGTGATTCACGTGAACAGACGAGATGGGGAGTACGACGTAGTGGGGTCATTGGAAGAGTGGTTGTCAGAAGCAAAGTGCTTCAACAGAATCTGTAAAATTTCTTTTTTCAAAAATTACATTCTCCACAAGGCTCTACGACGGCTGCTAGATAGCGCGCGACGCGCAAAACTTGAGAGAGTTCGTGTCCTCCTGTCAAAAAGACTTCTGCTGGCTACACCGACGTTTCAAAATGATTTGATTGTATTGAGGCGGAAAGTATTTGATTTTCAGTGGACTCCATGCAGGGAAGGCTTCAAAAAAGTTCAATCCTTGCAAATCAGCGGTGAAAAGGGCAATACTGCTGCACTTTCAAGTGACGAGTTTGTTGACATGCAGGATGATTACGGGAAATCGCTGCAGAATAAATTTGCATCCCTTCTGCTAGACATTTTGAATGTACTTTTGAAGCGTGTGGAAAGCGTCACAGAACTTGTGTCCACAATGCGAGTGATTGAAAAGTACTCTGCCGCAACGGGATGCGTCAACAAAGACGTGAGTGCAAGGGAGATTCATAAGCACCAAATGGAGCAAAAGCGTTTGGTCGTAGATTACGAAAAGCTTCCTTCTTATATTCGACTGGTGCATCATTTTCAGCTCGAGAGTACGTTTCAGCAGGCATGCTCTACCTTTTTTGATCTGGAAAAGACAGTGCAAAGACGAGCGGCAAGCTTGCTTTGGAGGTTTCAGGTGGAATGCATAGTTGCCAATCGCAAGGAGCTTTCCCTGTTTCCGTCGAAAGAGCAAGTGGTGAAAACAGCTGAAACAGTTATGGACAAGTGCATTGGCTTGCTCTCCAGTGTGCCGACCTGTATCGGGTCTGAAGCTGTGAAAGATTTTACAGCTATGATCAAGACATCAACTGTGCGTACTGCGCTGCTCGATGACGCCCTCATCTCTGTCTATAAAAAAGAAGTTGTCAGACTCATCGAGGAGGACTACGATGAGGCAAAAGGTAAGCTGTCGCTCTACGAGCCGCTTGTGACTGTGTCACAATTTTTAGTCGAATGGCAGGAAGTGTCCAGGAACTGGGAAAATGCTCTGTCTAATGAAGATTCGCTTTTGGTGATCATAACAGAGTCTGAAATTCGTGGCTATGCAACGAGGGCTTACAAAGCACAAAGCGAAATTGTGAAGCTGTCGAATCGAAGCTACGGAACGATTGTCGTTGAATGTGACAAGACACTGCAAAAGTTGGTTGCTCAGCTGAAAGGTGTCGTTGCAGATATCGAAGCAGCCCTGAGGCAGCTTATCAAGTCGAATTTCCGCTACTTGAAGTCTGAGTGTGAGTTGTGGGTGGAAAAACTCAGCCTTCCAGACATAGTTCTCGGTCCGTTCATCAGCTGGTATTTAGGGTTGCAGGATTCGGGGACCATTTTCGACAAATTTTCCAATAATGTGGCAGATATACAAAATCTACATCGATTGCTATCTGAGTTGCGTGAAAAATCCAACGGAGATGTTATTGTTGATGAGGTAGATTATTCATCTGTTTTGCGTGCTCCCTTGCAGAGCGCAATAAGCGAGGCTCGAGATTACTACCTTTCGAATTCGAATAGGATCAAGGAAATACTGCTTGCCGAGTACACCCGCATCATTGCGTCTGTTAAAAGTGTGACGACGCGACTTGCAAGTGAGTACAGCAATGAGAACGCAGACGAAGTTGGTGCACCCGTTACACAAAAGTTGGAGGCTGTTCACGATGGACTTGCTCAGACAAAATCTCATGCAAAGCAGCTGGACACGTATGCGCAAATTTTAGAAATGCAGACTTTTAATTGGTCGGAAATTGCCGTGGCCGAGGATGAATACCGAAAGTATGTGGAGCTGTGGAATGTGCACAAGGAAGCCACGGATTTGCGACGCCACCTTAATACAAAGACGGTTGAAGAAATTGATGGTCAAGAACTCAAGGACTCGATCATTTCGTTGTTTCAGCGTGCATTCAAGGCACAAAAAAGTACCCCAGGTGGCACAGCCGACTACTTAGTGAAGTCACTTGCAGTCGAAAAGGAGAATCTCAACATGTACGTGGAACTATGCAACCCAGCGTTGAAGGAAGCGCACTGGACACAGCTGTTTCAGAATACGAGCATACAATTCATACCCTCCGCAAAGCGCACGCTGCGTTCCCTGGAGGCGGCCGGTCTCATGACAGATGAGCACTCAGCGGCTGTGCGCGAGGTTGTTTCCAGTGCTGTAGGCATTTTCGAACTTGAGCAGCAACTGAAAAAGCTGGAGAGGTATTGGGCAAACCACTTGTTCGTGGTCATTCCCTACGGCGGGAGGTCCAACGCATTCGTCGTGGACGCCGTTGACGCAACGCTGGAGGAGCTCGAAGAACAGCAAATTGTCGTGCAGACGTGTCTGGCCTCCAAGTACGTTGCTCCTGTCCAGACCGAGATGAGGGAGTGGGAAGCTAAGCTTAGCTTAATTCACTCCGTTCTCATGGAGTGGGTTGGGGTGCAGAAGACGTGGATGTACTTGGAGTTCATCTTCATGAGTGACGACATTAAGCGCCAGCTCCCAGACGAGTCTCTTCTGTTTTCCTCCGCTGACCGCTTTTTCGGCTCACTGATGAAGCGTTGCTATGAAGATCCACACATGGCGCCGCTGTGCCTCGAAGGGAATGGTGACACTTTGAAGAAGCTTCAAAAATGCACGTACCAGCTGGAATGCATTCAGAAGAAGATCGATGAATACCTCGAGACAAAGCGTGTGGCGTTTCCGAGGTTTTACTTTCTCTCGAATGACGAGCTGCTGTCAATTTTGTCCGACTCTCGAAACCCGTTAGCAGTGCAGCCGCACTTGCAAAAGTGTTTTGACAACATCAAAGCGCTCGTTTTCGCGGATGAAAAAACGATTGTGGCCATGCGGAGCTCTGAGGGCGAGGAGGTGCCGTTCGCGCATCCCGTCAAGGTGATAGGCAACGTGGAGTGCTGGCTGAATGATGTCGAGCGCGCGATGCAGGCAACGCTGTTTGATTGCCTCGCCGCATGCCTGCGAGCGTACACAACGGAACACCGAACAAAATGGTTTTTCGATCACCCAGCACAGTGTGTGACGACAGTGGACCAAATCATTTGGACTGGCGAGGTGGAGGACGTCATCACGGCCACAGGTAGCGGCGATTCTTCTGCGTGGCCGTCATACCAGGTCCGCTTTGGCGAGCAGCTTCTCCAGACAGTGGAGCTTGTGAAACTCCCTCTCACGGCGTTGCAGCGCACCGTAGTAGCCAACCTTATAGTGGTTGATGTGCACTGCAGAGACGTTTGCGCGGAACTGGCGGCTGACTCACCTACCCTGACGACGCAGCCGTGCAGCTCACTAATCGATTTCGGGTGGCAGAAGCAGCTGCGTTTTTACTACGGCCCACCGACTATAGCGCATGGGCCCGGCTGTGCTGCCGAGGTGGCCGACTGCTTTGTTCGCCACGGGGCGGCGGAGCTCCCCTACGGCTACGAGTATCTTGGCAACCAACCGCGCCTCGTCATTACCCCTCTCACAGAGCGCGCCTTTTTGACGTGCACGGCGGCGCTACACATGCAGAAGGGGGCTGCGCCACAGGGACCGGCCGGGACCGGCAAGACGGAGTCTGTAAAGGATTTGGGGAAGGCTCTGGCTCGAACGGTGGTTGTGTTCAACTGCTCCGACGGCCTTGACTACCGCATGATGAGCCAGATGTTCGCAGGGCTTGCGCAGGCCGGCGCGTGGGCGTGCTTTGACGAATTTAACCGTATCGAACTTGAAGTGCTCTCCGTTGTGGCTCAGCAGATGCTCGACATCACTACTGCCATCACGCAGAGACAGACCTTTATGAAGTTTGAGGGCCATCACATCAAGCTGCACAGCAACTTTGGCGTGTTCATCACCATGAACCCCGGCTACGCCGGGCGCACGGAGCTGCCGGACAACCTCAAGGCTCTCTTTCGCCCCGTATGCATGATGATTCCAAACTATGCCCTCATTGCGGAGATCATGTTTTACGCCGAAGGCTACACCAAGGCGCAGTCACTCGCGGCCAAAATGATTCGCCTCTACTCCTTGGCGTCACAGCAGTTGTCGAAGCAGGATCACTACGACTTTGGCATGCGCGCTGTCAAGAGTATTCTCGTTCTCGCCGGGCGGCTGAAGCGCGCTGACCCAGATTCGGACGAAGAGCTGCTCCTGGTACGTGCTATTCGCGAGGCGAACATGCCCAAATTCCTTGTGGATGATCGTCACCTCTTCATGGCGCTGCTGCACGACTTCTTCCCCACCATCGTGGAGGTGGCCCCGGCAGCGGTCAGTGAAGTTATCCTCAGCGAGGCAAAACGCTTCCTGACAGAAGCGCTTGTGCACACGTCTCCGTCCAGCCCTGAGGCTCACATGCGGCTGCAGCCCACGGAGGGGCTGCTTTTCAAAACGCAGCAGCTGTTCGACACGCTTATGACTCGCCACGGACTGATGCTGGTGGGCCACACCATGACAGGCAAGACCACGGTGCGCAACACGCTTGCATCCGTGTTGACGCGCCTCGGCCGGGTGCTTGACATGATCCCTGCCCCTGGAGTCCAAGGTGACGATAGCGAGAACGTCATGCCAGGTGCCAACGGCGAACTGGCTGCCTCCTTGAGGCAGTCCCTTGCCGATGCTATGCGTGCGCTAGATGCGCGCTGTCAGTCGTACTTCACCGCCACCCACGCCACGGTCTGCAACCCGAAGGCCATCTCGATGACGGAGCTGTACGGCGACGTGAATCCCCTCACCCGTGAGTGGCAGGATGGTGTCTTCTCTGCCATTGTGCGCGATTTGGTCAAACAGAGCGCAGTGCAGCACGGGCGCGCCGCGACGCGGCACTGGGTCGTCTTTGATGGACCGGTGGACGCTGTGTGGATTGAGAACCTCAACACCGTGCTCGATGACAGCAAGATGCTCTGTCTGGTGAATGGGGAACGTATTCGCATACCAGACACCATCTCGCTCCTTTTCGAGGTGCAGGATTTGCGTGTCGCGTCACCTGCTACAGTGTCGCGCTGCGGAATGGTGTATGTGGACGAGGAGTGCGTGGACGATGGATGGTCCCCGCTGCTGCAAAGCCTCTCCCAGGCAGCCACTGAGGAACTCGGCGCCCAATGGCGCCATGCCCGTTTTCTGCAGCTTTGCGAGTTTCTCCTGCCGCCTCTGTTGCAGGTCGTTCGAGAAGAGTGCAAGGAGTACGTCCGCACTTGCAACGCACAGCTAGCTCTGAATCTCTTCTACTTGATGAAGGCAGCTGTGCAGCAGGTGCACGGCATGGCCGAAGAGGATCGGCAAGAGCAGCAAAAACAGCTGCACGATGATGCAGCAACTTTAGGGTTCAATTCTCGTTCGTCTCGGCAGTCAACCGACTCTGCAGCACGCCGCCGCAGCTCTCGAGTCACGCGCGCTGCCGTCCTCGTACGCGGTGACGCCGTCTTCGATGCACTGTTTTTGCAAAGCTGTGCCTGGGGTCTTGGCGGAAACTTGACGGAGACTACGCGCGCACGATTTGGAGCAGCGATGCTGCCACTGGTCCGTCAATTGGCGCTCAACTTCCCAGCGGACGCGGAGGCTGAGGGGCGTGGCGTGTTCGACTACGGAATCAACTACGAGATTGGTGACTGGCAGCGGTGGTCAGAAATGGTGCCAGCATTTCATTACAACGCCGGCGTTTCCTACTTCGACCTCCTCGTTCCGACGGAGCAGACAGCCGTGCTGCAGTATCTGTTGCACAGCGCGACAACTACCCGTCATCATATGCTGCTCAACGGCTTGACGGGCACTGGCAAGTCGTCCACGGTGAGCAGCTACCTGCTTCAGACTCTGCGCACCGAGGATGCCGGTAGCTCGACTGCGGCCTTTCACTTCACGCTCTCTGCTCAGACCTCCGCGCATGCGCTACAGAACACCATTGAGATGAAGCTGACGCGGCGCAAGGGCGACCGCGAGTTTGGCGCTCCATCTGGCAAGACCATGATGGTTGCTGTAATCGACGACTGCAATGTGCCGCAGCTGGAGGAGTACGGAGCGGCGCCGCCTGTGGAGTTGCTGCGGCAGATGATTACGCAAGGTGGCTTTTACGATCGCAAGAGGCTGTTCTTCAAGGAGGTGGTGCAGACGATGCTGATAGCGTGCTGTGGCGAGCCAGGCGGCGGCAAGAACGAGATGACGCCCCGCTTCACATCGAAGCTTCTTTGCTTCTGCGCTCCGCAGCTCACAGAAACGTCGATGAGGTCTATTTTCTCGGCCATCTTGAAGGGCTTCTTCCACGCGCGCGGCTTTGCGGCCGAGGTGGCCGCGCTGGCGGACGCCGTAGTCGACAGCACTTTGGAAGCGTATCGCCGCATCGCAGTGGAGTGTCTGCCAACCCCAGACAAGACACACTGCACCTTCAACTTGCGCGATGTCAGCAAAGTGTTTCAGGGCATTCTGCAGATCAAGCCCCCTCACTGCACGTCCCCCCAGGCCCTCGTCGACCTCTGGAGCCACGAGGCGTCTCGTGTTTTCCACGATCGTCTCATCGATGATGCTGATCGTGGCTGGTGGTGGCGCTGCTGTTCCGAGGTCATCGAGAAGCACTTCTGCGGTTGTATCAAAGCCGCTAACGCAGACGCGACCGACGTCCACGGAGCGGAGCTGGTGCAGTCTTCACTGCCCGCCCCAGATCCTGCACAACTCTCGACCATCTTATACGGTGCTTGGGTCAACCGCGATTACCAGCGCATTGGCCAAGGCACGTCGCTGCAGGAGGTGGCGAAGCAACACTTGGCGGAGTACAATACGCAGAGCACCACACCCATGAATTTAGTCTTCTTCGACCAGGCGGTGCAGCACTTGTCGCGCATCTGCCGCATTGTGAGCCAGCCGCGCGGTCATGCGCTGCTTGTGGGCGTCGGCGGAAGTGGCCGTTCATCGCTCTGCCGTCTCGCTGCCTTTATGATGAATATGGACCTGCAAACGGTGCACATCGCTCGCAACTACGGCATCGAGGAGTTCCGGGACGAGGTGCGGAAGGTCCTGCTAGACAGCGGCGCACGGGGCAAGGAGGTCGTTTTTGTCATCTCGGACTCGCAGCTGGTGCACAGCGAGATGTTAGAGGACATCAACAACCTTCTTAACACTGGAGAGGTGCCGGGGATGATGGGGTTGGAAGATATGGAGACGATTGTGCGGTACTGCCGCGAGGGGTCGCTCGCCTCCGGTCGCCCCGACACGCGTGCGAGTGTGTACGAGTATTTCGTTTCACAGAGTCGCGAGCGGTTCCACCTGTGCCTGTGCATGTCCCCAATGAGTGGCGTCTTCCGCGATCGGTTGCGCATGTTTCCTGCGCTGGTGAATTGCACCACGATTGACTGGTTCTCGGAGTGGCCGCAGGAGGCACTCCGCGCCGTGGCACAGTCGACACTCTCGAGTGCTGCTCAAGGTGGCTCCGCGGGTCCCAGCACGGACCAGCTGAGCGCTCTCATGGTCTTCCTGCAGTCCACTGTCAAGGACGCGGCGGAGCGCTTGTATGCGCAGCAACGGCGACGCACTCACGTGACCCCGACGAGCTACTTAGCCGTGCTCACGCTCTACAACACGATGGGCCAGCGACTGCGGCGAGATCTGCAGGCCAGCGCCCACCGTTACCGCAACGGACTGACGAAGCTCGACACGGCAAAGTCGACAATTGCCCAGCTCCAGCAGCAGATCCGTGAGATGCAGCCTGGGCTGGCAGCTGCGGCAAAGCAGGTGGAAGAGCAGAAGCAGACATTGGCTGTGGAGCAGCTCGAGGCGAATCAGATGAAGGAGGCGCAATCCAAGGAGGAGGAGACGGCGCAGGAGCTCATGAATGAGGCAGAGTCGATTCGCCGCGAGTGCGAGGAAGGGTTGCAGCAGGCGTTGCCGGCGCTCGAGGCAGCTGAACAGGCACTCGAGACGCTGAGCGCCAAGGACATTCAAGAAATCAAAACCTTCATGACGCCACCGAGTAACGTGGAGAAGACGATGAACGCCGTGCTCGTGCTGCTTGGCGAGAAGGATGGGTGGGCGAGCGCCAAGGCATGCCTCGGAAAACTCGATTTCATCTCCCGATTGACAGAGTACCCACGCGACTCCATCACCCCCGCGTGCATTCGCAAGCTCACTGTATTCGTGCAGGATCCTGACTTCGTTCCGGACATCATTGAGAAGACGTCGCTGCCGTGCCGGTCCATGTGCATGTGGGTGCATGCCATGTACAAGTACTATTTCGTCGCGAAAGAGATTGCGCCGAAGCGGGCCCGACTGGCGGGGGCAGAGAAGAAGGTGGAGGTGGCGCGCACGGAGCTGCAGTCGAAGCAGGTAGCTTTGCAGAAGGTGCTTGACCACATCAGAGACCTGCAAGCTGCTGCCGCTGAGGCTCAGGCAAAGGCAGATCACTTCCAGCGGCAGATAGAAACCGCCATGGCGCGACTTGGGCGCGCCGATCAACTCATCTCCGGACTGGCCTCCGAGCGTGTGCGCTGGAAGGAAGCGCTGGCGAAACTGGAGACACAGCTGGGCTGCGTGGAAGGGACTGCGGCGCTAGCCGCCGGCTGCGTGGGCTACCTCGGTCCCTTTCCGCTGGACTATCGGGAGGCTCTGGTGGAGCGATGGCGCTTGGAGTGCGCGGCGCTGCAGATTCCCTTCGACACCAGCTATTCCCTTGAGGGCATCGAGACGGAGGCAACGGTGCAGCAGTGGGCTCTCCAGTCTCTTCCGCGTGACACATACTCTATTCAGAACGCTACGATCCTTCACAGGACGACGCAGTGCTGCTACATGATTGATCCGCAAGGACAGGCGAATGCGTTTATACGAAAGCTGGAGCGCAGTCGCTCAAGCGGTGCTGCAGGCCTACTGCAACTGAAGCTGAACAGTCCTAACTTTATGCGGCAGATAGAGAACGCTGTGCAAAAGGGCCAGGCAGTGCTGCTGGAGGATGTTGGTGAGACACTTGACGCAGCACTGGATCCGATCCTTCTAAAGCAGGTGCGCCGTGTCGCTGGTCGTGATGTTGTTACACTTGGCGACCGTGAGGTCACCTACGACGACCGTTTCCATCTGTACATTACGACGAAGCTCGCGAACCCTGTGCTGACGCCGGAGCTGCAGGTTAAGCTGACGGTGATCGACTTCACGGTGACACGGGAGGGGCTGGAGGAGCAGTTGCTCGCCGATATTGTTGGCTCAGAGCGGGCATCTCTGCAGAAGCGCGGTGACCGCTGCGTCATCTCTATAGCGGCGAATCGCGAAGAGATTGCGGCCCTCGAGGCGCAGGTGCTGCAGCAGCTGAGCGACGCCACCGGTGACGTCCTGGACAATGCGGAGCTCATCCAGGCGCTGCAGACTTCGAAGGTGACATCCGAGAAGATCGCCGCCGAGCTGGCCGCGGTGGAGGAGACGAACAAGACGATCAATGCCACTCGTGACGTGTACCGCCCGCTGGCGGTGCGCGGCTCTCTGCTGTACGGCGCCATTACGCAAATGGCGAAGGTGGATCCTATGTACGACTACTCGCTGCCCTTCTTCAAGCAACTAGTTGTCTCCGTCTTGGTCAGCACGCGGCGCCAGAGGGGGCAATTGCAGCAGCGACATCGCCACGCCTCGAACTCCGCTTCGTCCATAATGCCAGGCAACAGTAGCTTCAGCGGGAAAGGAGCGCAGAACTGCCACGTGAGCCTTGCGCCGTTGGACGACAACTATGGTCTTTCCGGCATGTGCGCTGAGGACGAAGAAGAGGCCTCTACGGCAGCGTCGGAGGCCGAGGCGGAGGCACGCGTCGTGATGCTTGTGGAAGAGGTGACGTGGACGAGCTACCGTGTTCTGTGCCGCGGCCTCTTCGGGCCCCACAAGCTGCTCTTCAGCTTCGTGCTCGCAACCACGCTTCTACGCAGCACGGGCCAGATTACAAAGGAGGAGTGGGAACTGTTTCTCTGCGGCGGGGCTGGCCGGGCACTGCTGCCGGCGTTTGCTGCCGCCAGCGGAGAGGGCAGTGATAGTGCGACGGTGCAGCGCCCTGGGTACATATCAAGTGGAATGTGGGTTGACTTCGGCGCCGTTTGCAGCCTTGAACCCTTTGCTGAGGTGTGTGAGAGCTTCATCGCGTCCTTGTCGGACCGCTCCCACCACGGCGACGCGAATCTTTCTGGTGACGGACCGCTACTGTGGACAGCTTGGTTTACTTCCACCTACGGTACGGAGGTGCTGACTCGGCTGCCGGCGTCATTGGCTCGGCTGTCGTTGTGGCACCGCGTGATGGCTATTAAGATCCTCCGGCCGAACAAGTTCCGCTACATGGCGGCCCAGCTCGTTGCGGACACGCTGGGACAGCGTTACACCATCGCACCTCCCTTTGACCTCGAAGAGGCGTTCCTGGACAGCACCAAAATGACACCGATCATCTTTATCCTCTCCCCCGGCGCGGACCCGACATCGCTGTTCCTGAGCTTCGCTGAGGAACACGGCTTTTCGGGACGCAAGCATATGCTCTCTCTCGGGCAAGATCAAGATGTGCGTGCTACACAGATGATTCGGGAAGGGCAGCGCGAGGGTGCCTGGGTGTACCTGCAGAACTGCCATGTGTACGCGTCATGGATGCCGCAGCTACAGGTGCTTGTCGAGAGTATGAACCCGAAAGAGATACACGCCGACTTCCGACTCTGGCTGACCAGCAACCCATCGCCGAGCTTCCCTCCACTGGTGCTTCAGGCAGGCCTTAAGCTCACACAGGAGCCACCGATGGGACTACGAGGAAAGGTGCTCAGCACCTTGCGAAGCACTGCGGTGGCGGAAGCTTGGGCTGCGGCTGCTTCTACCGCGGACGTCGGGGATGCTGACTCCAACGATGTGTCTGTCTCTGCGTCTTCACCGGCCCTCTTGGTAAATGGGAATCCCTCTATCGAATTGCAGCGACTTGTCTGGACACTTGCGTTCTACCACGGCACTGTGATGGAGCGACGTCGCTATTGCCCACTCGGGTGGAATATTTCGTACGACTGGGGCATGGCCGACTTTGAAGCAGGGTTGGCGACGCTGCAGACGGCTCTTGGTCGCTGCAAAGACGGCGGTGCGGATCTGCCGACAGAAGAGTTGTGCTACATGCTCGGCACGATCGACTTTGGCGGACGTGTGACGGACGAGTGGGACACCCTCTGTCTGCATGTACTGACGCGTCGCTTCTTCGACGCCGAGGCTCCAGGCACTACATCGCAGCAGAAGCTACCGCAGGAGACCATCGCCCCACCTCCGTTCCCCAAGGACGGTGTCAGCTACGCAGCGTTGCTGCAGCTTGCCGAGGCAGCCTTCACCAGTGGCCGGGAAAGTCGAAAAGACAGTGATGGGGAGGATGGGAGCGGGGAAAGTCCTGCGCGCTTTGGCTTGCATGACAATGCTACGCTGTCGGTGGAGCAGCAACTCTCGTTGGGGCTTGTCGACGCGCTTGTCTTGATGAACGCTAGCGGCGCCGTAACTGGCGCAACTAGCGCGCAGCGTGGTAGCACCAGCGGGAACCACTGCGAGGACGACCCAAAGGAAAGCGGCGAAGAGGCAATGGAGAATCCTGTCGCTGCTGTGGCCCGAAAGTTGCTGGCGCAGTTGCCCCCTCTGCTGCCTCGCCAGGAGGCAGTGCTGGGTAGCGTGTCCTCGCCCACCCATAGCACCACCACCACAACCACGGCGAGCGCGGTGGCAGACCCGGCGCCGCTGCAGACCTTGCTTTCCCACGAGACAGACCTGTACAACTGCCTTCTGTCTACCATGCAGACCTCGTTGGCCGAGCTGATTCGCGCTCTCAAGGGCGAAGTGGTCGTGACGTCGCGGTTGGAGCTGATGATGCAGCGACTGGCTTTCAACCAGGTGCCGGAGGTGTGGGCACAGGTTGGCTACCTTACCCTAAAGCCGCTCGGCTCTTTTATGGAGGATCTCCTGCGTCGTGTACACTTCATGCGGCGCTGGGGAGAGGCTGGGCCACCACCAAGCTTCTGGCTCTCAGGCGTCTTCTTTCCCCAAGGCTTCGTCACTGCGTTGTTGCAAGCGCGGAGCCGAGCGCTGCAGGTGCCTATAGACTCCCTGCAGTTGCGCTTCCGCGTTTTGACCCTGAATGAGGTGGCTGAGGTGTCGGCTCTGGCTGCTTCCTACGAAGCGGGTGCTGGCGACAGGGCGACGGCCTTGGCCGGCGCGTACGTGAATGGTCTCTACCTCGAGGGCTGCGGCTGGAATGCAGCACGCGGGGGGCTCGTGGAAGCCGCGTCTGGTGCTCTAACTGTAGAATTGCCCATTATCCACTTCGAACCTGTCATGAGCTCGGAGTTGGTCGTCAAGGGCACCAGTGCGTCTGCAGCTGAAACCACTGCTGCATACGTGTGCCCCCTCTACAAGGTGCGTACACGCGCCGGCACCTTGTCGACCACTGGCGTCTCCACCAACTACGTGACCAGCTTGACGTTGCCGTCGCTAGACGGTGTTCCAGGCGACCACTGGACATTACGCGGTGTGGCCGCTCTCTGCGCATTGGATGATTGAGCAACGAAGACGTGGCTGGCATTCCAGTCACATGAGGCATAGAAATTAAGTCCGGTGAAGCCCATCTACAAACTCATTAATGAGGCGCTCGATTCGCCGGGGGATGCTGCAGAGTCCAAGTAGTACTTGGTGTACGTCCTGTATACCTTTGGGGTGGCCGGGCATCTGTAGGGAACAGCTAAATTGGAGGGGTAGAGGGGGAGCGGTGGGAGGCCTCTCCCTATCCCTCTCCCTCTCTCTCTGTATATGTGTGTGTCTCACATGCGCCTGTGCTCTTCTTGTTTCCTTTCCACATTCGCTGCTCTTTTTTTTTTTTTTTCGGGGAATTCTCGTGTGGCGGTTCGTTTTATTGTTTGACGTTGTCGCTGGTGGCTGCGTCTGGGCCATGTCCACGTCGCTGCCGTGGGCCTGGTGTGCCCTGCGGCGGTTGCCGTAGCGCTTATCTTAGTACAACACTTCTACCACTTCTCTCTTTCGGCGTGTTCTTATTTTTGCATTCGTTTGGTTGATGCCTTGCAGTTGTTGGCCGTCGAGGAAGCGGCTTTTTACCCATCTTGCGTGTGGGGCTCGACGTTTTCATGGCGTCGGTGCGTGTCGGTGCCTCTCCCTCTGCCCCTCGTCCACATGTATCTCACGTTCAGCCAGTGGCTTCTTAAATACATGCGGTCTGCTGGTGATGTCCCCCCGTGTGTGGGAAGTGGAGAACTGCCACCGCCCCCCCTCCCCTCCCCCGACACACACACACACACACTGCTTTCTTCCCTCCCTCCCATCTTCTGTATGATCCCCTTCTTTGTGACAAGCACCATTCGGCACGAGATTCGTGGACTTCACTATTTTTTTTTTTTTTTTGCTCGCGAAGTCTCTCTGGATCATCAGCACCACATCTCCTCCTCCTCCTCCTCCTCCCCCACTTCGCTCTCCTTTTTTTTCCCTGTTTGTTTGCTTGCCCTTGCCAGGATATACTACCTCGCACACAGGAGCAGCAGCAGCAGGGACAGGAAGCTGCACATCAGCGCACAGCTTCACACACCCTTGCGATGGACTTCGGTGGGCACCTTTGCCACTTCTCTTTTCCTTTTTCTTGCACTCTGACAGACGCGCGACCTCTTGACCTGGCTTGAGCTGATGTACAATAGCACACAAGTTTACATACCATGTAGTGGGCGCTCCACTCACTTCCTTCAACACACATGCACATACATATATGTATACAAAAAAAAAAAAACAGATGATGAGGATCCGAAGCGGGCAGCAGAGGCCCAGTGCTGAACACTCTCCCTCCTCCTTACCTACACTCGCACAGCAATCGGTGTCTGCTGAGTGACCCCGGTAGCCGGGTGTGCCCTTTGAATATGTCTTTGCTCTTCTGGGATCGACAGACAAGCAGCACCATCTCTCTCTCCGTATGCCCATGTGTAAGTGTGCGTGGGGCTCGCATCTGTAAAGTGTGCCCCTTGTAGTCCTCTCATTCGTTCTCCTCTTTCATGTCCCCGTTCTACCAGTGCGTCCATACGTAGAAGCGAATCGCCACACAGCAGAGATATACCGTCACCATACACATACAGGAAACGCGAACAAGCCTCTCCCCCGCTCTCTCCCCGTCCCTCCCCTTCTCTCTCTCTCACACAGACACGCATCCTCGCGCGGGAGGCACCTCCTACCCACTCCCGCTCCGGCTCCTGGGACCACTTATCCTTTCCCTCACAAGTACGGAGAAGCAGGAGACGCGGCGATACACGAGTACCAACAGCCACCACAGAAGGGCTTTCTTACGGGTGGACTGTGTCTATCGCTCGCTCTCCATCTCTTTCCCTTCTCCTCCTGCCTACTCAAAAGAGTGGGCTCCGCCGCGCGTATTTCATCGCTCTCCTCACCTGATTTACCTCTCCCCCCTTCCAATTTCTCGCCTTTTCTTCTGCCATTGGGGGCAGCTGGCCACCCCTACCGCTCCCGTGTCTTCATCGTGCCTCCTTGCTCTCCCCCTCATTCGACCTCCTCCCGCCCTCCCCCCCTCCTGTGGTGTGTCGACGTCTGTGTGGACTTGCCCCCCCCCCCCTCCACCCGAGCTCATCCCCCCTCCCCCTTCTTTTTTTGTCGACCTTTTTTCCGTCCCGCCAACTCGCAGGTATTTCGCTTTTCATCGACGCTTGAACTCTCGTCCCCCCTGTCTCTCTTTTGTGCGCCCGCCGGGTGCGGTCAGCGTGCGCGTGAGTGTCTCGGCAAAGGGGTCTGGCAGAGGAGTTCTTGGGCAGCTGTTCTCCTTTCTTCGTACGCACCGCGCTACCACCGCCTCCCTCCCTCCCTCCCCCCACCAGAGAAGACGACGCGAGAACGGAAGATAAGCGGAGAACGCCGAAAAAGGAAAACGAGGAACCAAGAGGTGAAGGGAAAGCGTCGTAGGCTCACCACGACACCCTCTTGCATCCACACACACACACACACACACACACACACACACACACACACACACACACACACACACACACACACACACACACACACACACACACACACACACACACACACACACACACACACACACACACACACACACAGCGAGAGACGCACACACACACACACACACACACACACACACACAGCGAGAGACGCACACACGCACAGTCTATTATACAGTCTTTGTGGGCAATCACGACTTTGGGTGCCGAAAGACCCTTTTTTTGTGAGGACTTGGAACCCAGCGGCGTCGACTTTCGCCGTCGAGGACGACGCGCTGCTTAGTATTATTTAGGCGACTCCCCCCTCCCTCTTTTTGGCGTTGTTTGGACGCGTGTGTTGAGTCGTCCCTCCTCCCTCGCCGTTGCCTTGACTGGCCTCTTGGCTCTGAGCGATTGAATAGACCATTTCTCTCTCTCTTGTCCCCCCACCCCCACCCCTCGGGTCCCTCCCCTCCTTTTGCGTCCCCCCTCCCCAGCAAGCCTCACACGCCCCTACAACTCAACACACAAGCCTTCGCTTTTTTTTTTTTCCTGTGTGTGTGTATGTGTGTGTGTGCGGGCGTGCTTCCAAGTTGCAGACAGTGCACACTCCTCCGACAGACGACGCGTGCAACGATACAGGATGAGTTCTCATCAAGCGACCACAGCATCTCTCGGGAGCGGTGAGTACAGCGCTAGCAAGCGCTCTGCTCAAAACATGTTACCAGTGGGCACCACTGCAGCGACTCCCGCGTCTACCGTTGCCCCTGCGACGACTTCTGCTGGGATTGATGCCCCGCTTATCAAGGGGAGCGGCGCAGCGGTTAACCAAGCGCCGACCATCACCCGACCCTCGTACACCGATGGTGCTGCCACAAACAGCACCTGCAGCTACCACCACAGCAGCGATGTTGGGAACAATGCCAACACTGTTAACGGCAGCAGCAATGAGCTAAAGAGAAACACGGGCGGCAGCACCCGTGGCAGTGCTGCGACAACTACGGAGTCCGTCATTGAGGAGCTCAAGGCCCTTGCCAAGTCGATGCTGGAGGCAACAAACGCAGCACGGCGCCGCACGAGCTCCATCGAGCAGCGAAACTCGTACGAGGCTCTCATGCACGCCATTGAAAACCGCGTAAACAGCGATACAATTGGCACCACTAATATTGAGGGCAAAGACGCGGTTGTTTCCACTGGCGGCTACACAGGGATGCCCACGACGGCGGCTACTGCCCCCAAACATGTCGATCCTATGACGACCAACGGTGCTTCCCAGCTGGAACTGCTCTCTGCACATCTCACGGAGCAGCTGACCGACATTCCAGCTGCGCTGTTGCCCGGCAGCGACGTGAGGCAGCAGTCGCAGCAACTCCCGCCGACTCAGCAAAGGAAATATGCACATGATGAGCTGTTGACGGCGGCAGCAGAAAAGGCAGACGCTGCTGCGCGCAGTACACAGGACCCTGTGGTACCTTCACAGCAGCAGAAACAATGCCAGCGTTTGGATATGAAACACCACGCGGATGTGGCGGAAGTTTACTCAGAGAATGACGTCGATAACAAGGGTGCGGCTCAGGACGACGATGAGCAGGCGCTGTTTTTGGCAGCGCTACACTCACACTCACCAATGACGCAGCCTCGTGCCTCCACTACGATGCTCGAGGCCGACGAGGACGAGGATGATGATGACGGTACCGCGTATGATGGAGTCAAAACGCAGGTGCTCTTCAAGCCGGTCAACCGCGCCGCTTACCGCGAGGTTTTGGCTTCGACGTGGAAGCCAGAGGCCTTAACGCGCCGCATTAAGACTTCCGGCATTGTCCGCCATCAGAGCGAGAATAGCGACAGAAGCAGCAGTGCGAGTGAGTACAAGGACAGCCCCCATCATCTAAACTCGGCTGACGACGATGAGGCTATCGGGACGCTGGTGACGCGCAACAAGACAGGCAGGATGGCTGCTCGGGCCGCGTCCTCTCTGAAAGTGTTTCGCGTTCCATCATTCCCATACGGTGGTGGTGTGACGGAGCAGCAGGCGCGCGTCCTGCAGCGGAAGTTCGACGAGTGCATCCACAACGGCGAGCACCTCAGCTCCAACGCCGCCGGGCCTGCCCTCATCACGAAGCGCGAGTTCGACTCGGACAACTACGCCGAGGTCTCTGCAGCGACTGCGCAGATGGATACGACTTCCTTCCAGCCAACGTCGCCGTATGAGTTTGTCGTTGAGGTGGAGCGCGACGTCCGCTTCGACGCTGTCAAGGCCCGTGAGGAGCGTCGCCATTGCTTCCGGCAGCTCGTGCGCGAGAAGCGCGCGTCATCGACGATGGGGACTTTCAATCTGCGTGTTATCATGGACCCGTTCAAGACAGGCTTTGAGGAGGAGAAGAACTTCCCAATTGTGCCTGGAACCGTTATTGCTGGTCGTTACGAGATCATTCAGATGCTGGGGAAGGCCACTTTCAGCCGTGCGGTGCGCTGCTACGATCTACAGGACCCAATCTACGATGAGGATGATGAGAGCGATGAGGAGGAGTGCGATAATGATGCCCATGATGACGACGAGAACGGTGCCGCTGCCTCGCCGGCAGATGGGGCAGAGGATGCGGCTTGTAGCGGCAAAGGGTCTGTAACCACAGCCTCTGGGAAGGGGTTGGACACCGTTACCACCGCTGGCGCTAGCAAGCAGCAGCTCAAGCCTGTCAACACAGCGACGACGTCACGACCCAAGCCCAAGCGTAAGATTTTGGGGTACGGCCAAGTTTGCTTGAAGATCATCAACAACACAAAAGACTTCTTTGACCAAGCGCTTGATGAGATACGACTGCTGACGCTGCTGAACAGTCAGAAGGACCCCGATGATGCGCATGTCGTGCGCCTCATCGACGCCTTCTACTACAAGGAGCATGTCATGTTGGTGACAGAGCTGTTGCGCGACACCTTGTACGACTACGGCAAGTACAACCGTGAGGAGGAGAAGGAGTTCTACTTCACTGTTCCTCGCCTGCGCCGACTGACGCGGCAAATCGTTGAGGCGCTGTCGTACGTGCACTCCCTTAACCTCATACATACGGATCTGAAGCCGGAGAACATCATGTTTGTCTCGTACAGCCGTTGCATTGTCAAGGTGATCGACTTTGGCAGCAGCTGCTTCCTCAGTGACCACCTCAGCTCCTACATCCAGAGCCGCAGCTACCGGGCTCCAGAGGTTGTGCTGGGCTGCGACTATGACGGCCGCATTGACGTCTGGTCACTTGGTGCAATTTTGGTAGAGATGGTCACCGGCGACGTGCTCTTTACCTCAGACACGGTGCCAGAGATGCTCGCGCGCATCGTCTACGTTTGCGGCACGCCGTTCCCTCGGCGCATGCTGTGGGAGGGCCGCCATACAAGCGACTACATCAACAAGTTTGGGTGCATCTACGAGTACGGCGGCACAGATGGACACCATGACAGATGTGAGAAGGGCGACACCGACGACGGGGAGGAGCCATACTGCCTTTACACGCCGGTCCCGACCATGGCGCCACACACTTGTACATCTTTGGGCGCGTCTCAAGCGGCCTTAGCAGTGTTACCACCGCCACGGAGGACAACGACCCCTTACAGCGTGTTGCGCGAGAAGCTGGCCGCTGCGAACATGGTAGATGAAGAGTTCATCGCGTTTGTGGAGGCGTGCCTGATGCTTGACCACAAGAGGCGGCCGACAAGTGCGGAGCTTCTAAATCACCCCTTCATCAGGGACGTGGTGCTGTGAGCGAGGGTGACAGCGCCAGAAAAAAAAAGAAAAAAACGAGGCACGAGACGAAAGAATTGTGGCGATCTTACCTATGCCGTCTTGCCGCTTGCCAATTCCTGCTCCAATTTCTATTTGTTCGCCAGCCCGTGTACGTCATATGCCGCTGCTCACCCTCCCCCCTCTCTCTCTGTAGAGGACTCGTTGCTTCCTACCGGAGTGTGCCGTTGCCTGTCTTTCTCCCTTCACAGAGCCTCTCTTTGGAACGTCTGTGCGCCTCGATCTTTTCTGCGCGCGTGTGCATCACTGGAAACAAGGGAAGGGAAAAAGCGCGCGTGAAGGCTCACGTGGCCTCTTATGGTTGTGCTGGCTGAACTCCGTGGTCATGGCGTGCTCGCTCTTGGTGTGTGTAGGGTACGTTGCTGCCGATACTGCTCGTTGCTCTTCCCTACGGTGTTGCGTGCGGGGTATGGACATCACCGCCGCCCCCCCTGTCACCTCTTCCACAATTCGGCTTGTGTTTTCTTGGCCTCGCTGTAGGTGATTGGTGGAGTGCGATCATTTTCTGAGAAGGGAGGGGATGGCTGCCACGGGCCGTGCTGCAACGAAGAATACGCGGCGTGCTATCGCCAACTCAACGGGCGGCACACCATTTCCTTTGTTTGCCCTCTTCGTTCGCTCGCATGATCACGCCCGTCTCTCACTGATCTGCACGATGCAGCTTCTTTTGTGCCTCATTGCTTGCTTGCTTTGTCGTGTGTGACACCTTTGCGCTGTCAATGGGTGCGTGTGCAGCACCACCTCTGTGTCTCTGCCCTCTCCTCTTTTCACCCCTCCCTCCTCCCGTTTCCCTCTTTTCCGTTCTCTGTCTCCTTGTGTTGTTCTCAAGTTTTGTTGCGTTGCTTCCGAGTGAGAGTGGGGGTCATGACGTTTGCCCCTCCGTGCCCGCCTCCTCTCCCTCCTACATCAGACCGGACCCGGTTCACCGTCGCATAATTTCTTCTTGTGCCTCCCTTTCTTTTGTTTTCTCTTGTGCCGCGCAGCTGGATGGGTGAGACGCAGAGGGGGTGGCCAGGAGCGTACGCCGCCCCATCGACGCGCCTTTACATGTACACCTCTGCCGCTGTCTTCTTACACGCATTGTTTTCTCCTGCCGCTTCTCTTTCCTTTGCTTCAGATGGGGAGCCAGTGCGCACGTGACGGTTGTGCATGCTGCACGTGCGTGCGTGTGTGTGTTCGTATCTTTCACCATTCGTCTGGCCTCCTCTAACCTTCTCCGGCCTATCTTTCTTCCCACATCCCTCTCCCCTTTGGTGTTATTGCTGGCGCTGCCTCGCTGCAGCGGCTTGCCTCGTGAGAGCGTCTCCCCATGCTAAGACGGCAGAGGAAACGCGCGTATGTGCGTGCGAGCGCTTATATACATACATACATACATATATATATATATATGTATGTATGTCTGTGTGTGTGTCTGTCTGTGTGTCTGTCTGTGTGCATAGATGCCTGCTGCTGCGGTTGTACGTGTTGCTGTGGATGATAGTGGTGCATGCGTGATGGCCAGGGCCGATGTGGAAGGCTGTGTACGCGTGTGTATAGGGCCACGCTTTGAGAGGACACGCCGCGTCGAGGGCATGCCGGGGCGCCCTTTGATCTTGTTCATTGTTTTCTGTTGTTGTTGTTTTGCTTCGCATCCACGCCCCCCCCCCCTCCCCCTAGGGGGAGGGGGGGGGGCGGTCTGTGCATTGTGCATGGGCGCGGGTGCGCGCTCCAACCTGTACGGTTCGTTTCGAAGAATAGAAGATAAAGCATGGGGCGGCGACGCCAAAAAACAACCGCAAACAAGTTTGCCAGGGACACTCCCCATGGCCGTCGTGTGCGGGCAGTACCCCATCGTACGAGGCCAATGTGTGTGCGACACACGGGTGTGCGTGGATGGGCGCTGACCGATGAGGCTGCGCACCCATTCCTCTGTGACAAACGTCGTGCACGTATGCCTCACGAGTTGGCTCTCTCTCTCTCTCGCCACCCCCTTTTTTTTTCGTTTTAGTTTATTCTTCAGCTGGGACACTTTCTCGCGGATGTGGAACGGTCCCGGTGTGTATACACGCATGTGCTCCACGGACAAGCACCAGGAGGCTCTGTCCCCTGTCTCTGGCCGTGTCTCATCTAGAAGGCGTTTATGAGCTCTTGTGGCGTTGCTTTGGCGCTTCTCTCCCTGCTCCACCTCTTCACCTTGCTCTGGCAGCTCCCCTTCGTCTTTCATGTGCATTGCCGTCTGCGCGTTCCATCATCGGAGCAGTACGGGCAGAGCGCCACAGGGCGAGGGGACGCCGCCGCCATCGCATTGCTCGCATTCCACAGACGACGCACACACACACACACACACACACACACACACACACACACGCACGCGTACTTGACAGCGGAGTGTAGTTCCAAGGCCATTTACTTCGTTTCTTTTCCCTGCGACACGCGTGGCCGATGGATGCCCTTGTAGGACCAAAGCAGGCCTCGTCGCAGGTGTGCGGGCCTTCGCTTCGCACCGTGCAGCGCCGTGTGTGTGGGGTGTGTGGATGGACAACGCTCTCTCGATGTCTCCACCGTCTTATGCTGATGGCCCTCATGCCGTTGCTTTTGTCTCTGTTTGAGACGTCAGTTTCTTGTCCTCGTGGGGGTGACAATCATGTGCTCCGCCTTTCGCGTGATGCGTACTTGATGCGTAGCGCCGCGACACAGCTCCAGGTCAGCAGCGAGACGAATGGGTGTCCCGCACAACTGCGCATCAGGGTTGACCCGGGCGTTCTTATGGCGCAGGCTGCTATGGCGGAGTCGCCCACAGCTGACAGCGATGAGGACTGGGACGGCAGTGATGTATGGGCCACCGTTGCTATGAAAGGAACACTGAACTATGACTCAGGTTTGAAGCCCTTTATGACACCATGGCGCGAGGTGCGCCGGGCCCTGCGCGAGGCGGGCTGCTTTTCGACGCTTGCACTGCCGCGCCGGACGCTGCCAGCCGACACGGTGATCCCTCGCGCTAGTAGCGCTTCAACGGAGTCTTCCACGACCCTTCCTCCGTTGTGCCGCAAGCCGCTAGTGCTGATGAGCGGCCGAGGGCGCGACTGCGGAAGCTGCTCGAACTTTGCCGCTGACGTGCTGGAGCACTACCGAGCAGAATGGGAGTATATACGCGCGCACGTGACTCTCGTCGACGCTGGGGACCCGATGACAGAGGAACTGGTGCAGAACCCGTACCCGCTGTGGTATAACACAGCTGAGTTGGGGCAGTGGCTGAAGTTGACAAAGATATCCGAAAAAACGCGGAACGCCGGGGATGACGTTGTAACCGCTGCATCCGGTGCGAGCAGCACCCCCGAGGCCTCTTTTCACGACGCGGCTCAGGCGTTACAACAGTCGGAAGCGGAAGACTACTCTTTCTTCAACATGGGCCTCCACCGCAAGGCTGCTGCTCTGCTGCAGTCCCCGACGGTACAGGCCACACATCATTGGTCGCGTCTCGTAAAGCGCGCGTTCGCTGGTCAGTCCGAGTACGTGCTGCGCATCGTCTTTGCCTACCCGCACAACGGCAGCGTCATGCGCGACGTTGTGAACGAGGAGGTCACCGCGGGCGGGAGCTACGCCTCCTACTTGCACTTTTTCAATCACGCGCGGCCGTTTTTTGACTGCGTGAAGAAGGCGATTCGGGTAATGGAGAGGCTGCAGCGCTATGGCGACTACTGATGGCGCGCCTGCCTGCAATGACTGCCATATGTGTGTGCGTGTGTGTGTGGGACTTAGGACTTGGGGTAGCATGAGGAGCTGCCGTACGCATCTCCTCCTCCTGGTGCTGTCTTCTACACAAAGCTCGGATTCATGTTGCAGATGACACACAGCTGCGTGTGGCTGACGCAGGGAGCGCGCTTGTATCTGTAACGAAGGCAGCCGTGCTGCTGCAGGAGGCTGCTTTTGGGTGATGGGTTCTTTCGTCTTCCTCTCCTCGTGACTCATTTTTTGTGTGTGCACTGCTGCTTGTGATTTTTCTCTCTGCGGCACCGTCAGTGACGCCACGGCCCCCCTCCCATGAAACAGAAGGGCAATAGGGGGGAGAGGCATCACACCTCCCCAGCCATCTATGGCACAATACTAAAACACCACCAAGGAAGTGCACGGATTTCCGGGCGCCACCACTCTCCACCGTCACCGCGGGGCGTAGGCGTCGGTGTCCGTATGGGGCCGGGCCACACCGGGCAGGATAGATAGAGGAGAGGGGTTGGGGCGGTCGGCTGCATCTTCTTTCTCCCTCGTTGATTCCCTACCAACACTTCTCGGGGAGGCGTACGGCATGCACACATGTGTACGGGGACTCCCGTGAGCGCCTGGCCTGCCTGCGCATGCGTGTGCATAGCCAGCACGAACCGCTATTCTTTCGCTACGCTGCCTGTGAACTCCAGCTAGTGTAAGGAACATTGATTGCGTCCTATGCTGCCCTCTTCGCTTCACTCATACCCATTCTCTGCGTCTCCACCGCGTGCATCGCGCGTCACAACCACTCACCACATCCTCGCGAGCACTCGGATATTGCTTCTGAGTTTTCTCAGCTAAAAGCGCGAAGAGAACCCGAAAACCGAAAGCTTGCAGACACTCGCACGGAACCCGCGACAAGGGGGGAATCATGTCTGTGGTGTCCATCATGCGGTATCTCATATCGAACTACCTGTCCTACGCGGTGGTGGTGGGGTCATCGATTTTGAAGGTGCCGCAGATTATGAAGGTGCTGCAGCACAACAGAGCAGATGGTATTTCACTACTCTCTCTCTTAATCGAGCTGTTTTCGTATATCATTACAACCAGCTGGGGCATCGTGCAGGGGCTTCCCTTCCGCGACTACGGCGAGAACATTTTTATTACGCTGCAGCTGACTGTGCTCCTGCTGCTCGTGGCGAAGCTGCAAAACTCGACGTATGGGGCGAGCCTCGCGCTGGTGACCGCGTTGTTGGTGCTGTACGCGCTTGCCAGCGGGCGGGTACCACGTAACATCCACGAGTGTGTGCTGAGCGGACAGGTGTTTTTGAATCTGCTGAGCCGCGTGCCGCAGATATACGCTAACTATCGAACACGTTGCCCCGGCCAACTGTCTTTCCTTACCTTCTTCCTAGCCTTTGGCGGTGGTGTTGCTCGCACTCTGACGACGTCCCTTAACGTATCATGGGATAAGGGCAAAGCTGTGCTGCTGGTTCAGTTCGGTGTCGCCGCCACGCTCAACGCCGTCATCCTGGCCCAAATACTGTACTACGGCATCGTAGACCGGAGGTTCATGCGGGTAAAGCCGCACCACATGAGGGAGAAGTCACTGAAGAGCGAGTAAGAAAGCAGGCTTTTGGAGCTTTCTCTCCCGACGTGCTGCTGCGCTTGCCTAGCCCTCCTTTAACCACTCGTTGTGCGGCACCTCCATTAACATGCAGACACACACACGCACACACGCACGCACGCACGCACGCACGCACACACACACACACACACACACACACAGTTTCCTACTCTCGTACGCGTTTCTGCCTTTCGGGCTCACTGCCACCTCGGGTGCTGCGACCTTTGAAGTGGCATGCTCAGCCGCTTTGGGACTGGCGTAGCCCACCTTTGTGGTTACGTCTCGTAATCTTGCTGCCTTCGCGTGAGGCACCGCTGAAAGATATGCCTCCCTCCATGCAAAGCGGTGGCTCCAACGAGAGAGCAAATCTAATGCTGGTTCCTTCCCTTGCTCCATGCTGACACGCCCTCCCTTTTGGTTCCCTTCGCTTCCCTTCGCTTCCCTTCAACCCCGCGTCCCCGCTCCTCTCCGTCTCCCCGTCTTTCTCGCATTCCTGGCGTGTAGCTCCTTGCCATAGACCAGTTGCCGTGACTGAGGCCACCCTTTCCCCACTCTTGCTCCTCTTCGGCTCTTACGCTTTGCCAAGGTCGCTGCCATGCCTACTTCTCACCGCGGACCTGTTCTTCACCTTGCCATGACGGACAAGGTATGCATAGACTTATCGGCACCGATACATACGCAAACGTAGAGGCGCCACTGACCACAACTGGCACCACAAGAATTCGAAAGGCGTGGGGTGGAGTGTTCAGAAAGCTGCCCAGGCATACACGCACACACCTCCGCTGCCGCATCTCCCGCCGTTCTCACTGGGCGTCTACACGAAAGTGGCTCCGTCCCGTTTTTTCTTTGGTTGTGGAGGTGGTGGTGGGGGTGGGGCGAGGCGGGCGACTCACGGCCTTCGCAATGCGTATGAGACGTGCCTCCAGTGTGTGCGTTGGCAGCCTTTTCTCTCTCTTTCACCCACGCTGCCACCTTTGGTGGCTTCTCGGAGCTTGGTTGGTGCGCTGTACACGCGTATGGGGACTATTTCTGTTTCGGTCCTCCTTCTCGTCGCTGTCTCTGCGCATCGTTGTCGTTGCGCGGCACTCACTCCTCTGCTCTCGCGCCGAAGAAGAGAGGCTCATCAGCCTACCACGAACGAGTGCGTTGGGGCATGGAACGCTGAGAACAGATTGTCTCACTCTCCCTCTCATCGTCGTCGTCGTCGTCTACCCTGCGAGTCCTCTCGACTTCCCTAGCCGGCAGGCGTGCGCATGTCCGTCCCGGTGGGGAATTCTTTGTATTCCTTTTCTTGTGCGCCGTTGTGCGATCGACCACTGTGTCGAGGTTGAGGATGGGGGAGGGGGGAGGCACGCTCTCACCATTGTTTCCTTCTCCAGCCCGTGCGCGGCCTTTGCTCTGCTTGGCAGTGCTTCGTTTCCATTGCCTGAGAACGCGACCTCATGACCTCGTGATCTCACGCACCCCTTCTCCACTGCCATTTTCACTGTTCGTGCCTTCCGAGTACGTCAGGCTCATCCGGGACCCCCTCCCCCTTCACGTCTGCCCCGGTGAGATCAGGAGGCGGGAGGGGGCGGGTGGCGCCCGCACTCTCGTCTGTACACGATGATGGGCGTATATGCGGAACGATATTCTTGTATGGGAAATGTGCTCCATGCCTGCCGGTATGGCCTTGGTGTGCAGCCGGCACGATGGCGTACACACACACACACACACACACACACACATCTCCCAGAAGTCCAATCGACCGAACCGAATGCGCGGGTTCTCTCAATGGCCTCGGGGTAACGCTCCTGTGCGACTTCTCTCCCTTTTTCTTCTGCTTACGCTGGCGAAGGAGCGGAGGTGCTTACACACAGGGAACACAGCACCTCCTATTCCCCAAACGTTTTCCACTCCACCCTCGTCTAACTCAACACACGTGCCTGCAGAGTTTCAGCGGCGTGGATGACATCGCGATGGAAGTGCGTCGACTTACTTAGCCTATCCTCCGTCACGGCGGCGGCGGTGAGGCGACAGCGGCGGCAGCCTTCTGCTCCGCCCGCGTCGCCCTTCGGCTTCCAAGCCTCCAGCACCAGTGGTGCGTCCATCCTCGGAAGGGACTCCGATGATCAAGCCGACCCTGGCCAACGTGATCACACCGCAGCAGATGCAGCAGACACGGATGCGACCTCTTTCAGAGATGCCTGGCCAGCGCGAGGCTGCTGCGTCGACATGACTGTAGGATCTGCGGCTTGTTTGGCTGCGCGCGTATCACCAGCGGCAGCTGCTGCGACCACAGCCACCCGCGTCTCCATATCACGCTTGCTTTGCAGCTCCCTGCTGCCGTGGCACAGCGCCCTTGACTGCTTCTACGAACTTGCTGAGGGGGAACGCCGCCGCCGTGCTGACGCCTCTTCACTGTACGACACGCACTGCCCGCAAACACATGACCATATTATCCCTCTGGAGGCCATCATAGCAGTTTATGGGATGCTTCTACGACAGCAGGCGCCGCACACGGCAGCTGACAAGACGGATTACAGAGATGCCAGCTCTCGAAGTGCAGCTGTGGCCACCGCGAGTCAGTCAACAGTGAGCGACACCACGCTTGCCTCTGGCGGCGCAGTCTCCCCTCTTGTGTTCATGGCGTATGCCTCTAAGCAGCATTCCTCTCTCAATCCCATTGCAGTACTCCTCGCCGCTGACAAGAGTCGCGGTACCGGTGACGTATCTGAGCCTCAAGACGGCGGAGGCGTCCACGAGGACGCGCACGGCGGTGCTTCACCGCTGTCCTTGCTAACTCTCTCCACCGCTCTGCATGTCGGGCTCCTAGAGGAGTTACAGATTTCTGCTGTCCCGCCGTCATCATCGAGTACTGCCGCTGTTCCTGCAACAGGCACCGCTCCGACGACACCTTCACTGACTCGACAACGGTGGGCGGCCGCTCAGACAATTCATCACATGTGGTGTTACGGGTGGGCGCCGGACTATTTCCGTGCCTTGGCAGCGACTCCGTTACCAGCAACGGCGTCTGCGTCGGCGACGGTCACGACGACACTGGGAGACCGGCATGGGGAGAGTGCTGACCGAGTGTCCGTCGCGCTGGGACTGGTCCAGCGTGCTGCGCACGCAATGCCCCACTTCACACATCTGCTGTGTGCAGTGGAGAGTATGTGGGCGATCCACCATGAGCGGCGTTGTGCTGGGGCAAGTGGGCAGCCGTCCCTGCCAGCAGGGGCAGCAGAGCGCTGCCAACAACTACCTTTGAACGCGAGTCGGCAGGATAAGACCTCCGCTCTTGCAGGCTACACGCAAACGAGAGCTGTCAACTCTGTTGCGGGGGAGGCGTCAGTGAAAATGCTGCACGCCCTCGCCGCCACCTCTCCACGGGAAAGACTGGGATCCGCAGCGGTGTCTGGTGACGCGGTACGGGATGTGAGCCACACAGTGACCACGAGGCAACTGCACAGTGTGACTCGCGATCTTGTCGTCTTCGCCTGGAACGCGATAGAGGTGCGTCGACGCCGTGCTGTCGGCGTCGCAGGGAGGTCTGAGAACTACACCGCGGCGCCATACAGACGCTCCCCGACTGGTGCTTCGGGAAGCGGCCTAGAAAGCAGCCCCGATTTGATTGGCTCTGGGATCAGCCGACAACTGGAGTGTGCTGTTGCAATGGCCGATGAGGAGCAGGATGCGCTTCTCCGGCTTGTGTGCACCGCCACGCGCTTCTCCACGTTCAAGAACCTTTGCGGATGGATGGCGCCGCTCGTAACGCATGCCAGCTGCGTTTCCGCTGAGGTGGCAGATGGGCCATCGCGGTCGTCCGTCTGGTCACCGCAACAAGAAGAAGCGTTACTGTGTTTGCTGACGAGGACGGTGCGTCGAGCGCCGTCGTGGACCGCTGCGTGTACCATACTCAGCGACACATGGTCGAAGCTGCCCCGCGTGAGCGCTGCTGCAGACGTCGCGGGAACCGGAGCGCATACTGATCTGCGGTGTCGACGGGACGATGGCGTGGCATCCGTGCCAGAGCTGCTCGAGGCTTTCTTTACCTCTCCGCATGCCCCCAAAGCGGTGCTGCCTTCACAGGTGAGACGTCAAGCTGGATGCCGACCAACAACCTGTGACGCATCATTTTGGTACCGTGTCATTGTGTGCACCGACACTGCGGAGGCCGAGGTGACGCACTGGAGGTATATGATCTTCGGCGGCGATGCATACGTGTATTCGACGGGGTTTTCACAGGCCCAGCGCACGGCGGCTATGGAAAAGCGTCATCATGCACTCACCAGAGCCGCCCTGCTTGTCGTGCACCGCTGGCTGCGCCCCGCCGAGGCCCTTAACTTGGCCCTCCAGTGCCTTGCTCGCAGTCACGCGCGGTGCGCCGAACAGTGGACCACCGTTCTTGAGTGCCAGCCGAACGACGGCAAGGCTAGCGACTCTACTACCCATCGGAGGTGCCCGGAAAATGGAAATGCGAAGACGACGAACACTCCGGACGTCTTTCCTTATCAGCAGCCACGGGTGCCTTCATCGTGCCCTGGGACAGCAGCAACACTAGGTGAGGGAGCTGTGGACGTGGTGCCTGCGACAGTGACGCGACTAATGGCCGACCAGCATCGTGCCTACTGCGGAGCGCTCCTTTCTAACCAGGAGCAACTGGAATGGCTCGATGCGACCTTGCGGTGCACTCGGAGTGGGCCAGCGCGGCAGCTGATCATCAAGGCTGCCTTGATGGCCCGCTGGCATTGTGGTTCAGATGTGCAGAATGCGGATGAGAGTGCCCCTGGTGACGGTGGCAGTGGTAGCAACGAGGATCTGGCAGCGCGTGTGTGTGCTGCAATGAATTACCCCATGACTGTGGCTGTGACCGAGATGACAGCGATTGTGCGCCGCTGGGTATCGCCAGAGGCAGACGTGTTTGAGGAGTCAGCAGTAGCAGCGTTGTTCAACTGCGGAGATGACTTACCGCGGCGCGTAGCCCGCCTTGGGGATGTGGGCCGACTGCTGACGGACGTCAGTCGCGTCTTTCATAGCGTACCTAGCGGCCCATCAGCCGTGGAGGCGCTGTTCGCCGCGGCTCGCGCTGCTGTGACGTCGGCGGGGCTACGCCTTGAGTGCGGGGCTCACCTTTCAAGTTCTTCGTCGCTGTTTAGCACCGCAGCTACAGCTGCTGCGCAGTTGTCTGCCGGGGTGTCAGCCCAGCCCGGCGACTCCGTCGCTGCAGCTGTAGCACTGTCTCGCTCTGCTTTAGTGCCTGAGCGCCAACCTTGCGGCGATATCGAGCGCCGCCTTGCGCGGCTGCACGGCTGGCTAGAGCTCCTGTGCACATGCCCCACGGAACTCTTAGCACATGAACACTGCGTGGTGGTGTGGTTGTATGTGCTAATGCGGCATGTGGAGGAGCTGCACGGATACGCGCAAGAAGGATCGGCTCAGCTCAGCGCGGCACCGCGACAGGAAAGGGAAGCGTCGATTCAGGCGGAGAGTGAGATAACCTCTTGCCGCGCGGAAGCGGCATCTGACGGTGGCGGCGTCGATTTGCGGCAGTGCCAATGGTCACTGGAGACTGAAGAGGCTGCTGTGCGCCGTGTCGCGCAGTCCCTCAGCAGCCAACTGTGGCCTGTGCTGCCTACCTCCTCGCTGTTGCCGCCCATGCTGCTGAATTGGTTGCTCACAAGGGGTGGCGAGCGCACCTGGGGTGACGCCGTACGCACACTGAGAGCCTGGGCAGACGCTGATGGCGGGCTCAAGGAAGAACACTCTGGGCGGCGCTTCTCGCTGCTCGTGCTACCGCTCAATCGCGTCGTGTCAGTGGAGCAGGCTGTGCGGGTGCTGCACACGCTTCAGGCGGTGGAGGAGCGATGTGCCGCTTCCCCCACTCCTGCAGAAACAGTGTCGATGAAGCGGACACCGTCACCTCAGATACCTCTCCAGAAGTTCCCCAGCCGCTTCTCGGTCACCAAGGAATCAGGGGTCACTCTGCTTGTAGCTGAGATGGGGTCTCTGCCGGCCATGACCGATCATAGAAATAGACAGCCGCTAGACACCATCGCCCTTGCGAGCGTGTACGGCCACATCGAGTACGTCGTACTCCGCGAGTGGTATGGCCGCGCGCTAGCGGCAGTGCTGCGCTTCTTGGCACAACAGCCCCAGTACACCTACTTGACCTACGTGAGGGATGCGCCGCATTACGCAGTCCCACGAGTACTCCAGCGGCAGCACGATGGGCACCGCGCTTCCGACCTCACGGAGACTGAAGGCTGGACGGGTAAAGCCCCGATGGAAGTGGCCATCCACAGCGTGAGAACATTGTGTGCAAGACGACCCACACACTCCTTACTTCAGGCATTATGGGGCACACAAGGTGTAGGGTGCAACCGAGCGCTTGGTGCGCCTGCCTCCGTCGAACCTGTCACTCACGCTGAGATATCTTTAGCGCGCTGGCGGGCCTGGATGAGTGAAGCAGCTGCCCTGGCGAAGGTGGACCACGGCATTCTTTTTCCGCCTTCCGCCAGGACACTATCGACTGACTCCCCGGCGTTCACGTGTGCATCCGCCGCGGCGGTCGCTGACCATGTGTGGTGCACGAGCAACTTGAATTCTCTGACTATGAGCTCCTTCGACGCTTCTGCGCCGAGCAAGGTGATGCAGACACCTCTCCACGATGGATCCTCACCAAGCGCGGTAGCAGCACCTTCATCTTCTGCCGTTCGGGTTCCGCTGCATCTTCTAGCGACCTTCGTTCTCCAGGAGTGCCGCATTAGCTCCCCACATGGCGGGCCATCGATGAGTGGCGCAGCATCTGCCGTGGCACGAGCAGAAAACGTATCAAGGGCGCCCTGGAAGCGGAAGCGGCGTTCCTTTTTTGGTAAACATCGCTCGCCTTTCTCTGCGTTCCTGCCGTCTGCTGCATTCCTCAATATGTTCATGGACGAGGACGTGCAGAGAAGCTTTACGGGTAGCGGGACAGCGCTAACCGCCGCATCGCCTTCCCCATGTCGAGCCCGCACAGTTCATTCGGAGCTGCTCGCTCTGTTCTTGCAGGTGCTACGGTGTAAGCAACGAGAGGCAGCAGCACACACTGGTGCTTCTGCGGCTGCGGGCGAGACTCTCGAAGAGTTGGCCGCGGAGGTGTTGGCCGAGCAGTGCTTCGAGGAAGTCGTTATGGAACTGAGGGAGGATAAAGAGCAGCAAGTCAAAGGTGGGGGCGATCGAACGTCGGGGTAGCGGCGCGGACATGTCTGAGCTGATGCGGCCACTTTCTCCGAAGAGTCCAATGGGCGCAGTATAACGCGCTGCGCTCTTGTGTGGCGGCTCGCAGAACTGACGCTTCCCATTCCTTTAACCATACGCGGCCAGACGATCGGAGCGCCATCTACGCACCTTTGACGATACAGGGATCGCGAACGCCAGCACACGCACACACCTTTCCGCGTAACGCACGACGGCAATGTCCAGGGGGCGTGCTGCCGTGCCCACGACACCTTTTTTGTTTGCTGCTCTTCCTTCGTAGTCACAACGAAACGCCCTGTCGACCTCTCAGCCAACTGCTGACGCAGCTCCAGGGAGACTGATGAAGGAAATCGATGGGCTGAGGCTGAGGCCGAGCCCTCCAGAGATGTGCCGTGAGATGTACATGCTGCACCTAAGGCCGTCTCCTCTTTCCCGGATGTGCGAGAGTTTCACGCGTTCGAACGTCTATCACCCCTTGGGCCTGCTGCTATGGGCGGCGGCGCGTCGGCGTCTTTCATTGCATAGCCCACCGCGTGGCGACACTTTCACCGTCGCCAAACGTGGCCCCGGACCTTCCCCGCCTCCACCCCAATGGCATGCTAGAGGTATCGACCATGCCTCCCACTAGCCTCTGTGCTTCGTGAACAAAGCTTCAGATGGTCCTACCTGAGATCTCAATCTTTCGCGCTGCACCTCACACGGTATACACGCTACTGCTCGTATAAACCTCATACCTTCGCCTGCACCATCCTTCTCTTCTCTTTCACACCTATAAATCGTTCCGTACCTATACAAAGCCCGCAGCGCAAACATATGGTGACCGGCCCCACAGCACAGCTGCCCGCCTCTTCGAATATGCATCCTTCCACTGTGCGGCGTGAGGCGGAGCGCGTGAAGGTGTCGGTGCGCGTTCGCCCTCTGAACGCGCGTGAAAACGATGCACCGGAGGGGACCAATATCAGCCTTTCGGCTAACCAGACAACGGCTGTTGTGACAGTCAACGCGACAGGAGGCAGCCACAAGAGCGGCGCCACCATGGAGACGAAGGGCACGACCAAACGCGTAGCGCAGGACTTTCAGTTTGACCACGTGTTCTGGTCTGTGGACACGCCGGATGCGTGTGGCGCGAGCCCTGCGACGCAGGCGGACGTGTTCCGGACGATCGG
>CP119838.1:445000-457500 GCA_033953505.1 Leishmania tarentolae
TCGAGCGCCGCGCTTGAGCAGCAGGTGGCGGAGCTGCAGGCTCGCACAAGAGGCCTGGACACCGAGCGCGGCGATCTGGCAGAGCGCCTTGCGCGGCTGGAGGGCGAGCACGCGGAGCTGACCAAGACGCACAAGCAGCTGGAGGGCGAGCACGCGGACCTGACCAAGACGCACAAGCAGCTGGAGAAGGCACACGCCAAGCTGGAGAAGGTGCACACCGCTCTGACCGAGTCGAGCGCCGCGCTTGAGCAGCAGGTGGCGGAGCTGCAGGCTCGCACAAGAGGCCTGGACACCGAGCGCGGCGACCTGGCAGAGCGCCTTGCGCGGCTGGAGGGCGAGCACGCGGAGCTGACCAAGACGCACAAGCAGCTGGAGGGCGAGCACGCGGACCTGACGAAGACGCACAAGCAGCTGGAGGGCGAGCACGCGGAGCTGACCAAGACGCACAAGCAGCTGGAGAAGGCACACGCCAAGCTGGAGAAGGTGCACACCGCTCTGACCGAGTCGAGCGCCGCGCTTGAGCAGCAGGTGGCGGAGCTGCAGGCTCGCACAAGAGGCCTGGACACCGAGCGCGGCGACCTGGCAGAGCGCCTTGCGCGGCTGGAGGGCGAGCACGCGGAGCTGACCAACACGCACAAGCAGCTGGAGGGCGAGCACGCGGACCTGACCAAGACGCACAAGCAGCTGGAGGGCGAGCACGCGGAGCTGACCAAGACGCACAAGCAGCTGGAGAAGGCACACGCCAAGCTGGAGAAGGTGCACACCGCTCTGACCGAGTCGAGCGCCGCGCTTGAGCAGCAGGTGGCGGAGCTGCAGGCTCGCACAAGAGGCCTGGACACCGAGCGCGGCGACCTGGCAGAGCGCCTTGCGCGGCTGGAGGGCGAGCACGCGGAGCTGACGAAGACGCACAAGCAGCTGGAGGGCGAGCACGCGGACCTGACCAAGACGCACAAGCAGCTGGAGAAGGCACACGCCAAGCTGGAGAAGGTGCACACCGCTCTGACCGAGTCGAGCGCCGCGCTTGAGCAGCAGGTGGCGGAGCTGCAGGCTCGCACAAGAGGCCTGGACACCGAGCGCGGCGACCTGGCAGAGCGCCTTGCGCGGCTGGAGGGCGAGCACGCGGAGCTGACGAAGACGCACAAGCAGCTGGAGGGCGAGCACGCGGACCTGACCAAGACGCACAAGCAGCTGGAGAAGGCACACGCCAAGCTGGAGAAGGTGCACACCGCTCTGACCGAGTCGAGCGCCGCGCTTGAGCAGCAGGTGGCGGAGCTGCAGGCTCGCACAAGAGGCCTGGACACCGAGCGCGGCGATCTGGCAGAGCGCCTTGCGCGGCTGGAGGGCGAGCACGCGGAGCTGACCAAGACGCACAAGCAGCTGGAGGGCGAGCACGCGGACCTGACCAAGACGCACAAGCAGCTGGAGAAGGCACACGCCAAGCTGGAGAAGGTGCACACCGCTCTGACCGAGTCGAGCGCCGCGCTTGAGCAGCAGGTGGCGGAGCTGCAGGCTCGCACAAGAGGCCTGGACACCGAGCGCGGCGACCTGGCAGAGCGCCTTGCGCGGCTGGAGGGCGAGCACGCGGAGCTGACCAAGACGCACAAGCAGCTGGAGGGCGAGCACGCGGACCTGACGAAGACGCACAAGCAGCTGGAGAAGGCACACGCCAAGCTGGAGAAGGTGCACACCGCTCTGACCGAGTCGAGCGCCGCGCTTGAGCAGCAGGTGGCGGAGCTGCAGGCTCGCACAAGAGGCCTGGACACCGAGCGCGGCGATCTGGCAGAGCGCCTTGCGCGGCTGGAGGGCGAGCACGCGGAGCTGACCAAGACGCACAAGCAGCTGGAGGGCGAGCACGCGGACCTGACCAAGACGCACAAGCAGCTGGAGAAGGCACACGCCAAGCTGGAGAAGGTGCACACCGCTCTGACCGAGTCGAGCGCCGCGCTTGAGCAGCAGGTGGCGGAGCTGCAGGCTCGCACAAGAGGCCTGGACACCGAGCGCGGCGACCTGGCAGAGCGCCTTGCGCGGCTGGAGGGCGAGCACGCGGAGCTGACGAAGACGCACAAGCAGCTGGAGAAGGTGCACACCGCTCTGACCGAGTCGAGCGCCGCGCTTGAGCAGCAGGTGGCGGAGCTGCAGGCTCGCACAAGAGGCCTGGACACCGAGCGCGGCGATCTGGCAGAGCGCCTTGCGCGGCTGGAGGGCGAGCACGCGGAGCTGACCAAGACGCACAAGCAGCTGGAGGGCGAGCACGCGGACCTGACCAAGACGCACAAGCAGCTGGAGAAGGCACACGCCAAGCTGGAGAAGGTGCACACCGCTCTGACCGAGTCGAGCGCCGCGCTTGAGCAGCAGGTGGCGGAGCTGCAGGCTCGCACAAGAGGCCTGGACACCGAGCGCGGCGACCTGGCAGAGCGCCTTGCGCGGCTGGAGGGCGAGCACGCGGAGCTGACCAAGACGCACAAGCAGCTGGAGGGCGAGCACGCGGACCTGACGAAGACGCACAAGCAGCTGGAGGGCGAGCACGCGGAGCTGACCAAGACGCACAAGCAGCTGGAGGGCGAGCACGCGGACCTGACCAAGACGCACAAGCAGCTGGAGAAGGCACACGCCAAGCTGGAGAAGGTGCACACCGCTCTGACCGAGTCGAGCGCCGCGCTTGAGCAGCAGGTGGCGGAGCTGCAGGCTCGCACAAGAGGCCTGGACACCGAGCGCGGCGACCTGGCAGAGCGCCTTGCGCGGCTGGAGGGCGAGCACGCGGAGCTGACCAAGACGCACAAGCAGCTGGAGGGCGAGCACGCGGACCTGACCAAGACGCACAAGCAGCTGGAGAAGGCACACGCCAAGCTGGAGAAGGTGCACACCGCTCTGACCGAGTCGAGCGCCGCGCTTGAGCAGCAGGTGGCGGAGCTGCAGGCTCGCACAAGAGGCCTGGACACCGAGCGCGGCGACCTGGCAGAGCGCCTTGCGCGGCTGGAGGGCGAGCACGCGGAGCTGACGAAGACGCACAAGCAGCTGGAGGGCGAGCACGCGGAGCTGACGAAGACGCACAAGCAGCTGGAGAAGGTGCACACCGCTCTGACCGAGTCGAGCGCCGCGCTTGAGCAGCAGGTGGCGGAGCTGCAGGCTCGCACAAGAGGCCTGGACACCGAGCGCGGCGATCTGGCAGAGCGCCTTGCGCGGCTGGAGGGCGAGCACGCGGAGCTGACCAAGACGCACAAGCAGCTGGAGGGCGAGCACGCGGACCTGACCAAGACGCACAAGCAGCTGGAGAAGGCACACGCCAAGCTGGAGAAGGTGCACACCGCTCTGACCGAGTCGAGCGCCGCGCTTGAGCAGCAGGTGGCGGAGCTGCAGGCTCGCACAAGAGGCCTGGACACCGAGCGCGGCGACCTGGCAGAGCGCCTTGCGCGGCTGGAGGGCGAGCACGCGGAGCTGACGAAGACGCACAAGCAGCTGGAGAAGGCACACGCCAAGCTGGAGAAGGTGCACACCGCTCTGACCGAGTCGAGCGCCGCGCTTGAGCAGCAGGTGGCGGAGCTGCAGGCTCGCACAAGAGGCCTGGACACCGAGCGCGGCGATCTGGCAGAGCGCCTTGCGCGGCTGGAGGGCGAGCACGCGGAGCTGACCAAGACGCACAAGCAGCTGGAGGGCGAGCACGCGGACCTGACGAAGACGCACAAGCAGCTGGAGAAGGCACACGCCAAGCTGGAGAAGGTGCACACCGCTCTGACCGAGTCGAGCGCCGCGCTTGAGCAGCAGGTGGCGGAGCTGCAGGCTCGCACAACAGGCCTGGACACCGAGCGCGGCGACCTGGCAGAGCGCCTTGCGCGGCTGGAGGGCGAGCACGCGGAGCTGACCAAGACGCACAAGCAGCTGGAGGGCGAGCACGCGGAGCTGACGAAGACGCACAAGCAGCTGGAGAAGGCACACGCCAAGCTGGAGAAGGTGCACACCGCTCTGACCGAGTCGAGCGCCGCGCTTGAGCAGCAGGTGGCGGAGCTGCAGGCTCGCACAAGAGGCCTGGACACCGAGCGCGGCGATCTGGCAGAGCGCCTTGCGCGGCTGGAGGGCGAGCACGCGGAGCTGACCAAGACGCACAAGCAGCTGGAGAAGGCACACGCCAAGCTGGAGAAGGTGCACACCGCTCTGACCGAGTCGAGCGCCGCGCTTGAGCAGCAGGTGGCGGAGCTGCAGGCTCGCACAAGAGGCCTGGACACCGAGCGCGGCGATCTGGCAGAGCGCCTTGCGCGGCTGGAGGGCGAGCACGCGGAGCTGACCAAGACGCACAAGCAGCTGGAGAAGGCACACGCCAAGCTGGAGAAGGTGCACACCGCTCTGACCGAGTCGAGCGCCGCGCTTGAGCAGCAGGTGGCGGAGCTGCAGGCTCGCACAAGAGGCCTGGACACCGAGCGCGGCGATCTGGCAGAGCGCCTTGCGCGGCTGGAGGGCGAGCACGCGGAGCTGACCAAGACGCACAAGCAGCTGGAGGGCGAGCACGCGGAGCTGACCAAGACGCACAAGCAGCTGGAGAAGGCACACGCCAAGCTGGAGAAGGTGCACACCGCTCTGACCGAGTCGAGCGCCGCGCTTGAGCAGCAGGTGGCGGAGCTGCAGGCTCGCACAAGAGGCCTGGACACCGAGCGCGGCGACCTGGCAGAGCGCCTTGCGCGGCTGGAGGGCGAGCACGCGGAGCTGACGAAGACGCACAAGCAGCTGGAGGGCGAGCACGCGGACCTGACGAAGACGCACAAGCAGCTGGAGGGCGAGCACGCGGAGCTGCAGGCTCGCACAAGAGGCCTGGACACCGAGCGCGGCGACCTGGCAGAGCGCCTTGCGCGGCTGGAGGGCGAGCACGCGGAGCTGACGAAGACGCACAAGCAGCTGGAGAAGGCACACGCCAAGCTGGAGAAGGTGCACACCGCTCTGACCGAGTCGAGCGCCGCGCTTGAGCAGCAGGTGGCGGAGCTGCAGGCTCGCACAAGAGGCCTGGACACCGAGCGCGGCGATCTGGCAGAGCGCCTTGCGCGGCTGGAGGGCGAGCACGCGGAGCTGACCAAGACGCACAAGCAGCTGGAGGGCGAGCACGCGGAGCTGACCAAGACGCACAAGCAGCTGGAGGGCGAGCACGCGGAGCTGACCAAGACGCACAAGCAGCTGGAGGGCGAGCACGCGGAGCTGACGAAGACGCACAAGCAGCTGGAGAAGGCACACGCCAAGCTGGAGAAGGTGCACACCGCTCTGACCGAGTCGAGCGCCGCGCTTGAGCAGCAGGTGGCGGAGCTGCAGGCTCGCACAAGAGGCCTGGACACCGAGCGCGGCGACCTGGCAGAGCGCCTTGCGCGGCTGGAGGGCGAGCACGCGGAGCTGACGAAGACGCACAAGCAGCTGGAGGGCGAGCACGCGGACCTGACGAAGACGCACAAGCAGCTGGAGGGCGAGCACGCGGAGCTGCAGGCTCGCACAAGAGGCCTGGACACCGAGCGCGGCGACCTGGCAGAGCGCCTTGCGCGGCTGGAGGGCGAGCACGCGGAGCTGACGAAGACGCACAAGCAGCTGGAGGGCGAGCACGCGGAGCTGACGAAGACGCACAAGCAGATGGAGGGTGAGCATGCGGACCTGACCAAGACGCACAAGCAGCTGGAGGGCGAGCACGCGGAGCTGACCAAGACGCACAAGCAGCTGGAGAAGGCACACGCCAAGCTGGAGAAGGTGCACACCGCTCTGACCGAGTCGAGCGCCGCGCTTGAGCAGCAGGTGGCGGAGCTGCAGGCTCGCACAACAGGCCTGGACACCGAGCGCGGCGACCTGGCAGAGCGCCTTGCGCGGCTGGAGGGCGAGCACGCGGAGCTGACCAAGACGCACAAGCAGCTGGAGGGCGAGCACGCGGACCTGACCAAGACGCACAAGCAGCTGGAGGGCGAGCACGCGGAGCTGACCAAGACGCACAAGCAGCTGGAGGGTGAGCACGCGGACCTGACCAAGACGCACAAGCAGCTGGAGAAGGCACACGCCAAGCTGGAGAAGGTGCACACCGCTCTGACCGAGTCGAGCGCCGCGCTTGAGCAGCAGGTGGCGGAGCTGCAGGCTCGCACAACAGGCCTGGACACCGAGCGCGGCGACCTGGCAGAGCGCCTTGCGCGGCTGGAGGGCGAGCATGCGGACCTGACCAAGACGCACAAGCAGCTGGAGGGCGAGCACGCGGAGCTGACGAAGACGCACAAGCAGCTGGAGGGCGAGCACGCGGAGCTGACCAAGACGCACAAGCAGCTGGAGGGCGAGCACGCGGACCTGACCAAGACGCACAAGCAGCTGGAGAAGGCACACGCCAAGCTGGAGAAGGTGCACACCGCTCTGACCGAGTCGAGCGCCGCGCTTGAGCAGCAGGTGGCGGAGCTGCAGGCTCGCACAAGAGGCCTGGACACCGAGCGCGGCGACCTGGCAGAGCGCCTTGCGCGGCTGGAGGGCGAGCACGCGGAGCTGACCAAGACGCACAAGCAGCTGGAGGGCGAGCACGCGGAGCTGACGAAGACGCACAAGCAGATGGAGGGTGAGCATGCGGACCTGACCAAGACGCACAAGCAGCTGGAGAAGGCACACGCCAAGCTGGAGAAGGTGCACACCGCTCTGACCGAGTCGAGCGCCGCGCTTGAGCAGCAGGTGGCGGAGCTGCAGGCTCGCACAACAGGCCTGGACACCGAGCGCGGCGACCTGGCAGAGCGCCTTGCGCGGCTGGAGGGCGAGCACGCGGAGCTGACCAAGACGCACAAGCAGCTGGAGGGCGAGCACGCGGACCTGACCAAGACGCACAAGCAGCTGGAGGGCGAGCACGCGGAGCTGACGAAGACGCACAAGCAGCTGGAGGGCGAGCATGCGGACCTGACCAAGACGCACAAGCAGCTGGAGGGCGAGCACGCGGACCTGACCAAGACGCACAAGCAGCTGGAGGGCGAGCACGCGGACCTGACCAAGACGCACAAGCAGCTGGAGAAGGCACACGCCAAGCTGGAGAAGGTGCACACCGCTCTGACCGAGTCGAGCGCCGCGCTTGAGCAGCAGGTGGCGGAGCTGCAGGCTCGCACAACAGGCCTGGACACCGAGCGCGGCGACCTGGCAGAGCGCCTTGCGCGGCTGGAGGGCGAGCACGCGGAGCTGACCAAGACGCACAAGCAGCTGGAGGGCGAGCACGCGGAGCTGACGAAGACGCACAAGCAGCTGGAGAAGGCACACGCCAAGCTGGAGAAGGTGCACACCGCTCTGACCGAGTCGAGCGCCGCGCTTGAGCAGCAGGTGGCGGAGCTGCAGGCTCGCACAACAGGCCTGGACACCGAGCGCGGCGACCTGGCAGAGCGCCTTGCGCGGCTGGAGGGCGAGCACGCGGAGCTGACGAAGACGCACAAGCAGCTGGAGGGTGAGCATGCGGACCTGACCAAGACGCACAAGCAGCTGGAAAAGGCACACGCCAAGCTGGAGAAGGTGCACACCGCTCTGACCGAGTCGAGCGCCGCGCTTGAGCAGCAGGTGGCGGAGCTGCAGGCTCGCACAAGAGGCCTGGACACCGAGCGCGGCGACCTGGCAGAGCGCCTTGCGCGGCTGGAGGGCGAGCACGCGGAGCTGACGAAGACGTACAAGCAGCTGGAGAAGGCACACGCCAAGCTGGAGAAGGTGCACACCGCTCTGACCGAGTCGAGCGCCGCGCTTGAGCAGCAGGTGGCGGAGCTGCAGGCTCGCACAACAGGCCTGGACACCGAGCGCGGCGACCTGGCAGAGCGCCTTGCGCGGCTGAAAGGCGAGCACGCGGAGCTGACCAAGACGCACAAGCAGCTGGAGGGCGAGCACGCGGACCTGACCAAGACGCACAAGCAGCTGGAGGGCGAGCACGCGGAGCTGACCAAGACGCACAAGCAGCTGGAGGGTGAGCACGCGGACCTGACCAAGACGCACAAGCAGCTGGAGAAGGCACACGCCAAGCTGGAGAAGGTGCACACCGCTCTGACCGAGTCGAGCGCCGCGCTTGAGCAGCAGGTGGCGGAGCTGCAGGCTCGCACAACAGGCCTGGACACCGAGCGCGGCGACCTGGCAGAGCGCCTTGCGCGGCTGGAGGGCGAGCATGCGGACCTGACCAAGACGCACAAGCAGCTGGAGGGCGAGCACGCGGAGCTGACGAAGACGCACAAGCAGCTGGAGGGCGAGCACGCGGAGCTGACCAAGACGCACAAGCAGCTGGAGGGCGAGCACGCGGACCTGACCAAGACGCACAAGCAGCTGGAGAAGGCACACGCCAAGCTGGAGAAGGTGCACACCGCTCTGACCGAGTCGAGCGCCGCGCTTGAGCAGCAGGTGGCGGAGCTGCAGGCTCGCACAAGAGGCCTGGACACCGAGCGCGGCGACCTGGCAGAGCGCCTTGCGCGGCTGGAGGGCGAGCACGCGGAGCTGACCAAGACGCACAAGCAGCTGGAGGGCGAGCACGCGGAGCTGACGAAGACGCACAAGCAGATGGAGGGTGAGCATGCGGACCTGACCAAGACGCACAAGCAGCTGGAGAAGGCACACGCCAAGCTGGAGAAGGTGCACACCGCTCTGACCGAGTCGAGCGCCGCGCTTGAGCAGCAGGTGGCGGAGCTGCAGGCTCGCACAACAGGCCTGGACACCGAGCGCGGCGACCTGGCAGAGCGCCTTGCGCGGCTGGAGGGCGAGCACGCGGAGCTGACCAAGACGCACAAGCAGCTGGAGGGCGAGCACGCGGACCTGACCAAGACGCACAAGCAGCTGGAGGGCGAGCACGCGGAGCTGACGAAGACGCACAAGCAGCTGGAGGGCGAGCATGCGGACCTGACCAAGACGCACAAGCAGCTGGAGGGCGAGCACGCGGACCTGACCAAGACGCACAAGCAGCTGGAGGGCGAGCACGCGGACCTGACCAAGACGCACAAGCAGCTGGAGAAGGCACACGCCAAGCTGGAGAAGGTGCACACCGCTCTGACCGAGTCGAGCGCCGCGCTTGAGCAGCAGGTGGCGGAGCTGCAGGCTCGCACAACAGGCCTGGACACCGAGCGCGGCGACCTGGCAGAGCGCCTTGCGCGGCTGGAGGGCGAGCACGCGGAGCTGACCAAGACGCACAAGCAGCTGGAGGGCGAGCACGCGGAGCTGACGAAGACGCACAAGCAGCTGGAGAAGGCACACGCCAAGCTGGAGAAGGTGCACACCGCTCTGACCGAGTCGAGCGCCGCGCTTGAGCAGCAGGTGGCGGAGCTGCAGGCTCGCACAACAGGCCTGGACACCGAGCGCGGCGACCTGGCAGAGCGCCTTGCGCGGCTGGAGGGCGAGCACGCGGAGCTGACGAAGACGCACAAGCAGCTGGAGGGTGAGCATGCGGACCTGACCAAGACGCACAAGCAGCTGGAAAAGGCACACGCCAAGCTGGAGAAGGTGCACACCGCTCTGACCGAGTCGAGCGCCGCGCTTGAGCAGCAGGTGGCGGAGCTGCAGGCTCGCACAAGAGGCCTGGACACCGAGCGCGGCGACCTGGCAGAGCGCCTTGCGCGGCTGGAGGGCGAGCACGCGGAGCTGACGAAGACGTACAAGCAGCTGGAGAAGGCACACGCCAAGCTGGAGAAGGTGCACACCGCTCTGACCGAGTCGAATGCGCTCGTGGAGAAGAAGCTGACTAGTACGGCGGAGGTGTGTGAGGGGCTGAGGGGAGCCTTGCTGAGTGCCGATGAGAGAATGCGCTCAGCGGAGGAGGAGGGTGTGAGGCGGCTGAAGGAGTTGGTCGTGGAAAAAGCTCGAGGGGACGAGTTAGAGTGCCGCTGTGGGGGCTTGAAGGTACGCTTGGAGCTGTATCGGGAGGCGTGTCGTGGTAGTTCGTCATTACCGGCCGCTGTGGAGGTGCTCAAGGAAGAGGACGTGAATACATCTGGGATGCGCGTGGGGCAGATGGCAGGTGCCACCTCAGGGAAGTATCCGACTACCAGGAGACTGGCTGAGCTGCTACGGAGTGGAAAGTTCAGCAGTGTGTGAGGTATGTGCGAAGGGGTGTTCGGTAGCCGCGGCACGGCCTGAAGTTGCGCAATTGCTGACCCTGCAGGTCAACGAGGAGAGATCAATGACGGCAGCGCCGGTGTATGTGTGTGAGCCGGTGGAGTGCGCTAGGGGACACTGTTGTGTTTCGAGAGCCCTCGAGAGCTGACAGAGGTGGAAACGAAGCAGTCTTTTAGTGATTGTGATATTTGGCTGACGAGCTTCCACCCGCCGCTCTGCTGCTGCTGCTGCTGCTGCTGTTGCCGTTTTCTGGTATATGCAGGGGCGTTGCCTATTCAATAGAGTTTGTGATATGTTGACTGGCCGAACGCAGCCGGTCGGGAGCTTCTCGGCTTTCTTTGTTGTATTTTCGGCTTGTCAGTGGCCTGTGATATGGGGGCTTGCGGTGTGCCATGGATGGAGACCACCTTTGGGAGTAGGTGTGCTGATACCTTCGCCCGCGCACCTCCTGATTTCTGGCTTCCTTGGCTCCCGCCACATCGCAAGTCCGTGGCCATCGCCGGCTGATCTCTCAATAGATTCACTAGAGCACAACAGACTTACCTATAGGGCGCAGTCGCGTACGCCGAGAGTGGTCATAGAATCTCACAAACGCCTACCTGCCATGAACCGCAGGCGAGAGCCACAGCCGCCAGCCAAACGCCGGTGTGCGTGTTCTGCTTATATTCCTTATTTATATGACGCTATCAATTTACGCGTTTGCGTGCCTCCTTTCGTCATCACAGGGATGACCCTCGTGTTGCCCGTGACAGAGAGGCGGGGCACCACCACGAGCGAAACAGCTCACACGCTCAGACCAGCGCCGAAAAAAAAAGCATCTTCTCTTTTCGGCGTATCCTTTGCGCGCACCAGCCGTGAGGCGCAGCGGAACATACGATACACACTCAGAGGAGGCAGACGCCACGAAACTCGTACGTGCACTGGTATACAAACGCGTTGCCAGCGCCTATATATATATATATTTGTATGTTCGATGGTGTGCGGAGGGAAAACGTTGTTTCCGTGCGATGGCTGGACACTGCCCCGAGGCCGTGACCGAAGCGACGATACCTCTACTGGGTGGAGTCTCCATCCCCCACCTTCGCATCCTCAAGGATGGCGCTGCGGATGCGCTCACGCTCTTTCTAGCGACGTTCATGTATCTTCCTCTCGCATGCGCACCCATGCCCACCCATTGTCCCGTTTTCTTTCTTTCCCCCTCTTCCCTCGCTGCACGTGTGACACAACTCCACTCTCTTACGGCGCCCACACTCACACACCGAAGCGTGTTTTCGTATTTCAAGTAGTAGCAGAAGGGTTACATTGTGCGCTTGCTGTGTTTTGGCAGTTGATCGTTGCCGTTGCTGCCGCTGCTGCAAGAGCAATCTGGTCCACCTCTTCTTTTGTTTTGGCACGAGCGATAAGTTTGACGTATTTGCCGTCACGGATCCCCCATCCACCCATTCACCAACACACGCGTCTCTGCGTCTCTGCGTCTCTCTCTCTCCATCTCTGCGTGCGTGCGTGCGTGAGCATCTTCCTTGTTTCACAAATTTCTCTCACATTCGCCCCCCGTCGTTCAGTGCGCTCCGCTTTTTATCACTGTTTTCGTTTCATTTTAGGAATTTGTGTCGGCGCGTGTGTGTGTGTGTGTGTGTGTGCGTGTGCGTGTGTCTGTGTGGGACGGCCACGTGCTCCGACCTCATTGTTTGCGGTGCTTTGTTTCACTTATCGGTGCTTTAGAGATACACCTCCCCCCAATCCCCTCCCCCTCACATACACCTAATCTCTCGCTCTCTCTCTACATGCCTCTGGGCCTTTTCGTGGTGCGTCACGGTTTAGATCTGCGGAGAGTTCACTCAACTACGCACTTGACGTGTTCTTGTGCCTTCCGAAATCAGCGACCTTTTTTTTTTCTTTCCTAAACATTTACACATACACGCACAGATATATATATATAGATATATATGTATAACTGTGTGTGTGTGTGTGTGCTTACATCTACATCTACATCTACATCTACATTTGTTGCGCTCTCTCCCTTCCTACAATCTTCGGTACGTGTGCGTGCGTGCACGTGCGTGACCCTTCTTTGTTCCCCCATCCCTTTTAGACCTCCTTCATTGTGGTTTTCGGTGTGTTCCTGTCGGTGCGAGGGCCCCTCTACTGCTGTTGTGCATCCGCGCCACCTCTGCGTACAGACACCCACGTGCATACGTCCTCACTCCCATCCCCCCCGAATACGTAGACCGATATATAGATCTATATACACACACATATATATATATATATATGTGTGTGTGTGGGTGAGTGTGCGTGTGGGTCGGATCTATATGCACGCAGCTATTTTTTTTTTTTGTACCCTTCCCCCTTGTGTGCGCTTCCTGTGACATCTTTTATTTTGCTTACATATTTTCGCTCGTCCTTGCTGCCCGCGCACGTACACACGCGCGTGCACACACACGCACACACAGACAATA